>JANAVB010035220.1:721086-1125399 GCA_029216955.1 Iris pallida | reverse complement strand
CCATGGAATGTGCCAACAATCTCCCCCATTTTGATAATTGACAAAACTTGAGTCTATACCAAAATATATCTCAAAAAAATAACAAATAAATACCTGAGCAAGGAAATTGTTTGAATGATGCTTGATGCTTGCTTGTATTGCTTTTGTTTTGGTATTAGTACTCATTCTCCCCCTTTGTCAATATAAAAATGAACTTGGCTCCTCCGTAATGTGTGAAGCCAACAAACAAATCAACAGAAAAAGTGAAATGATAAAGTACCAAAACATAACAGAGAGAAAAAAAACTAGTACTGAAATGAGAGTGCTCTGATACCAATTGTAGGACCGTTGAGCACCTCTAGAGGGGGAGTGAATAGAGTGTGTGTGTGCAGCAAAAAAAATAATCACCAATTTAAAAATTTAACTATGGCAGAAAGTAATAGACATTAAATAAATTCAGCAAGAGATAGAAAGATCAAACTCAGTGACACAGCGATGTATACTGGTATCCCTCTGAGAGGACTAATCCAGTCTCGAGTACTCTTGCTCGATGTTAATCCACTATGGCACAAGCTAAATGAGAGCTTGCAGTCTCTTACAACACCGTGCTTGGTGACAAGCGCACGACCAGCTTCACAACACCGTGCTTGGTGACGAGCGCACGACCAGCTCCACAACAAGAATAGTTGCTGAACTTGGAATGACCTCTTTACAACTCTTGAATACCAAAAACTCTAAATCAACACAGATATTACTGGCTTTTGGCTAAAAGATGTATAGGTATGATTTGAAAGTTGTAGATCGTTTTGAAAATACTTGAACAGTAGAGAAGAGAAGATAAAGAATGAATGAGTGATTTCAAATGAAAATTTCTCTTCTATTTATAGGTGTTTTCTGAGACCGAACTCGGACAGAGTTCGGGCAGAGTTCTGATGCAAATATTTCACATAGAGACGTTGCTCGCAGATTTGGAGGCAACTGACATTTGAATTCAAACTGACCGAACTCGGACAGAGTTCGGACCGAACTCGGGCCGAACTCAGTTGTGAGTTCTGTCAACAGGATTTTCAAAATATTTTATCAAAACAGTTGTAAGAAAGGATTTTTGGAATATTTTGTAAAAGATGTATAATTGAAAAATGGGTAGGCTTTTTGGAGATGTGGACTGGAATAACCCTAAGCCAGTATTATCAGATTGATTTTACAAAATAAATCCTAGACTCAATAAAATATAAAAATACATAATAAATATAAAATGATCAACTTCATATTTGATGATGTCTATGCTTTGTTGATGCAGTACAACGCCCTTGATATTGATTTCATATCTCCTGAAATGATTAGCAGTAGTTTGTATATTTTGTGTATTGACTTAAGTGCATGTTGATTATCAAATCGGGTGTGACCATGGAATGTGCCAACAATCTCCCCCATTTTGATAATTGACAAAACTTGAGTCTATACCAAAATATATCTCAAAAAAATAACAAATAAAAACCTGAGCAAGGAAATTGTTTGAATGATGCTTGATGCTTGCTTGTATTGCTTTTGTTTTGGTATTTTGGTTTAGTATTAGTACTCAATCTCCCCCTTTGTCAATATAAAAATGAACTTGGCCCCCGTAATGTGTGAAGCCAACAAACAAATCAACAGACAAAGTGAAATGAAAGTACCAAACATAAACAGAGAGAAAAAAAAACTAGTACTGAAATAAGAGTGCTCTAATACCAATTGTAGGACCGTTGAGCACCTCTAGAGGGGGGGTGAATAGAGTGTGTGTGCAGCAAAAAATAATCACCAATTTAAAAATTTAACTATGGCAGAAAGTAATAGACAGTAAATAAATTCAGCAAGAGATAGAAAGATCAAACTCAGTGACACAGCGATGTATACTGGTATCCCTCTGAGAGGACTAATCCAGTCTCGAGTACTCTTGCTCGATGTTAATCTACTATGGCAAAAGCTAAATGAGAGCTTGCAGTCTCTTACAAAACCGTGCTTGGTGACAAGCGCACGACCAGCTTCACACACGTGCTTGGTGACGAGCGCACGACCAGCTCCACAACAAGAATAGTTGCTGAACTTGGAATGACCTCTTTACAACTCTTGAATACCAAAAACTCTAAATCAACACAGATATTACTGGCTTTTGGCTAAGAGATGTATAGTATGATTTGAAAGTTGTAGATCGTTTTGAAAACACTTGAACATAGAGAGAAGAGATGAAGAATGAATGAGTGATTTGAAATAAAAATTTCTCTTCTATTTATAGGTGTTTTCTGAGACCGAACTCGGACAGAGTTCGGGCAGAGTTCTGATACAAATATTTCGCATAGAGACGTTGCTCGCAGATTTGGAGGCAACTGACATTTGAATTCAAACTGACCGAACTCGGGCAGAGTTCGGACCGAACTCTGGCCGAACTCGGTTGTGAGTTCTGTCAACAGGATTTTCGAAATATTTTATCAAAACAGTTTGTAAGAAAGGATTTTTGGAATATTTTGTAAAAGATGTATAATTGAAAATGGGTAGGCTTTTTGGAGATGTGGACTGGAATAACCCTAAGCCAGTATTATCAGATTGATTTACAAAATAAATTCTAGACTCAATAAAATGTAAAAATATATAATAAAATATAAAATGAGTCAACTTCATATTTGATGATGTCTATGCTTTGTTGATGCAGTACAACGCCCGTTGATATTGATTTCATATCTCCTGAAATAATTAGCAGCAGTTTGTATATTTTGTGTATTGACTTAAGTGCATGTTGATTATCAAAAGGGTGTGACCATGGAATGTGCCAACAATCTCCCCCATTTTGATAATTGACAAAACTTGAGTCTATACCAAAATATATCTCAAAAAAATAACAAATAAATACCTGAGCAAGGAAATTGTTTGAATGATGCTTGATGCTTGCTTGTATTGCTTTTGTTTTGGTATTTTGGTTTTGGTATTAGTACTCATTCTCCCCCTTTGTCAATATAAAAATGAACTTGGCTCCTCCGTAATGTGTGAAGCCAACAAACAAATCAACAGAAAAAGTGAAATGATAAAGTACCAAAACATAACAGAGATAAAAAAAACTAGTACTGAAATGAGAGTGCTCTGATACCAATTGTAGGACCGTTGAGCACCTCTAGAGGGGGAGTGAATAGAGTGTGTGTGTGCAGCAAAAAAAATAATCACCAATTTAAAAATTTAACTATGGCAGAAAGTAATAGACATTAAATAAATTCAGCAAGAGATAGAAAGATCAAACTCAGTGACACAGCGATGTATACTGGTATCCCTCTGAGAGGACTAATCCAGTCTCGAGTACTCTTGCTCGATGTTAATCCACTATGGCACAAGCTAAATGAGAGCTTGCAGTCTCTTACAACACCGTGCTTGGTGACAAGCGCACGACCAGCTTCACAACACCGTGCTTGGTGACGAGCGCACGACCAGCTCCACAACAAGAATAGTTGCTGAACTTGGAATGACCTCTTTACAACTCTTGAATACCAAAAACTCTAAATCAACACAGATATTACTGGCTTTTGGCTAAGAGATGTATAGGTATGATTTGAAAGTTGTAGATCATTTTGAAAACACTTGAACAGTAGAGAAGAGAAGATAAAGAATGAATGAGTGATTTGAAATGAAAATTTCTCTTCTATTTATAGGTGTTTTCTGAGACCGAACTCGGACAGAGTTCGGGCAGAGTTCTGATGCAAATATTTCACATAGAGACGTTGCTCGCAGATTTGGAGGCAACTGACATTTGAATTCAAACTGACCGAACTCGGACAGAGTTCGGACCGAACTCGGGCCGAACTCGGTTGTGAGTTCTGTCAACAGGATTTTCAAAATATTTTATCAAAACAGTTTGTAAGAAAGGATTTTTGGAATATTTTGTAAAAGATGTATAATTGAAAAATGGGTAGGCTTTTTGGAGATGTGGACTGGAATAACCCTAAGCCAGTATTATCAGATTGATTTTACAAAATAAATCCTAGACTCAATAAAATGTAAAATACATAATAAAATATAAAATGAGTCAACTTCATATTTGATGATGTCTATGCTTTGTTGATGCAGTACAACGCCCGTTGATATTGATTTCATATCTCCTGAAATGATTAGCAGTAGTTTGTATATTTTGTGTATTGACTTAAGTGCATGTTGATTATCAAAATCGGGTGTGACCATGGAATGTGCCAACAATCTTCCCCATTTTGATAATTGACAAAACTTGAGTCTATACCAAAATATATCTCAAAAAATAACAAATAAATACCTGAGCAAGGAAATTGTTTGAATGATGCTTGATGCTTGCTTGTATTGCTTTTGTTTTGGTATTTTGGTTTTAGTATTAGTACTCATTCTTCCCCTTTGTCAATATAAAAATGAACTTGGCTCCCCCGTAATGTGTGAAGCCAACAAACAAATCAACAGACAAAGTGAAATGATAAAGTACCAAAACATAACAGAGAGAAAAAAAACTAGTACTGAAATGAGAGTGCACTAATACCAATTGTAGGACCGTTGAGCACCTCTAGAGGGGGGGGGGGGGAGGGGTGAATAGAGTGTGTGTGTGCAGCAAAAAAAATAATCACCAATTTAAAATTTAACTATGGCAGAAAGTAATAGACAGTAAATAAATTCAGCAAGAGATAGAAAGATCAAACTCAGTGACATAGCGATGTATACTGGTATCCCTCTGAGAGGACTAATCCAGTCTCGAGTACTCTTGCTCGATGTTAATCTACTATGGCAAAAGCTAAATGAGAGCTTGCAGTCTCTTACAACACCGTGCTTGGTGACAAGCGCACGACCAGCTTCACAACATCGTGCTTGGTGACGAGCGCACGACCAGCTCCACAACAAGAATAGTTGCTGAACTTGGAATGACCTCTTTACAACTCTTGAATACCAAAAACTCCAAATCAACACAGATATTACTGGCTTTTGGCTAAGAGATGTATATGTATGATTTGAAAGTTGTAGACCGTTTTGAAAAAACTTGAACAGTAGAGAAGAGAAGATGAAGAATGAATGAGTGATTTGAAATAAAAATTTCTCTTCTATTTATAGGTGTTTTCTGAGACCGAACTCGGACAGAGTTCGGGCAGAGTTCTGATGCAAATATTTTGCATAGAGACGTTGCTCGCAGATTTGGAGGCAACTGACATTTGAATTCAAACTGACCGAACTCGGACAGAGTTCGGACCGAACTCGGGCCGAACTCGGTTGTGAGTTCTGTCAACAGGATTTTCGAAATATTTTATCAAAACAGTTTGTAAGAAAGGATTTTTAGAATATTTTGTAAAAGATGTATAATTAAAAAATGGGTAGGCTTTTTGGAGATGTGGACTGGAATAACCCTAAGCCAGTATTATCAGATTGATTTTACAAAATAAATCCTAGACTCAATAAAATGCAAAAATACAGAATAAAATATAAAATGAGTCAACTTCATATTGATGATGTCTATGCTTTGTTGATGCAGTACAACGCCCGTTGATATTGATTTCATATCTCCTGAAATGATTAGCAGCAGTTTGTATATTTTGTGTATTGACTTAAGTGCATGTTGATTATCAAAATCGGGTGTGACCATAGAATGTGCCAACATGGTTAAGATGATAAAAATATAGGCATGATCAGAATTATCTAGATATGATTTGGGATAGAGTTAGAATATTGTTGTGATTGAAATCATTTATAGGCACGAGAAAATCTAGGTACAAATATGATCATAAAATAGAAGAAAATCAAATGAGGTCTCGTGAAACAGAAAAGGCAAGAAAGAAACGAATGTCAACCATTTATTGAGAATGCAGAAAGTAATAGAATCTTTTGAGATGATGGACTAAAATTTTAAATCAAATTGGAATGGGTACAAGGGTTTGTGACTCAGGAAAGATAAAAAGTTGTATGATGGTAGGATAGCAAAGATGATTAGAATAATATAACTATTATAGGAATGTAATCGAGTTAGATATTTCCACTGAGGGCCGAGTGATGATCAAAGGAAATAGAAAGAATATTGTTTCACTATTTCATCGGTCAGAAGATAAGATATACAGGAAAAAGACTTACTAGATAACTATCTTATTATTACCAAGCAAAACCAATCTCTAACTAGCTGAACTTTCGGTATCTACATAAAACTCAGATATCTGTCAAGGTATTAAAACAAAATATATATATGGAACCATAAATCACCTAAATCAATTTTTCATCCATCGTTGTATGCCAATGGTCTTATCTCAATTCCTCTCTGCTTATTCCTTCTCTAGAACCTATCGTTCCATTGCTCGTGTTATTCCTTACATGGCTATATCCGTCCCTTCTAGGTATAGTAGTCATCTAACCATAAAAGTTGATCCTCGTCAAGTGTTTCTTTACTTGATCATTATATTCACATGTTTATATATATTATCGAAATTCACTTCCTCCATGGGAGAACATTACCAAATCCTATACTTTCCTCGCTAACTCTACCTACGTCTTCCTTTATCTTCAATAACTCTTCCTTTAAGCATAAAATTCAAAATCGTCAAATACCATCATCTTTGAATGAGGTTTAGACGCTAGCGAGCACTACTAACGATTCTATTCCAAATAAGTCACAAGCTAGGTATACCAATCCCTCAAGGCTAGCTTACTCAAGGTATTCTTCTACTTTTACTACACTTTAGCTATCTAATATTAATTCCAAGGATTCGTTACAAGGAATTGAGATAAGTAACAATCTATGTTTTTCCCGCATATAGCTATCAACTATATACATATGCTCAACCACAAGTTGTATATCAACTATTTAATATATAAAGCTAACCACAACTATCTATAGCTTTCAAAATATGTAACTAATAATAATAATAATAATAATAATAATAATAATAATAAATGAATAAATAAATATAAAAATATATATATACAACGTACTAAGGTTGAAACAGGAAAGAGATTGAGCCAATAGAGATTGATATGGTCCTAATAAGTTCTAGGAAAAATCAAGTACAATTTTGTAGAAAATCTATCCTTTCTGGCTGTGATAAGAGATTTCTGAAAATGGAAAGCCGCTAGAAATACAAATCCTCTAATCGGACAACAGTCAGAATAATTTGATGGTGCAGAAAAGATAACCATATTATGGATATAGTCTTAATAATATTCGAAAACCCAAATATATCTGAAGTCACTTTTCCTCAAATTCATGCCTCGCCAGAGTGCACCTGACTGCAGTAAAATTTTGGCTCCATAACTTGAATAGTAATAGGTTTTCAAGTAGTCTATCAACTTTATCCATTTTCTGGCTGAACAACATAGGGGACAAATTTGATGCATTTAGGATGTAGTCTCAATAATATCCAAAAACCTATCAACACCTGAATCACTTCAACTTAGAGTCTATGCCCCGCCAGTGCGCAACTGGCTGCAGTATACTCGTAGTTTCTATAATTCAAATAGATGGTTGCGACGCATATGTGTGAAGCCATATTAGGTCACTGAATATTTTCTTAACTTTGTCCATGGGAATTTCAAAGGGATAATTCAACAATTCAGAAAGTTTTTCAATGACTAAAGGAAATTCAATATTAGGATGGAATCAATTCTCTGATCGTTCGTGCTTCATGATAGCCAAGCATTGAGTTTAAAAGCTTTTTAGGCCTTGAATTGATCAAGAAGTTGCCTAGGGAGAGTAAGGTTTCGAGTTGAGTGGAGGAAACCAACAATAAAAATATTTTCGGTACTTAGAATAACTTAGAAAAATATCAATCCATATTGGAATTATTTTTCGGAAAATAGTTCCATTGGGAGATATGTGAACTAGCAAAATTGAACCAATTCTTTGGTAACAATTAACCTTGGGCTTTATGGTTCCAAAAGAATTCGATTCGAAATTGGTTCCGAGATAGTCAATTGGAAATAAGGATAAGAGAAATGGTTGGATACACTAGTCGTAGAAATACTTTGGGTAGATAAGAGTTTATTAGGTTTGCTATAGAAGAATTTGAAACTCTAAATAACGAATGGATCTAGATTCCAAATAAAGATAGAGGAGTAAGATTTGATCCAAATGGAGAAGTTGGAAATATGTTTGCTAAAGAAGGAGGTTGGAAAATAATCTAATCTTAATCCAAAAATGGCGAAAGAGTATGGATCCTAAAGTATGCTAGAATCTGATAAAGATATGGAAAAAAATAATCTCGAAAGCCATGGGACACTAAAATATACCAAAAATCTAGAAAATAAAATAGGCAGTAAAATATACCATCATACAATCGGCCTAATCTAGATAAGGTTTTGGTACAAACGTAAGCAAGGTAACCTATAAAACTATAAGCAAGCCAAAATAAATATTTTAAAATAAATAATTTCGGCCCTATATTTGTAACATGGTGAATATAGTAGACTCTCTGTTCACCATGTATATTATATATATATATATAGGTATTCCAAAATTCTATTTTTTCCAATTCTTAATCACCAATATATCCTTGATAAATACCGCCTTACATACATTCTCATTAAGATTACAATTTTCAGAAATTGTATCGCAGGGGAGTCATGACTTTGGGAAAGATATTAGCCAGAAAAAAGTGTAATCAAGGGTAATATGTTATGCTTCGGTAGGGTATTAACTAGTGCTAATCAATAATTCTAGGTATCATTAGCTCTTCTGGTCTTGGTCTGGTTCGAGCAGCCTCCCGCTGCTCAATCTACTACTACGATTCTCTAGTCATGTTTTCTTGCGTCATACATAGAAAACAAGATCTTGCTAGTACCGACTGATAGGCATAGGTCAGGTTGTCTTCATAGTTTGGCAAGTTTAGGGGCAAGCATAAACAAGGTAACCTACCGTTCTATAAGCAAGCAAAAATAGTTACTTATATATAGATAATTCGGTCCTATGTTGTGACAAATCACTATTCTAGTGTTCTAGTTGTTTCTAGGTATGTTCACTAAGTTGTTGATCGACCTGCATAGGCCACCACTAAAAACATGTCACGACCCGATCCTAAATTATTGGGTCGAACCGGATCATGCCCAGCCTGCACCATTGTGAGACGACGGTAGTAAGCTGTTCTATATGCAGGTATTCACAACAACATCTATACATTTGTCACAACTCGAATATACAGAAATTTTAAAAACTTTTTATTCAACAATTGAAAAGTACAATTGGAAATGTAAGTACTGAAATAAAATACTGAATTCAAATCATCAAACTCTAATACAATAAAACTAGCTAACTAGAAAACAACTAGCTAAACGGTCGGCTCATCGGCCTCAGGTTCTGCATCCTCCAAGGAGGACTCTGGCAACACTATAGGATATAATACTGGGTCATAGTAGCTATTGAACAATAGCTCAGCATCATCAACATCACCTATTGGGGGAGGGGATCCAGTCAGGAAAGGAGCAAGTACGAGTATATTGTCCGACATTCTAAATAATAATGGAAAGATGCAATTTTAAACAGTTAAAATTCTTTGAACAATATTTTCCAGCAATTTTCAGCAATTCAGTATTTGAAACAATGTGATTTGAATAGGTAACGTCTATGACCGGCTTGGGTTGTACAATAGCATCCTAGCGACGTGATACGACTTATCCTTGTGTGTAAGAGGGGTAAGCTCGCACAATAATACAATATGAGAGAATTGGTCATAAATGCTACACTACTCCCCCAATATCCCCACAATCAATATTTGAACTCAAGGGAAGAGTTCCATGTAGCAATGTGGTTTAAGCATACAATCATGCCAATTACTAAATAAAATACAAGAAAACATAGTCGTAACTTGCCTTTGTTTGTATGGCTGGATTGGGATGTCAGTGCCGGAAAGGAAGTCAAGTACGTCCTCGAAACCCTACAGTTGAGAATCCTGACTTAGTATCATAGATGAGCCAGAACTCGGTATGCTAGTTGCAATTTCTAGAAACAGTCCCTAGTCAGGTTTTAAGTTATTCAATTAATCTAACGAAATCCGTCTAACGTCGTAAACTATATTGGTTATCAATTTACGGAATAACCGATTATTGATTTGTTGGAGAAAATAGCAATTACACTTTATTTGGCAAAACTTTATATTTTTTTAATAATATATATAAAACTAAGTGGTCTTTTAAGTGAGAAAACATGAAGTTGTTTAAATTATTAGGAATCTTAATTGATTAACTTAATATGAGAAAATCTTATTAATTTTGTACGAAATAATTAATACCCAATTATAATTTATACGTCTAGCTACGCAAATATCCAACCCAGAAAAGAAATAGAAAATCTAATCTACACAATACAGGGCCACAGAAAAATAAAGGAAAACTGGGCTTATGCCCTTATAACAAATTAATTAATTTAATTTAAAAGCAACTGAGGTGAGCTCTGAATGCCGTGAAGCGGTCCAATCAGGAGGCCGAAGCCCTGCACCCAAAATACTAGAGGCCAGTAACTATTCTAAAAATAAAATATAATATAAATTAAATATAATTTTGTAGAAAACAGGCGTCTCAGACTTGGTCATGCAATCTCACGTTGCTGGCTTACGCCTTAACGTACAGGAAATCCTGTAGCGTTTGCGTTTCGCCGAGGCTCATCCGACCGATATGGCCGTCGCCTAACGGGGATACAAAACTCACAAAAACCGCATTTAAAACCAAAAAAAACCAATTTTATAAATCGTTTGCAAAGACCGAATTTAAAAATTGATTTTAATTTAATAAACTTAATTAAATAATATTATTTAAAAAGATTTTACTGAAAATTTGGGCAACATCTCCTTTGTAACTAGGACAACCTGGCCACGAGGTGGTACAAAACCCACAACTCAAAATCAACGTCCCAAACCAGGGAACACACCAATATCGCAACACAAAGATAATATCCAAACCCCAGAATAATAAACCTCAGCCAAAAATAGTACATACCAACTAAAATAGGAAATAACCAACACAGCATACAAATATAATGAGTTGGAAAAACATACGCATCCAGCATACAATATCCAAACCACAGAAATACAACGTCACGACGTAAAACGTCGTGCGTATCCCCTAAACGCAAGGGACTCAATTTTTGATCCCCGAAACGGGATCGGGACCGCGTCATCATCGACTAACTACGGAAGGGACACAGAGACACGAGATTATACCTCGGGTGCTCGGCTAGAGTTCTCAGATGCAAGAGTAGGGAAAAGAAATAATTCGCGCGGATAGCGAACAAGTGCCGAAAAGCGCACAGGAGGTGCGAACAAGGATCGACTCGGGACAGTCCAGAAGCACGTGAAGGAAGACAGGGGCTTCCAGCAGGCCCGGCTAGCAGGTCAGCGCTAGAAGGCGCTGCGGACGGGAAGTTGGCCGGCACGGGGGCGGCCAAAAACTCGGGGCACGCCGGAGAGGCGCTGGCCGAACGGGCACGGGGGTCGCCGGGGGCGCTAGCCGGACGGGCACGGGGGTCACAGGGGGTTGCCGGGATCCGTCGTACGGGAGCCGCGTAGGGTTGGACGAGGTAGGGCACGGCCTCGGGAGGCGGGCACGGGGACTGGATCTGGCCGACGGAAGACGGGCGCGGCCTCGGGAGGCAGGCTCGGGCAGAGCCGAGCGGTCGGGGTGGAGGCCGCTACAGGTCGAGCGGCGTGCACGGAAGCTCGGGGTCGACCAGAGCTTGGGGGAGGAGATGGGAAGAGGAGATGGGGAAGGAGTTGGAAAAAAATGAGAATAAGGGAGAGAGGGAGCTGGTGTGGGTCTTTAAGAAAAAGAATTAGAAGAAGTAGAGGGAGAGAGAGAGAGAGCTGGAGAATTTGGGAGGAATGACCTGGTCGTGGGGGAAGGCCAGGTCGTGGGAAAAATTTTGTTTTTAGTTTTTTCTTATTAACTATAAATATAAATATCTAAGGCTAATTATTGTAGGCCTCAAAAATGAAAGTCACGCTGAGTTGATCAGAACAAGTCCAAACAGTCACGCTGAGTTTATCAGGACAAAGTCAAAAATCACGCTCAGTTGATCCAGACAATATAAACAAATCACGCTGGGAGACAGCTCATCATTTGTCAGAGAGTAATTATGACTGACAGCACGACAGTCGAAGAATGTCTCTTCGTATGCCACGTATGCACAGAACTCGAGAGATCACCGCCGTCTGTTGCGTGATTTTTGAAATCTTCTTCAGCAAGACTCGGCCTTCGTCGAGTTGGCGTACAAAAAGGGTTTCTTGTCATTTAATACGACTGATAAAGCAATCACTGTCAGAGATTTTGTGTCAGTCAAAGACACGCCAAATTAAGACAGTTGGCAGTCCTATCTCAAGTCTGCGTGTATTTTTGAGTTCTTCACCTCAAGTTTGCATGGATTCGGAAGTTTTCTTCCTCAAGTTTGTGTGGATTTTGAAGCATTTTGCCTCGAGTTTGCGTGGATCCTGAAGCTTCCTGCCCCAAGTTTGCGTGGATTTTGAAGCTTTCTACACCGAGTTTGCGTGGATTTCGTCTTCAACAAGTCTGCGTGGATTTCATCAAATTGGAGTACGTGGCAGCCATGCCACTGATCTCTCGCCTGCGTGTCCTGTAACTTGCATACGACTCATGCATGATCGCCATGTGTCCAACAGTTACAGGCCACGTCCAGTAACTGCTCACAGCCTTGCGTATGTTAAATCCTTCGTGATTTTTAACTAGGCACAGGCTGTGAAGACAGTTATCTTTTTAGTTATTATTTTTGACTCTATAAATAGAGTTCTTTTTCTCATTTATTGTACATATACACTGATATCTACTGTCAAAATTTTGAGAGCTTTTCTTCTTCGCATAGTCCAAGGGATAAAGCGATCGTCTTCTAGATCGGATTTCCACAGTTGTAATTTTCCCAGAAACACAACAAATAAAGAGAATTTCTTTATGGAAAACAAATTGGTGACTCTGCTGGGGAAAACTATCTCCTCTTCTGAGATGGCAACAACTCAATGCGATACTTCGTCAGTCGGCTCGACGAAGAAGGTGATGACGATCAAATTCGATCAACTCGCCTATGAAGAAATACAGCGGGCTAAGGGTGGCAAGCCCACTTCAGCCTCTATCACTACTGCCAATTCGAAGGGACACTCTGTCTATGTCCCTAAGAATCAGTTGGCAGTCAATGGTGAAGTCTCTGCCACAGTGTCTACTCCTAACACTGGCAAGAACTCTACTGCAAGCACGCACACTCTTGTGCGCTCGAAGATGACAGTAACCAAAAGTCACGCTGACAGTACTGGCTCCTTAGCCAAATCTATTCCAGTGTGCAAATTTAATTCTAAAAGTCACGCTGACAGTACTGGCTCCTTAGCCAAATCTGTTCCAGCGTACAAATTCAATTCTAAAAGTCACGCTGATAGTACTGGCTCCTTAGCCAAATCTATTCTAGCGTACAATTCCACATTCAACAGTCACGCTGACAGTACTGGCTCCTTAGCCAAATCTGTTCCAGCGTGTAATTCTAAAATCAAAAGTCACGCTAACAGCTCTGGTTCTTTAACCAAGTCTGTTTCAGCGTGTATTTCATCTGAGAAGAATAGCTCCTTAGCTATCTCTTCTTCTTTACCAAGTTCTACTAAAACTGGGGGTCGTCTTCCACACAAAGTCCCTTCGAAAAGGAATAACTCTTTAGTTATTTCTTCTGCTCCTGTAGTTTTTACTTCAGGAACAGATTTGACTGACAATCTTGTTAGTCAAAGGAAAGGAGATAGTCCTTTGACTATTCTTCCTTCTGGACATTCTATGTCTCAAAATCTGAATGAGTCTAAGAAGAAACATTCCTCAATGTCTTCTTCTATGACTTCTTCAAATTGGGCACAGAATCTGTCCATTAAAGAGGGTTTGTTACCAACTCCTAATCAAAGGGGTGGTTCAACTCTTCCTTCTCTGTAAATATCCAGATCAATGGAAGGAAAACTCCATGTTTCCAAAATTAATGTGTTACCTTCCACTGATTTAAGAACAAAACTTAGCACTTCTGGTGTTAAGAAACCATACCAATTGGATATGAAGATAAAAGATCCAGATGCAGAGTATGCAAGAAATTATGTGGCTCATATTAATCACTCTCTGTATAATCAAGAGCCATCAAGACCCAAGAACAGGAAGTATACTCCTCAATCTTCACAAATAGATTTACGAGAACATCTTCAACAGAAGAGAAGGAGTAATTCTATGTCAAAAGAACATGCTGAATGTGACTTCTATCCAAGAGTCATAATTCAGTGCAGATGTCAATCAATGGTTCAAGACCATGGTGATCATGAATGTGACTTCCAGCCTAGAGTCACAATGCAATGCAGATGTCAAACTAAACGACAATCTGTCTTCAATCGGATTCAGTATGAACCTATGCCTGATGAAGATGAGCCTTTGTTTGCTTCTGTCAACATGACTTCCCGAGATACTGGGGGTAGAACTAATAGTCCAGATGGAGTATATAGAAACACTAGAGCAAGAGCCCTGGCCTCTAGTCAAAGAAATTTAATCTCTGAAATTGATTCTGAATTTTTGGGAGAATCTAACTTCCCACCTCTTCCTACTGGGGGTAGTTCTCCTCTAAATGACTTTGATGCACGAAGCAGTGATTCAGAGCATACAACATCCACTAATTCATCAATAATCCCTCGTACAGTCACGACATATATGGTGGATGGGAATACTGAATTGAATAATGAACCTTCTTCTTTAGTGACTCCTCAGGACCAAAGATTTGCTTCTTTGAAACAGCAAATGAAGTCTATGGCTGACACAATGAAGTCGATGTATGAACTCATGACAGCTCAGTTGCAAAATCGACAGACTGTACCAGATGCCATACCAGTTGATACTGATATAAGTCCAGTACAAGTTCCTCCAGTAATACAATCCAATACTCCTGGACCAGCTCAACCAAATCCTAGTCTCTCTGGAGCTGGGGGTAGTGCTTACAATGCTGTTCCTCCTCCCAACTATTCTCTACAAGCTACAACTCCACAATCTTCCGGAGTTGTCTCTGAAGAATTGAAGAATCTCAAAACTCAATTCGAGGCATTCAAACAGAAGGATGGTTTACAAAGGTTAGGCATCAAGCAACCTTATCCGATAGAATGGAAGCAAGTATCATATCCTCCCAAATACAAGCCTCCTACTATCTCATTCTATGATGGAACCACTTCTCCAAGTCAGTTTATTAATCACTTTGAAGTGATGACTGATCAACTGCAACCAAGTGATGCCCTCCTTACTCAGGTATTTATTGGATGTCTCAAGGGAACAGCTTATGAATGGTATAGAAGTCTCCCAGATGGGTGCATTACCTCATTTGCTGGTTTCAAACAGATGTTTCTTGAACGGTTCTATGAAGGGCTCAATGACATGACTATGTCTACTCTTATTAGAATCAAGCAGAAAAATAATGAATCTACAGAGGAATGTGAACGGTTTCGAAGAGAAGCTCTGAAGATGCCTCTTGGAACTCCTGATGCTGTCACCATCGACACGTGCAAATCAAACTTGTTGCCAATCATCAACATGTGGACAGAATCCACCCAATTTCAAGACTGGCCTTCCTTCATAGTCAGTACCAAAGCTTCAGAAATCAGTACTGAAACCTTCAAAGGTTTAGGAGTGCAGATGACTCCTAAAGAAACAGGACAAGGTGCTAACAATAAAAATAATGCTCTTGAAGTTAATCTTCAGAGCAAAGATGCATCAAATGTTCAAACTCCTGCCTCTACAACTCAACAATCAAGAACACCTCGCCCCAAAGAAGAATATTCTTTTGATGACGACGATGTCCTTGGTATCTTTGAATGTCTGCTGAAAGGTAATAAAATACAATTACCTGAAATCAAGAAACCTGATGAAGCTGGTAAGACAGATCATCCCAAATACTGTCCATACCACAGAATGCTGGGTCACACAATTCGTACATGTTATGTACTGAAAGGAAAGATCCAAGAAATGATTAAGTCTGGAGCTATCTCTCTTACTCCAAAAGAGAAGACTGTCACTTCTAATGTCGTCTCTATGCAATTTGGAGACTTCCCTCCTCAATTTCTTGAAAACGGAATTGTTCATATTCCCAAGACAACTCTTGAAATAGTGAATATTCCTTCTCCACATTCTGAAGGATTAGCACCAATCACTTTGGAGACTGGAGAAATCATGTGGATTCATCCTGATCTAGTAGCAGACTTTGAATCTCCTTCTCCTCAAAAGACTACTTCTCGAAAGTCCAAGAAGGCTGGAAAGATCAAGTCATGTCATATGACTTCTCTTGGGTCTACCTCTGACACAGAGCCAAAAGAAAAAGAAGAAGCACTTGTTAGTGCTACTCGAACGGGGAAACCTTATCTAAAGGATTATTCTAAGAATCCTGAGGATACTCCTGATATCCCTCCAGCTGATAAAGAGGCTTCTAATGTTCCTCCTGAAGAAGAATCATCTACTGCACCCGTTCCTTCAACTACACCGGCTGAACCTGTTCTTCCTAAACCCACAGCTCTGGAGAAAGGCAAACAACAAGCTCGGTTTGATAAACCAATCAAGAAGTCCTCTTCTCTTGGGCTTCAGAAGCCTTACAACTTCGACATTCTAGCTCAACTTGCTAATACTCCAGCTAGAATGTCCCTCTTTAAACTTCTACGTCTTTCTAAAGAGACTCGGAAGACGTTAAGTGAAGCACTTCTTCAAGCAGACTCTTGTCTTGCACAATTGAAGAAGCCAGATGCGGAACCTGCCACTTGTTTATATTACAACAGTGTACTGGAGATTATCCCAAATATTACCTTTACACAAGACGACATGCTATTAGAGGATAATCGACATGATCGGCCTCTCTATTACACCGGTTATATCGATACGATGAAGATAGATCGTATCCTTATTGATTCAGGGTCTGCTATAAGCATAATGCCAAAGAGTTTGTTGGATGAACTAAAAATTCCTCTTCACAAGCTCTCCAAGACGGTTACTACTATCTTGGGATTCAATCAAAGCCGAAGTGAGCCTTTGGGAAAGATTCATCTGAAGCTTCAGATAGGCAATTTCAGATCTAAAGTCACTTTCTATGTGATCGAGATCGTGGGATCCTATAATCTTCTTCTGGGAAGGCCCTTTCTTCACGAAAATAATGTGGTGCCCTCTACTCTTCATCAGTGTTTTAAATACATTGATAGCAATGGAAGAGTACAAAAAGAAGTTGCTGATATAAATCCCTTTCATAGGATTGAAGCTTATTTCAATGATTCCCGAATGTACAAAGAAGAGTATACAAGGGTCATACAAGCTATGGAGAAAGAAGATGCACAAAGTGAGACCTTAATAATTCCTGTTAATGGTCGAACTACTCAGCAACAATCTCCCAAACCCTCTGGAGAAGGTTCTTTCATCATTCCAGTGAGTGGACGGATCTCTCCGTTACCTCAGTCGTCTACTCAAAATATACTGATCATTCCTGTCGGTGGGCGTACTACGGTTCCTGTATCTTCACAGGATACTCTGCTAATTCCAGTTGGAGGGCAAATTACTCTTCCATCTCAAACTTCAAGGGAGCTCACCTCTTCTGAGCCATTTGTTATCGATCTTAATCGAAACAAAGCTTCTTCTTCTTCTCCCCCTTTAGTCATTGATTTGGCTAAAATCTCTAAGGCTCAGCCTTCTCCTAATGTAAATATTACTGCTTTTACATTTAATGAAAAGTCTCCACCTTTGCAGTACGTTGATGTGTGTAATTATGTTCATAGTTATTTACATCTGTTAAATGACTTGAACACAATAACCATAGGAGTTGTACAGACTGTTCATACAGATGTATCTCTAGAACCTGTACAATCTTCATACTTTCTAGTTCCCAGCAGAAAGTCAGAAGACATTCCAATATTCTTTTACAAAGGGCCTCAAAGTCCTTCTGATTTAGAAGATGATGACAAAAATGATGATACTGGAAGATTACAACTACGTCGTTATAGTCAGCAATCTAAAGACATCATCAAAAATATGGGCTATGACTTCAGGACTGGCCTCAATGATGGGAAAGGAAGAAAAATGCCTGTTCGGATTCCTCCTTTGAAATATGGAAGGACAAAATACGGATTGGGCTATACTGCTCCTACTCCTTTCATCAATATTGTCCATGAAGATCCTGAATCTGACGAAGATAAGAGATCTGATTCTTCTAGTACCACTTCTTGGGATTCCGATGCAAGTATCGGGGACTTCTACTGCAGCATTCTGTCTTCCAACATGGTTTCTATTGACCATTCTGAAGATAGTGATGAAGACGAAGAAGAATTTGAAATGTCACCTGAATCAGAACAATGGGCCCAAAGGTTAGATAATCAATGGGAATTCCGATTTGAGCAAAAAGAACCTCCGATTGAAGATAAACTTGTTCAAATAGATGTTGGTGAAGAGGGATCCCCCAAACCAATATTCATCAGTGAAAGTCTTTCAGAAGCTGATAAACAAGACATGATCAAACTCATTCGTGATTACATCGATGTCTTTGTTTGGAGTTATGAAGATATGCCAGGGCTTGATCCTCAGATCATAACTCACAAACTGAATATCTTGCCGAATGCTAAACCGGTCAAACAACAACAGCGACGATTTCGTCCAGACATTATGGATGCAATTGAAGCTGAAGTCAATAAACTCATGACCTCCGGGTTTATTAGAGAGGAACAACATCCTGATTGGATGGCTAATATAGTTCCTGTTTTTAAAAAGACTGGCAAGATCAGAGTATGCATAGACTTCCGCGATCTCAATGCGGCATGTCCTAAAGACGAATTCCCTCTACCAATCACTGATGTCATGGTCGATAATACCTGTGGATTTGAACGAATGTCATTCATGGACGGGTATTCTGGGTACAATCAGATTAAAATGTTTCCAGATGATGAGAAGCACACTTCTTTCAGAACACCGATTGGTACATACTGTTATACAGTTATGCCATTCGGTCTCAAGAATACAGGAGCAACTTATCAACGAGCTATGAGCACTATATTCCGTGAACATTTGCGAAAAACAGTCGAATACTATGTTGATGATATTGCAGTCAAAAGTAGACAAAAAGAGGATCATATCCAAGATTTGAAGACTATTTTTGATCTAATGCGTAAGCATCAATTAAAGATGAACCCTATTAAGTCCTTCTTAGGCGTCTCTAGTGGTAAATTTCTCAGCTTCGTCATTACCTCTAAAGGTATACACGTGGATCCCGAGAAGATCAAAGCCATCCAAGAGATGCATCCTCCACGCACCTTAAAAGAGCTACGAGGATTTCAAGGAAGAATCGCTTATATCAGGAGATTCATCTCTAATTTATCAAGACGCTGCAGACCATTCAACAAACTTATGAAGAAAGGTGTCTCTTTTGTCTGGAATGATGAATGTCAGAAAGCATTCGATGATATAAAACAATATCTGATGAGCCCACCAGTATTGGTACCTCCCGTCTCAGGAATACCGTTCCTCCTCTATACTCGAGCAATGAGTCATTCATTGGGTGCATTACTCGCTCAAAAGAATCAAAATGGTCATGAACAAGCCATCTATTATCTCAGTCGCACTATGACCGGAGCTGAACCTCGATATTCACCGGTCGAAAAAGAATGTCTAGCCTTGATGTTTGTTGTCCAAAAAACATGTCATTATATCATTGGCCAGACTATTCATGTCATCTCCAGGATCAATCCCATACGAATCATGATGAAGAAATCCAGTATTTTGAATTCTCGACTGGCTAACTGGAGAATCCTACTTGCTCAGTATGACATGCACTATATTCCTCAGAAATCAGTCAAAGGACAAGCTTTAGCTGATTTTCTGGCTGCTCACTCAATTCCAGAAAATTTAAAACTCTATGATGAAATCCCAGATGAAGTCCTAGATTCAAATCAAATTGCTGAAGAAGATCCTACTTGGCGTCTATTCTTTGATGGAGCATCAAGAATTGGTCCTAATGGTGATATTGTCGCTGGAGTTGGAATTGTTCTTGTATCGCCAGAAGGTCTTACTATCCAAAGAGCTTATTCTCTTGATCAGCCGTGTTCAAACAATGTAGCTGAGTACAATGCACTACTTATTGGTCTTCAACTCGCTAAATATCTGAATATTCAACATTTGGAGGCGTATGAAGACTCTAAACTCATTGTCAATCAGATCAGGTGTACTTATGAAGTTCGTCATCAAGATCTGGTTCCTTATCATAGAGTAGCTTTATCTATGGCATCTTCGTTTGAAGAATTCTTCATTGAACATGTTAGGAGAGCATGTAACACAGAAGCTGATGCTCTTGCTAATCTTGCTGCGGTGTTGGCTATTCCAATCAGACGGCAACAAATGATTGTTGTTCGTAATCGAGAATTATTTCATCTTGAAAATAACTTGACTCTAGGACTTCCAGTTGATATTGAAGAATCAACATTTCATGACATCAACACAACAAGAGGATTTGGATTCAGTCGTAAATCGATGTCATCTTCATCTGATTCCAGCATGGAATTCATCTTCAGTAACTCGACCGAAAATTAGAATACGGATAAAGATTGGAGGCTTCCTTTCCTAGATTTCGTATTATATGATATTCTTCCGGATGATCCGAGTGAGGCAGCATCTATCAGACGACGATCACTCAGATTCTACTACAATCATACAACAAAGACCTTATATCGTCGAGCTTATGATGGTTTACTTCTTCGATGTGTTGCCGATGACGAGGCTCAACAAATTATCCGTGAAGCACATGATGGAATCTGTGGAGCACATTAGCCAGGACCAAAACTTCAAGACCGTATTCGACGTATGGGTTATTATTGGCCCACTATGGTATCTGATGCCATCGAATATGCAAAGAAGTGTAAAGCTTGTCAAATCCATGCAGATTTTATTTATTAACCCTCAAAATTTCTACATCCGACGGCAGCATCATGGCCCTTTGAAGCTTGGGGCATGGACATTGTCGGCCCGATCAATCTACCGTCATCTAAAGGTCATCGGTTCATTCTCGTAATAACCGATTACTTCTCCAAATGGGCCGAAGCCATTCCTTTATCTGAAGTTAAGACGTCCAATATCATCAGCTTTATTAAGCACCACGTCATCTACAGATTTGGTGTTCCTCGACGTATTATTCACGATAATGGACCACAGTTCGTCAGCCAGAAATTTATTCGATTCTGTGATGATCACCGGATCAACAATGTGGCTTCTACCGCATATAATCCGGCAGCTAACGGATTAGCAGAAGCTTTCAACAAGACTATCATCAAACTCCTAAAGAAGTTTGTCTCTACTAACAAACGTAATTAGAGTGAGAAGCTCGGTGAATGTTTGTGGGCTTATCGCACTACAGTTCGTAATGCTACTAAATGTACACCCTTCTCTCTCGTGTATGGTTGCGAAGCTGTTCTTCCATTAGAGATTCAAATTCCTTCTTTAAGGATAGCAATCGCTAATGAACTCACTGCTGAAAATAACGATCGTCTTCGACTTCAGGAATTAGAAGCTCTGGATGAAAAACGATTATCTGCTCAACAGAATATTGAATTCTATCAAGCTAGAATTTCAAGAGCTTTTAATAAAAAAGTCAGAGTTCGATCGTATCAAAAAGGAGAACTTGTTCTAACAGTCAGACGTCCTATGACTATGACTCATATAAGCAAGGGCAAATTTGATGCAAAATGGGAAGGTCCCTATATTGTGAGCAGAGTTTTCTCAAATGGAGCTTATCAACTCTCAGAATTGGATGGTCGAAAAGTTTTGATGCCTATTAATGGCAAATTCCTTAAGAAGTACTATGTATAAGTGTAAATACTTGTAATCATCAGGCAAAAGCATGTTTAGAAATAAAATTTTTATTTTATTTTTATCATGAATGATGGTACATGATATTAAGGAAGATCACTATCATCCTTCTCTACATTTGGACGTGGGCCACTACCGTCCTTCTCAAAGACATGATCAGCAAAAGAGCCAAGAACTTCATTGCTGGAACCCACAAGGAACTTGCAAGCGGCCATCCTCATGGCTTCTTTTTCTTCAGTCTTTCCTGGTTCGAGCAGAAAGTCCAGAATGTCCTTTGGTGGCTTGGGTGCAGACGAACCTTCGCCTGCTTCCGTTTTCTTCAATTGAACTGGATCAGCAGGGTGTTCTTCAGTGCCTTTCTGAACCTTTGAGGCTATCTCAGTCTTCTTGGATGCTTCTCCAGATGACATTTTTATGTTGAGGAGTGGAAGTGTTCGTTCTTGTCAGATTTCTGCTATATTTATAGGCAGAAGTTCCTCAAATAGTGAAGCATTACATTCATCCGACGTTTCACATATTCATTAAATGCTTGACGGTTCATCCGTTCATTTCTTACATTCATCAGACGGTTCGCCCGTTCATTAATACTTGACGGTTCATCCGTTCATTTATTTCATTCATCCGACAGTTCATCCATTCAATTATTTCCTAACGGTTCGTCCGTTCATAATCTTCTATCAATTTATTAAGTGGGGATTCGTTATTTATCATGTTTTCATAACTTCTGAATCAATTCTGAATCTATCTACTCATTTGTCATGTTTTGACCTCTGCATAGAAATCAATCTATTTTCTTTTGAGTTCTTACATATTATCACGTCCATAATACCTCTGATAATATTATATACTCTAAAATAGAAAAGATAATTTTATTATCTATCATGTCCACAATTCATCCACAAATATAAATCATTGAGCATAGAAGAATTGTCATTTCCATTCTCATTTTACCATAAAAAGTCTATTACATTTTCTTAGACTTTCTTACAAATCATAATGGAAATCTATTACAAATCTTGGATTTTCATTCTATGTACAATAGAGATCTACTTCTTCTTGGATCTTCTCTGACGGTCTCGTTGTTTGTGGCAATTCCTGGGTGTCCAGCAGGAATCAAACTCTGGTCTTATCTCTCAGACGAGAGGAGAACCACAGAGTAGGGCAACACGAAAACGTGTTGCTGCCAATACAACTGATGGATTAGGAGCGGCCTTTCAGAGGAGACAGGAATGTATCCAAACCTTGGGATACAATTCCTGGTTCTGCCTTGAAAGGAACGCTACTACCCGATTTCTCGGGGTAGAGTCGACTCCACCATCCAACTCTCGTGTATAAAGGCTCTTCCTACCATCTGAGGAAGATCCTTCTATCCTACGAAGAGTTCTGAGTTGTCTGATTTACGCGTCAAAAGCGTATGAGTTCCCTGATGTAGATGTCAGCAGGATATTCTCCACAGCATCTACATCCCCAATGCCAGTTCTGAAGAAAATTCTCAGCCAAGTTTCTACAGAAAGCATTAAGAAGAAAAAGATTAGATCAACAGAAATCATTCAACGTGCATTTATCGAACAGATACGGGCGTGTATTGTTCAAATTAGAAATCAGAAACAAAAAGCCTATCTTCAACAGCAACAAAATAGTACGCGTACTACGCTGACTTACCTTCAGGTTTGGTGCTAAGGATTGACAAACTCATGTTTGATACAGTGCGCAGAAGTTAAACATTAGAAAACATTGCTTTCCTGTTTGAGAGTGAAATCTCCCAAAAATTTCATTCTCAGAGAAGAAGAAGAAGAAGAATGGGGGATGAGTATCTGTGAAACTCTTCTATCTATTTAAAGGGCAAAGTACAAGTCTATTCTTGGAAAAGATCCGCATAAATAGCGCTCGTAAACTGTGGAATGAGTGTCACGTGTGCTTTGGAAAACAGCGCAACATTGGAAACAGTCAAAGAGTGCTGATTAATATTTTTCATTAAGGCACGCAGATCAAACACAAAAGTTGTACTTTATTTCTTAAGACAGGCACTGATGGCCTTACAAAAGACAAAACAAAAAGTGCAACAAAAGCATAAAAGTCACGCTCTATTTCCTAGAGCGACTGAGCTTGGTGCCTAGTTGTTCTACGCTCCTAACTCCCAGACGGTGCAACAGAGCTTTAAACATTTCACGCTGCTCTATGAGGCTGCGCCCATCAGAAGAGGACGAGCCATCCAAGCCAAAATAGCTCAAGAAATTCTTGGCTAGTTGCAAGGGATCATCTTTGAGCTCGAAGACAAGGGGCTCTGGCTCTTCACCCCCAAAAGTGGGGTCACCATGGGAACAAAAGTCCAACTTGCATGCTTCTTCCTCAGCTTTCTCCTTTGGTGTCAAATTGACGTAAGATGAAGATTAAAAATAAAACTTCTTCCTGTTTATATAACAGAGTTTTGCCGGCGGTTCATATTCTACCATAAATTGGATACAATCAGTCTCGGAGAACGAAGAGTCATCATGACATTTAATAAGTTCATTTGGATGTTTTCAAAGAACTTCGAAGTCTTTTCGACTTACGAAAAATTTGAAGTCATCTCAGCGTGACTAAATCCATTTTATCATCTCTATTTCAAAGTATTTTGAAATAATTTATCATTTTTCGAAAACTTTGAAGGGGTTTTGTAGGCCTCAAAAATGAAAGTCACGCTGAGTTGATCAGAACAAGTCCAAACAGTCACGCTGAGTTTATCAGGACAAAGTCAAAAATCACGCTCAGTTGATCCAGACAATATAAACAAATCACGCTGGGAGACAGTTCATCATTTGTCAGAGAGTAATTATGACTGACAGCACGACAGTCGAAGAATGTCTCTTCGTATGCCACGTATGCACAGAACTCGAGAGATCACCGCCGTCTGTTGCATGATTTTCGAAATCTTCTTCAGCAAGACTCGGCCTTCGTCGAGTTGGCGTACAAAAAGGGTTTCTTGTCATTTAATACGACTGACAAAGCAATCACTGTCAGAGATTTTGTGTCAGTCAAAGACACGTCAAATCAAGACAGCTGGCAGTCCTATCTCAAGTCTGCGTGTATTTTTGAGTTCTTCACCTCAAGTTTGCGTGGATTCGGAAGTTTTCTTCCTCAAGTTTGTGTGGATTTTGAAGCATTTTGCCTCGAGTTTGCGTGGATCCTGAAGCTTCCTGCCCCAAGTTTGCGTGGATTTTGAAGCTTTCTACACCGAGTCTGCGTGGATTTCGTCTTCAACAAGTCTGCGTGGATTTCATCAAATTGGAGTACGTGGCAGCCATGCCACTGATCTCTCGCCTGTGCGTCCTGTAACTTGCACACGACTCATGCATGATCGCCATGTGTCCAACAGTTACAGGCCACGTCCAGTAACTGCTCACAGCCTTGCGTATGTTAAATCCTGCGTGATTTTTAACTAGGCACAGGCTGTGAAGACAGTTATCTTTTCAGTTATTATTTTTGACTCTATAAATAGAGTTCTTTTTCTCATTCATTGTACATATACACTGATATCTACTGTCAAAATTTTGAGAGCTTTTCTTCTTCGCATAGTCCAAGGGATAAAGCGATCGTCTTCTAGATCGGATTCCCACAGTTGTAATTTTCCCAGAAACACAACAAATAAAGAGAATTTCTTTATGGAAAACAATTATTAATTAAAGGATTTTAAGGATGGATTCGGGAATGGAAACGAAATTGGGTTCAGGAAACGGAAGTCGTGTTTGAGTTCGTGGTCGGACCCCGGACACGGGATCGGGACAGGCCACAAACAAAATCTAATAATTAATTTTAAAAATAATGTTTTTCTGATCCGACTATAATAATAATAATAATAATAATAATAACAACAACAACAACAATAATAATAATAATAATAATAATAATAATAATAATAATAATAATAATAATAATAATAATAATTATAATAATAATAACCTAATCTAAACTAATAATCCTAATTAATCTAAATAGCCAATAATTAATCTAAATCCAGATAGCGGGTTTCACAAAGTAAGCTGTACAATACTAAGAAAAACTTCAAGTCATAATGTAATGTAAACAATCACAGAATCTATAAACGTCCCAAAAAATATTACCACAATCCACCAAGTCAATTTAGTACAAAGTCATCAAGAGACAAATCCGGTAAAATAAAAATATACAATGATAAAATACAAATACAAAATCCTGAGATAAAAAAATAAACTATATCCTGCAATCTCCATGATACCACCATGCTCCATATGGCCTCAAGCACCTGCAACGTGTCCTATCAGGAAAGAGCAAAGTACAACCCTGACAAAAACAATATACAATATAATCTGTAATACAGAATACAAGGTGAAAACAGAATATAAGAACTGAAAATGAAACTACGGTACCAGAAATGAAATACAAAATAGAAGACAATCGACACGATAATCAATATACAAAGACAATGAGCACGGCAATCATTGAACAAGACAATGAACATGACAATCAATACAAGTGTGACCTTTTAAAATATTAACCTAATGTGTGACCGGCTTAAGGACCACAATCAATCAATTCACAATTCACAATTCACAATTCTACAAGATGCAGCTTAATCGTATGTGAGGTGTACGATTAGGCTATTCTCAATATCTAGGTTGGGTGTGGTCACACACTAGTTAATATTTCTCCCAATCCTGCAATAACAATGACTCACAATGCAATGACGAACAATGGACGATGCAATTGTATGTATCACGTGTCTAATATGAGAACATGGATGCAAGACAGAAAACAAAGTAGAAGTCCGAGTAGGTGTACTTGCCTTGCCTTGGAAGCACAGGAGTAGTACTGCATGAATGAATATCACTTGGTATTTGGTACAAGTTTGTTAGGATTTATAATAAAGGCATTAGCTAATCATATCCATAAACTAGCTAATGAAAATATACTAGCTAATAATATTTTAGAAAAACTATATATATAACTTTATCCGAGTAAATATTAATGAAATTAATACTATCCCGATTGACAACTAGTCTAGAGGGAGAAATTAATACTATCCCGACTCCAGCGACGATATCACCTTGGGGCCCCATCCTTGAAGCACCGTCGAAGAACATTCACCAAACGTCATCATGTGAAGTCATGTTTGAGTTGATGACTTCGTCTGGGATTTCTTCATAGATTCTGGTTGTTTCTGAGCCAGGATGGGCTGCTAGGAAGTCGGCCAAGGCTTGAACTTTGACAGCCTTCTGTGGAACGAAAACCATATCGTAGGGGGATAACAGTATTGCCCAGGTGGCTAGACAAGAACTGAGTGCGCTGGCTTGGTCATGAGCACCCTGAGGGGGTTAACTCGTGAGACAACATGGATGGTCTGCCCTGTCAAGCGAATACCATGGCAAGGCATTCCTTCTCCACGACGATGTACCTATGCTCCGGCCCCACCATCATTCGGCTGAGGTAATAGATGGTTTGTTCGTGCCCTACATCATTGTTCTGTGCCAGCAAGGCACCGTGCGAGTGTTCCATTGCCCGTACATATAACATGAAGGGCTTTCCGGCGACCGGGGCTACCAGAACCAGCGGATTCGACAAGTATTCCTTAATGTCATCAAAGGCGCATTAACATTCCTCATTCCATATGAAAGAGACGCCTTTCTTCATGAGTTGTGTGAATGGTTGGCATCGCCCTGAGAGGTTAGATATGAATCTCCTGGTGTAGGCTAGTCTTCACTGAAGGCCGTGGAGTTCGCGGAGGTTCCTCGGTGGACTCATCTCCATGATTGCTTTTGTCTTATCGGTGTCTATGTGAATGTTCCAGAAAGTAATGACAAAGCCCAAGAACTTCCCGTTGGACACGCCCAGGAAAGACTTGGTGGGATTCATCTTCAGATTGTGCGCTCGCATAAGGTCGAACACTATCCTCAAATCATGTAAGTGATCATCCTTGGAGCGGCTTTTAATGGTGACGTCGTCAATGTAACACTCCACCGTCTTGTGCAAGTGATCTCTGAAGATGACACTTGTGAAACCCGTAATTTTTAATAAATTAATTCAATATTATCTTTTTAATAAATTATAATTAATGTTTCTGAAAATTTTAGTGTTTGGTCAAATTCGTAAAAATTTTATTTTTATTTAATTGTATAATTTGTTGCTAAATTAATTATTATCATTTTTATGAAAAACCATATTTTTAGAAAAATTATTAATCCTGGAATTTGAATGTTGGACCTGACCCATCCCGAACCCGTCTCGAACCCAAGTTCAGTTTTTCCAAAAACTAATTTTGAATATTCATGTTAATATAAAAATCATTTCCTTAATAAAAAACAAAAAAATCTTTTTATTTTCTATAAACTTTCATTAACTCACTATTTCTCTCTCTCCATTTTTTTCATTCAGCAAAGGAAAGAAAACCATTTCTTTTCCCAAACGTTCGCTCGGCCGCCACCCGACCTTTCCTTTTCGAAACTTCCCGGCGACTGTTTCTCTTTCGAAACCCCCAAAAACCTTCCTATAAAACCCTCTCAAACCCCTTCTTCATTCTCCACACCATTTTTTCCAAACTCTCCAAGCCCTACCGAGTTCGACGCTAGCCGCGCCCTTCCGGCGACTCTTGGCCGACCGAACGGTTCCCACCGGCTTCCCGGCCGACTTTCCGAGCGGCCCCCTCCGCCCGAGACCAGCGGCTTTTCGCCACCGTAGTGCCCCGCGGCCCAGGCCGATCCCGACCGGCGGCTCCCGGCTGATCCCCTTGCACGGTTTTCCTGGCCAACCCCTCTTCCAGCGCTGTCCCAGCGCTAACTTTCGATACAGTTTTCGAGCGGTCCCGATCTGCTGTCCAGCACCTTTGCGTGTGACTCTAGCGTTGTTCAGACTCGATCCGCTGCTATCCGTATTTCGTTCCCACTGTCTGCGGATAATTTTTCCTTCTTTATTCATCTGAGAGCTCTAGCCGAGCACCCCAGCTATCTTCCGTGTCCCCGTGTCCCTCATATTGTGTCTATGATGACGCGGTCCCCGATCTCGACATGGGATTCAACATCGATAATTACGATGTTGGTTTTGAATTTTTTTGAACTTAGTTTCAGAATGGTTTTATGGCTTGGATGTTGTTGTTTGATGGTTCTGTGGTTTCTCGGAAGTTCCGAGAGAAGTTCGGATTTTTCGGAAATGACTCTGTGACCATTTTCCTTAGAGAGGTTCTGTGGTTTTTTCGGTTTTCCGAGTTATATTTCTGGTTTTTCGAATTTTATAGTTCGAAAAGTTTTCTGTGATTTTGATATAAACCTACTCTTGGGTTGGATAAATTGGAATTTATGGTTGGGAATGTTTTGTGGTTTGGATTATTGTGGGTGTTGGTATTTTTCCAGGATTAGGTTGTCCCAATTACAGAGGAAGTGCTGCCCAAATTTTTAAAAAAATAAATTTTAAAACTATTTTCAAATCCCGATCTTTACAAAACAAACTACATTTTGGAGTGTTGGTTTTAAAATGGATTTTTGTATCTTTTCGGGCGACGACCATGTTGGTCCATTGGCCCTAACTAAATGCAAACGAAACCGGCCAACCCGGACGTTGAGGCATTAGTTAAAACATGAGTTTTTGAATGACCAAGTCTGAGATGCATTTTATAATTATCTTTAATTTATTATTATTTTTAGAATGGGGTACTGCTGTTAGTATTTTGGTGCAGGGCTTCGGCCTACTGTTGGACCGTTCACGGTATTCAGAGCTCGCCTTTAAATTAAATTAATTTATGTAAAAAATTGTAAGGACATAAGTCCAAGTTTCTTTTCTATATTCTGTGGAACTGTAATAAATAGGTAGTTTTTTCTTTTATTTTTCTGGATTGTTGTTTTGTAGGTAACGCGTAAATGGTAAGCTGAATATTTATTTTTATAGAAAAATTAGTAAGAGTTTTCTCACATTAATAATAATAAGATTTCAAGTTTGTAACTTAGACAATTTTATGTTTTCTCATTAAAAGAAAAATAACTATATATATATATATATATATATATATATATATATATATATATATATATATATATATATATTACAAAATACAAAGTTTTGCCAAATAATTGAAAAATGCAAAGTTTCCCAATAAAAAAAATATTAACTTGACTTTTACCTCGTTAAATTAATAACTTTGAATCGCATCGATAAATGTGTTTTATTTATGACAACATAAAATTGGACTAGGATCAAATTTTAGAGATTGTAACTAGCACACCTAGATATGGTTTCCTCATTTATGCTAAGTCGGGATTCTCAATGTGGGATTTCGAGGACGAGTCTGATTTTCTTTTCCGGAACCGACTCTTCAAACCCAGTCATAAACAAAGGCAAGACGGTTGTGTTTATTTTTTAATTTAGTTAATAATTGTAATATTGCAAGATTAAACCACATTGCTACACGGAACTCTCTCTTAGAGTATTGATTGTATTGATTGTGGGATTGGGGGAGTAGTGTAGTGTATTATGACCAATACCCCTCATGTTGCATATTAATTGTGCTAGCTTATCCCTCTTGCACACGGGGATAAGCCGTATCGTATCACTAGGATACTATTGTACAACCCAAGCTATCATAAGCATTACATACCCAAAATCATATTGTTTTTAATTGTGGAAAATTGTTGAAAAATATTGTTCAGGTATTTCAAACTGTTTAAATTACAAATTTCTAATTATTAGTTAAATTGTTAAGTTTTTATAATTGTACTTTGCTCTTTTTCTGACTGGATCCTCCACCCCTAATAGGTTTCTTTGATGAAGCTGAGCTATTGATAAATAGCTACTACGACCCGGTGCTTTATCCAGCTGTTCTGCCAGAGTCCCATTTGGAGGACGATGATTCTGTGGCTGACGAGCCAACTTCCTAGATGATGATTTTCCTTTTGATGTTTGAATAAAAAGATAATTTTTATTTTATCAGATGTATTAAATGAATCTTTTGTTGGACAAGTTTTTATTATTCGAAATTTTAGAAGCTGTGACAAATATATATTGTGTTGTCGTAAATACCTGCACTTGGATACAGCTTAATGCCGCCGTCTCATAACGGTGCAGGCTGGGCATGATCCGATTCGACCCAAGAATTTGGGATCGGATCGTGACATGTTTTTAGTGGTGGCCCATGCAGGTCGATCAACAACTTAGGTAAACATATCTAGAAATATTTTAGAACACTAGAACATTAATTTGTCACAACATAGGACCGAAATATATTATAAATAAATATTTTTGTTTGTTATAGAATGGTAGGCTATCTTGCTTATGTTTTGCAATCCTAAACCTTCCAGAGTATGGACACAGACAAGACCAATCCTGCTGGCGATAGGTTGTCATCACCCGATCACACCCCACCTCCTCAATCGAGTCCGGATCCTACACCCCGGCAGCTGACCGATCGTTCCCATAATGCACCAGTACCCCGTGGATTCTACACTACAACTCAAGTGTTAGATCCTACATCTTTCCAGACTGAGCAGCAAGTCCCTGTGGTGGTGCCCGATCCAGTTGCCCTACCAGTGCCAGTGGACCCCACCGACCTCGTAGGCCTGCTACGAGGAGTGCTTGAGGCATAGAGAACTCAAGCTGAAGCTCATCACGAACAGACGACGATTATGAGAGAAGGTATGGAGAATGCCCACAATGTGGCTATGGTTGTACTGGAGAGAGGAGAAGCATCCCAATCTAAACTAAGGCCGGCTAAAGTCGGTGATATTGGAAAATTCAAGAAGCTGGGCCCTCGACCTTTCAAAGGAACCGAGGGAATCATTTATGCTGACGAATGGCTCGACAACATGGAGCGTCTCCTCAGCGTTGCTCGACTTCCAGATGACCTTCAAGTTGAAGCTGTGGGACTCCAACTGTTAGATGTAGCCAGCACCTGGTATCGAAATGAACCCCGACTCTAGGACAGGCAGCTTGATTTGAACACCTTTAAGAGGTTGTTTCGCAGAAAGTTCTTCCCAATATCAGAGTTACGGGAGATAGAAAGACAGTTCCAGAATCTGAAGCAAGGGAACATGACTGTTGGAGAATATATGACAGAGTTTGGTCAACTTAGTCGCTTTGCCAAGAACTTGGTTGCTGACCCCACCGATCGTGCTGAAAGATTCAGGTATGGACTAAGGGAAGAGATTCGCACTCCTGTGATCGCAAGTGGTGCCAAGACGTATGAAAGGATCCTAATATGAGCTTAGGATATAGAGAAGAGTCAGCCTGCTCGTTCAAAGAGAGAGTATTCTGGAACTAGCAACTTCCAGAATAATCAGAAGAGGCCCAACCACAACAATAACAATAGGCCTTCTCACCACCAGCAGCAGCACCATTAGGCGAGGACCAATGACAGAGCGCCTCAGAAGCAGATTCCTGTCTACGAATTCTGCAAGAGGCCAGGACATCAGTCAAACATCTGCAGGAAGAGGCTAGGACACTGCCTAGTTTGTGGGTCTGCCACCCACCAAGTGAGGGACTGCCCCACGGCCTTCAACCGAACTGGAACAACATCGCAGAAGGCTCCTTTACCCACTCAACAACAACAGTTTGGGCAAAACCAACAGAAAACTGGGCGAGCTTTTGCCCTAACAGGAGATGAGCAAGAGCTAGAGCAGGAACCTACCGTTGATGTCATCGCAGGTTCTATTTATGTGCATTCATATCCTGCTTTAGCATTATTTGATTCGGGTGCTTCAAACAGTTTTATAGCAACAAAATTCACCTCTATACACCACCTAGTTACGAGATTTAGTAAGAAGATATTTAGAGTTATGACCGATGGTGGACCCATATGCATCACTGAGACCTGTAACTGCCCTATAACTATCTCAGGACACAATTTCTTAGCACCCTTACTTGTGATGCCCTTACCTAACTATGATGTAGTCCTGGGAATGGACTGGTTAAGTAAGCAGTATGCGTTGATAGATTATCACAGAGGATGTGTAGTCTTCAGCTCACCTGGAGAGTCGGAGTTTGAAATCTCTCGAGCTCCGGAAGATATGGAGGGTATTACCTACTCCTCTATCACCGAAGAACCCGGACCCCCTTACCTGATTATAGCAGAATTCATGGATGTCTTCCCTGACAGTCTTCCAGGATTACCCCCAGATCGAGATATAGAATTCACCATCGACTTAGTTCCCGGCTCTGCCCCTATTTCTAGGAGATGCTACAGAGTCAACCCTATAGAAGCCAAGGAAATGAAGGACCAGATCAATGAGCTGAAGGCCCTTGGATTTATCAGAGATGGAGCTTCACCCTGGAGAGCACCTGTCTTATTCGTGCGCAAGAAGGACGGGACTTTGTGGATGTGCATCGACTACCGGGTGCTGAACAACATCACCATCAAGAACAAGTACCCTCTGCCCCGTATCGATGACCTGTTTGATCAACTCAGTGGAGCTAAGGTGTTTTCGAAGATAGACCTTCGATCCGGCTACCATCAAATCAAGGTCAGGAAGGAGGATATCCAAAGACGGCGTTCAACACCAAATATAGTCAATATAAATTTTTGGTCATGCCGTTTGGATTGACGAATGCCCCTGCGGTATTCATGAACCTTATGAACAAGGTCTTCCATGAATATCTGGATCAGTTTGTTGTTGTCTTCATCGATGACATCCTGATCTATTCAAAGACCGAAGAAGAGCATGAAGAGCACCTGAGGAAAGTTCTGGGAACCTTAAGGAAGGAGAAGCTCTATGGTAAGATATCTAAATGTGAATTCTTCTTAGACAAGATGGATTTTCTGAGCCATGTTGTCACATGAGAGGGAATTTCGGTGGATCCAAAGAAGATAGCTGCTATTGAGAAGTGGAGTACACCAAGTTCGGTTGCTGAAATCAGAAGTTTCTTGGGCTTAGCTGGCTACTACCGAAAATTTGTAAAGGACTTCGCCAGGATTGCTGAGCCGATGACAATGCTCACCAGGAAGAATAAAGAATTTATGTGGACTGAAGCTTGCCAGTCAGCATTTGAGGAACTGAAGAAGAGACTTACAACGGCACAGATACTTGCGCTACCCGCAGGTCCCGATGTTTTCTCAATCTACAGTGATGCTTCTGGTAAAGGATTGGGTTGTGTTCTTCAACAACACGGGAAAGTAATTGCTTACGTATCTAGATAATTACGGACTCATGAGAAGAACTATCCCATGCATGATTTGGAGCTTGCAGCGGTTATATTTGCACTGAAGCTGTGAAAGCATTACCTCTATGGAGAAAGAGTGGAAATATTTACAGACCACAAAAGTCTTAAATATATTTTTACTCAGAAGGAGCTAAACATACGACAGAGGAGATGGCTGGAGCTGATGAAAGATTTTGACATCGACCTGCAGTACCATCTGGGTAAGGCTAATGTGGTTGCAGATGTACTTAGTCGATACCCGATGGCGATATTTTTGACCAAGGAGCGGCATTTGCTAGAAGACATAGAGAAGCTTGGACTGGAGATTGTACTGCCTGAAGAAGAAATAAAGAAGCTGGGAAGAGAAGCAATTGTACCAGAAGCTGAATCATCAATGATACAGTTGTAAGTGCATTCAAGTCTGATGGACAAAGTCAAGGAGACACAATTTCAAGACAAGACGCTTTGCAAACTCAGAGATCAAGTGCTGGCAGGAACACTTGAAGGATTCTCAATCGTCAGCGATGGAGCACTGAGGTATGGTACGAGTCTTTGCGTACCAACTGGCGAACTGAAGAATGAGCTGATGCAAGAAGTGCACCAGTCGCAGTATTCTATATATCCAGGAGCTAATAAAATATATCGAGATATGCGTACTGTAGTGTGGTGGTACGGAATGAAGAAGGACGTATCCAGATTTGTGGCTAGATGCTTGATTTGTCAGCAAGTGAAAGCCAGCAGACAGAGACCAGTAGGATTGTTGCAGCCACTAGACATCCCGGAGTGGAAATAGGAACACATAACGATGGACTTTGTATCGGGGCAGGCAATCAGGTAAGCGAACATTTCGGTAGCAAGCCTTCCGTTCGATCTCTTTCTTTTCCCTGATAGAGCTATGAAGGAAGGGAGTGATCGAGGTTCTTCAATAATTGGAGTCTGATTCTCTGCTTGATCTAATCCAGTTTGAACATTGACTATAAATAAGGTCGGATGAAGGTCGAGAAGAGTCTGTTAGGTTGATTCGTATTGTTCCTCCCTGGGTCAACGTAAGGATCATTGGCCCGGACGACTAGTAGATTGGCGGGCTTCCAGGGTTTCGACGACTGATCCTTCCTGAAAGCCCCAATTATTTGATTAGCCGAACCCCTGTGGATGCCTCAGAAGCGAAACTATCAGAGACCCAGGGGATCCCTATAGAACAACTTCTTTCAGATGGAGAAGATTCAGAAATGGAAATCTCCACCCAATCCCTCCTCAGTTAAAACATATAGTACCCGAGGGCTTAGATGATAGGTTCTAGCGAGGACTTCTCTATCGTGCTCAAGAAGGCCACTAGAAAGGCCTATAAGGAATCTTTAGAGAAGCCACTGAGCCATTGCTCTCCAGAAAGAGACTGAAAGGAGATAAGAGGACAAGGGCTCTCCTTACGGGCTTACTCACTTCACACCTTCCTCCGGCTTATCACCGGCAGTCTGTTCAGGGTTCCAAACTCAATAGACCAGGACCAAGCTTTCAAGGTAAGGCCTCCTTTAGTAAGCTCCAGAAAGAACCTCAGAAGAATTACAATGCTTGAGAGGTCTAGTGATCGGTCTCAAAAGCAAGATGGAAATGGGGAGGGACTGGAATCTACCTCACTGAGTGAGATCAATATCGAGCGAAAGAAAAGGTATGGCTTGAAAGCGGTTTTCTACTATAGGAAAATAACAATACAATAGAGATTTCTGGACAAACTGTAGTCTCCCCCGTTGACCTTCTTTTATAAATAGAATCTTCAATGAGTGGAAAGGACTCCCATCCTGCTCCGTAGTAAAAATGATCCTTTTTTTTCATTTTCATACTCTTTCTTTCATAACATAAATATCAGTAAAGAGACTTCTGGTGTGGAAGAAAATGGTTTATGATGCTGAAATCTACTCCCGACACAATTTTTGGGGTCAATATCAGCAATGCAGTTCATCCAATGATAAACCTAATTCGAATTATAGAGCTATGACACAATCAAACCCGAATGAACAAAATATTGAATTGAATGGAAAAAAATGTGAGTGAAAGGTCCCACTGAATCGAATTTGATCCATGAATCTAAGAAATAGTGAGAATTCTTGATCTTTCTCAATAGCTCTCTCAATTCGAAGATCCAGGATTTGAATTGATGCCCTTTCATTGATTCCTCCTAAAAGAAAAAAAGTGCCTGCTTAATCTGCAAAGGAAATAGGATAACCTTAGTCCAGGTGATAGTACACTCCATCTTTCTTTCCCATTTGAAAGAGTGGTCTTTGGTTGCAGCGTGAAGGGGTCTCAAGCAAGTGCTCACTGGTGAAAAGACCGGCAGCAACGACGGGGAACCCGGGCCCTGGATAATCTACGTTCCGCCTCGGGCGAATATTCTCTTGAGACCCTCTATAACATGTATGAAGAACTGCAGCGCAATAGAAGGTCGAGTCTGAACTTTTTGTCGCTCTAATCAAAAATGTTTTCACTACTTTGCGTCGACGGACTACTTATTGAAATATTCTAGAAAGAGTCGACGGACTCTTCTAGTCTCCCCGGTGACCGCGGGTGACAGCCTGAACAATGAGCTCTTGGACCTTCTCATTCGAGAGTATTCCCCCTCTCGATCCCCAACTCGTCTCTTTCTTTACATACATTCACTTCATCCTATACTATAGGCGCAGGGCTTAACAGCGCCTGGTGTGGTATTTCAATGAGCTTGAACCATTCTGTCTCATATGCAGTCTACTCTTAGTGCGCTAAGCTTCAAATGTCAAAGATTGTAGCATTCTTTTGACGGTTGGGGTTTGAGTTTCGAAGTTTCAAGAACGCAAGCGCCTTTTCTCTGAATATGAAAATACAAAAAAGAAAAGCATCGAGCCCTTTCTTCCTGAACCTTTTCCTCGAAATGAGAAAGAAGATGGTACACTCGAATTGTATTATTTAAGTGCTGAGGCCGAGTACATTGCTGCGACTGAGGGCAGCAAGGAGCTGCTATGGATGAAGAGGTTCTTGAAGAAACTAGGTGTTCGATCGGACTCTGACAGAAATGATGGGTCGCTAACAAGGCCCCTAAATGACCACTCAGAAGGCCCTTAATCAGCCAATTTAGTTAACGAATAGTATTACCGAGTTGGGGAAGTCACTCACGGTAAAGAAAATCCCCTCACTATGTTCGTCCCTCTTGCCCTACCCTGAAATATTCTAGCGTTTCTCTCACGCCATAGAATAGATTTTGAAACCATTTTTACGAATGGATTCTATTACAGCGGAAAGTAGTTCTGTTAGCAACGGGGCTGTAGTTCCCTACACTTCTTGAAGCTCCTCTACCTATGGTCGAGCTGGTGCTCCACCAAAAATTCCCTCTGCCCCACTAAACTAATAATCTGGAATCCCGTCCTCGCAGAGGTTCGACGGAGTTGTACTTTCCATGGCTTGGGCCTCTTACAGGAACACTGGGGAACAACCTATATAAAGGATGCTTACTGACGCGTACCCACGAGAAGGCACTGGGGGGATGTCTCCTTGCACGTGCCTTCAATTATGTCACAGATGAGAGAGTCCTCGTTAAGGTTAAGGAAAGATGTAACACCCAATTTTCCAAATGAGGGTATTTTGGTCATTTTTAAAATTTTAGAATTTAATTTGAATTATTATTATTTATAATTAATGTGATTTTTGAGTGATTTTTAGAATAATTGTTTTTGGTGTTTTAGAGACTTTGACTTAAGTTGACCTTGTAGACTAACCTAGTAGAAAACCTAGGTCTTGACTTTGTGATTAGGATTTGAAAACCTAGGTTGACTTAAGTTCATGAGGATTAACTCATTGGGATTAGTTTGGTGAAAATAGGAGCTAGTTTGATTAAGTAATGGCTTGTGAAGTCACAAGTCATTTTATGACTAATAGGCTTAATGGCCCATAGCCCATACCCATTGAACCAAGCCCTAACCCTAGGAATTCTAAACAGCCAATATGGTCAGCCCCTCCCCTATTTATATGCTCTTAAAACTAGGGTTATCTCTTTAGGAAACTTTGCCATTTGGAAGAGGTGAGTCCCCATCCTTGTAAATCCCTAAAAAATCTATTTCTTCTCAAAATTCCTTCAAACAAATTGCATTAGAACCTAATGGTAGTTTTCTTTCTGTTATTAATGAGTATTTGCAGGAAGAACACAATTTGAGGAAGTTTGGTGGTTTGTGGAGCTCTTCCCATTTGGAGATTTTGACCCATTGTTCACCTATAGGTATAATCCTCTCTAATTCATTTAAATTCTGTTAAAAATTATTTCTAGGTTGTCCTAACCCTAACCTAACAGTAGGATAGGCTAACCCTAGAATTTGGACCCATTTTGTGTCCGTATCGGACACTTCGTATCGGACACGTATCAAAGTGTCTAGGTTAGTGTTCGACGAAATGCCTCAAAGGGCATTTCGTTCAATTTTTGTGATTTTGTTTGAATGGAAAAATCCATTTTAGTCTCGCTTATACATTTCTTGGACACTGAGCATGTTTTCGTGTCGGGTTGGGCCGACACGAGCGCGTGGACACGCGGTCGTGCACACGCGCGCGCGGGCAGTTTTTCTCCCCTGCTGCTCGTGCACGATTTCTCTGTGCACAGGGGGTTTCGATGCTTGAAACTCGACATAGGTGTTGTGTCAATGACTGACTCGAGGCTCATAAAGTTTTACGAGTCCTCGTGTCATGTCGGACACGTTATGGGCTGTGCACGTGCACTGCACTGTGCGGTCCAGTGTGTTGATTGTGTTATGTGTTTAATTATTTAATTTATGCTTTTAAATAATGTTTTTAATTGTTAAATAGACCCTGGAATGTTGTGTAATTCCTGTTTACATTAGGTTACATATTAGTTTTAGGTTTAATGATTGTGATTGGATTCGAACATGAGATATGGGGTTATTCTGATACATGCTTGATACTGGTTTTCCCAGTTTTCCTAAAACAGTTTCAATTCTCCTTTTGTTATGTTTTGTTTCAATTAATTTGAACCCACATATCATAATACAGGTTAGCTTAGTTTTTGTATTCGAATTTAGGCTTTTGGTTGTGAGTTTGGAATTTTGAATATGGGATTGGGTTCCTTCGAATTGGCTGTGTTAACCTGAATAGTTTAACCATCTTATTAATTTGTAAAACTTGAGTTTGATTCTCCCTTATACTGAAAATAGAAGTTGGTTGAACCTTCCTATATTTGCAATGTATTAACTATAGAAACCTGGGAATTAGTTTGGGGTTTTCAGTCCTTAATAACCTGATATTGTATTTTACTTGAACTGTGATGAGATTGAGTGTTCCCAGTTTTTACAACCTGAGAATGGTTTTTAAAACCATATTGTTACTGCAAAACTGAGTTTCCTTTTTGTTCTTTGAATCTGAGTTTACTCTATAATTAATTCAATGTTTTCTTCTTTTAATATGATATGAAATTGCTCACTGTTCTTGATCACTGGAACCTGAGATTAATGGGATAATTGAGAATATGTGTTTGTATAGGTTGCTCTCTGTTAACTGTTTGATGCATGAATTGTAAAATACCTGAGATTGTATTAACTGAGTTGTATTCAACATAAAACCTGAGTTTTATTCCCTCCACTTGAATGTGTAACCTGGGATTTATCCCTGAGAGGGGATGTTTCCTGTGACTGAAACTCGAGAACCCCCTTGCTAACTGTGAACTGTCCCTGTTTACTGTTTTTTCCCAGATTTTGAAACTGAACTTTGGACATCATTTTAACCTATTAGGCATTGTTAATTACATGAGGTTAAACTTCTAACTTGTACCCCTACATTAATTCTTATGGTATGATGAATTGGGGTTTGAATTGATGTGGTTATGTTATTAAAATCTGAGATTTAAGTAATGGGCTAAAACTGGGAATTAGAGTACTGTTTTAACTGAAATTCTTGTGTTCTTTGAACTGAATTATTGGTTTTCCTTAATGAACTGACTAGGGCTTTATTGGAACTGATTTCTGAGCTTTGGGTATTGTTTGAACTATTGGGGTTGTGTTGGTTTGAATGAGGTTGTTAAATTCAGTTTTCTTTCCACCTATAAAGTACACTGATTTTCCCCTATATTGTTTTCATATACCTGTCATGCAATACATCCCTCCTGCCTCACTTCACATGTTACAATACACACAAGTCACTCACTGTTAGCTTTTTGTCACTGTTTTCCCATTCCTTGTTTCACAGCTCTCCACACACACACACTTATGTAAATTGCTCACGTTTTTCCCTCTCTCACGTCACTTCATGCCTCACACACCCTAGTGCATTGCCTCATTTCACTCACACCCACATGGCACACTGTTCCAGGATTGTATTCCCTGTTATTCCAGTTTTCATGGAATATGACACATACACATGTACTCATATATTTTCCCCTCACTCCCTATGTGTGCATATATATATATAAGCATTGTTATATATATACCAGTTTCCTATATATGTGTATATGTGTTTTGATATATATATATTATATATATGGTGTCATGATATGTGGGATTCATGTTATGATATATAGGATTTTATGTTAGATACATATAGAGCATGGGATACCATATGACATAATATATATTGTATATATATGATATTATGTGGTATGTTATGCTATATGGTGTATGTAATGTATAGATAGCCAATATGTGTATTGATTAGCTATAGAGGATATCTTGGTAGATGTGTCTAGCAGGCTATAGGCTAGATATATGGCATGTGTGGATGTGTATTGGTAGTCTTGACATGGTATTGCCTAGAATAGCCTAGTAAACATAGAATAACTTGCTAGACCTATATTAGACTAGTTTGACCTAGATTAGACTTGGTTGACCTAGTTTGACTTCTAGGGTTGACCAGAGTTGACCAAGAGTTGACTTTGGTCTAAATTGATCTAGATTCATGTAGAACGCATTGTAGTGCATATTATTTACCATTCTGGACTTGTTGTGACTCGTACTGTTCTAAATAGGAGCCAGACACCACTCCTCGGACAGTACTTTCATCTCGGACTTTCAGTTAGCAGGCGAGTACATTCTCTGATCTTTTCATACCTGTCTGGACTATATTCATGCTCTAGATTACTCTACATGATGCTGACACGTATCTTCACGGATTAGTATTATATGGATCCTTTCCTGAGATGTTATCCCTCTACGGGTGCATCGGGTATTTCATGTTCATGTACTTTATCATGTGCATCAGGTACTCCTTGTACTCGTACTAGTTCATGTTTTTACATGTTCTCATGTGCTTTCACGTGCCTCATGTACTACTCATTACATGAGTTCACGTATCTTAGTTGTATTCATGTGCTTATAACGTAACTTGAATGGATCTTTGTGTACTGATTGGGGCGGGGTGAGTAGAATTGGTTATGTGAACACTATCCCAGTAGCTGTATAAATGTGCCTCCTTATTTGTATTCATGTGCCCCTAAGCCGTTTACATAACCATATTGTACTCGAAATCACGTAGTCACTTACAGTCTTTACTATCATGTATCTATTTCCAATTACAAAATATCTCCTGTTTTACTTGTACTTCCATTCAGCACTTTCTGTATTTTACTCTATTGCCTGATTTATTTTCCTAACCTGCTATGAACTGTTTGAGAGATATGTGCTCGTTCCCGTCCTGACTGGACCTGTTGAAAATTTTTACAGTGAATGATGAGGCCCTTGTGTCTATCCCTCTTGGTGCAGCATTAGACATCACTAGTGACTTGGACCTGCTAGCAGTGGATGATACTTCTCTAGATTAGGGTTGTCTTTACCTTCTGGATCACTGTAGTTAGATTCTGGGATATTTCTGAGATATGCATTATTTTAGTCACTTAGAATTCTGGATTTGTATCTCTGTGATGTTATATTCCTGGTTGTTATCTATCTTTATCTTTCTATCTCATTCCTATTCTATCCTAGATGTGGTTGAGTTATATTGTGTTATGTTACCCCCATTCAGGGAGTATAACTGCTATACCTTTAATTGTTAGATGTTGTGACCTAGGATAGCGTTCTACCGCCGACACTGCGGCGTAGGCTGGACGTACCCACGTCTCGTGCCCTTACTCTAGGGTGTGGGTCGTGATACATTTTTAGTGGTGGCCCATGCAGGTCGAGTTATGTAGTGGTATTCGAACTAGAGTATCACTACAGCCTGTAGTAGGATTAGGATATGCTTTGAGGGTACTCAATCACAGTTAGGATTCCTTGAAAGATTCCTGGGATGACCCTTGAGAATCTTATTTAAACTTCAATTTGAAATCCTTTCCCTTGTTTTGTTCGCTCTCACTCCTTGATTATTGAATTGGACTTTGATGAATCATTGTTGATTTTGATTTTCCCATCGAGATGAATTTTATGGCCTGAGTTACGGTACCTTCTGATAACATATGTTGACGGAATAACGGGGATAATAAACATCTACTTGGTTATGGAACCTAGAGTTTATTGCAGCTATATTAGCTGGCGTGGCAGAAACATAGAGACTGACTTCGGATGTACGTATCCTGGTTATGAGATTTGGAATTTCTCGCAGCTATACTAGTCGGCATAGCGAGAATTCCAGACGACATGATTATAGAGGTGCATGCCCCTGTTATGGACTCTACCGTTTATCGCAGCCTTGCTTACTAGCATGGCAAGTATTCTGAGTATCATGATTTTGGACAGACGCATATGATTATCAGATTGTTTCTTGGAAAGGTTCTTAAATATATCGTCTCTATCTTCATTCCAGTTATTATAAATTGTTTCCATCATCATTTAACTTAGGGGTAGGAGTATGAGTAGGAGTAGCTTAGCTGTTATTATGAACCTTGTGTAACTTTTGCTATAAATTTCTTCCTAATGCAATGAATCGATGATTTTGCTAGACCTTAACTTGGATTTGATATTATAGCTCTGGTTTCAAAATGGTTCCTTCTTTTAAACAGATAGGCAGAACATATTTTATCATTTTTTTTCTTGCAATTAATTCTTGTATTACCCTAATGTATATATAGTAGACACAGATACTTACCTGACACGTATGCATACTACACTTGTTTACCAACCTATTTAAATGCATGTTAATATGATTGATGTTAAGTTCTCAAAATCCTAGTATTCTAATATAGCGCAGTATCAATGACTAGTTCTCTGTTTCTCCATATTAAATTCGTTATTTAAATTTAAATTTCATGTTATTAGTTTGGCTTACATCACTACATAAGTATGTTATATACAGGGTTTTATTTCTTAAATAAATTGGTTGAGTTTGTGTTTGAATTCGTCAAATTTGAGACTGTGTATATAGTAAACCCTTAACCTTGGATTCTAAGTGTTTAGTTCAAATTGCAGTTTTAATTTGTAATGTTTTGAGCCGTATACATGGTTGTGTGCAGGTATATAATGTTAGGTTCATACTCTTACATGTTAGGTTGTGGTTGTGGTAAACATTGAGTTGGTTTTGATGTTTGAATTTCTTCCAAATTTTAAAAATTGAATACATGATAACATTTTTATTGCTTTCAAATACGTAGTACAATTTCAGGTCTAATATGCAATGTTAAGCTAAACTGAAAGATCGAACACTTTGTTTCAAGTTTAACCCATGTACACTTGACACTCTACACTAATGTTTACAACTGCCATAAAAACCTAACCCTTCATCTCTATGTTATGTTCACATAGGGTATATATTTCTGTATGCATATTATAGTTATATAGATGCATAATTAAATCTCTACCTCTCTATAAATATAGATATACATATATATATATATGGTTAGCCATGCATGTTATGAGAAAATAGCTTGTTTCTTGTAGACTGTTTAACCAATATGCCATGAATAGTGTAACTTAATAGCTATTGTTTTGAGACCCAAATCCTCTTATACACTTCCATGTATATTTCACACACACAAGCCTACTATCTAACCATATGAACATGTCTACATACACCCATATACACACTAACCATATAACATTTACATAATGTTAGCTTTTCCCTCTCTAGCACTCTCTCTTTCTATATATATATTATATTGTGATTGGATTCAATGCTATTGACTTTCATCCCTTAAACTTTTGATTTGAATTTTATTAGTACCCCTTTTATATATTTTAATTGGTTGTTGATAATTACCAGTTTTCAGATAGGATGGTAGACTGCTGTACAGCCTTAATGATTGTTGTGTTTTTTTCCCTTCCAGTATGGCACCTATGACCCGAGCCTATCGCCTGAGAGCAGCTGCAGCTACTGATAATGTGCTTCCACCTCCTATTGCTCAAGAGGTAGTGACCCCTCAGGCTGACCCAAGGGTAGTGGCACCTCCCGCCATCGAGGAGGTATTAGCATCCTTACCAGAAAATTTTCCTCCACCACCTGTTACTCAGGAGAGAGTAGCAGTCTCATCTGAGACCAAGAGTTCTTTTCCATCTCCTCCTCTGCCTCCAGGAGCAGTACCCCATACCATACCCTCGGCAGGTTTGTTTCCTGACGGAGCTCAGATATCCAGACTTCTCCGGGATGTGTTGGAGACACAGAGAGTTCAGGCTGAGATCCTGAAGGAGCAGGGTCGTGGAATCCAACTGCTGTGGGATTTGGTACATTCAGGAGGGGAGCCTAGTTCTAAGAGGCCGAGGAGCAGTGTATACCCAGAGCCCCGTGAGCACCCAGACTATCAGCCTAGACCAGCTAACCCAGTCCAGACTCCTGTTCAGCAGAGGCCAGCTGAGAGGGTGCCTACCTGCACCTTCTGTAAGAAGCCTGGACATGTGTGGGAAATCTGTAGGAAGAGAAGAGGAGTGTGCCTGCTATGTGGGTCAGCTGCACATAGGCTGCGAGACTGTCATGCTGCACTTATCCCAGCCAGGACTCCACCTTCGGGAGGGAGTTCCAGCCACCAGATTTAGTTGGAGGTGAGTCCTTGACCTATATCTTAGCCAGTCTTTGAAATTGATGTACCCTACGATATTGTTGTATGTTTTGATACCTTATGATTGCTCTTGATCTAATATGACTAGAATGGCTAGATAAGAGCTCAGACTGATACCCCTTACCAAAATCCTATATGTTATCCTTCCAAATGCATGATTTAGATAACTACTCTTTTGACCTTGATGGTTTGGATTGACCTAGAAGGGGTACGATCATCTTAATTTCGAGGACGAAATTTTTTCTAAAGTGGGTAGGATTGTAACACCCAGTTTTCCAAATGAGGGTATTTTGGTCATTTTTAAAATTTTAGAATTTAATTTGAATTATTATTATTATTATTTATAATTAATGTGATTTTTGAGTGATTTTTAGAATAATTGTTTTTGGTGTTTTAGAGACTTTCACTTAAGTTGACCTTGTAGACTAACCTAGTAGAAAACCTAGGTCTTGACTTTGTGATTAGGATTTGAAAACCTAGGTTGACTTAAGTTCATGAGGATTAACTCATTGGGATTAGTTTGGTGAAAATAGGAGCTAGTTTGATTAAGTAATGGCTTGTGAAGTCACAAGTCATTTTATGACTAATAGGTTTAATGGTCCATAGCCCATACCCATTGAACCAAGCCCTAACCCTAGGAATTCTGAACAGCCAATATGGTCAGCCCCTCCCCTATTTATATGCTCTTAAAACTAGGGTTACCTCGTTAGGAAACTTTGCCATTTGGAAGAGGTGAGTCCCCATCCTTGTAAATCCCTAGAAAATCCATTTCTTCTCAAAATTCCTTCAAACAAATTGCATTAGAACCTAATGATAGTTTTCTTGCTGTTATTAATGAGTATTTGTAGGAAGAACACAATTTGAGGAAGTTTGGTGGTTTGTGGAGCTCTTTCTATTTGGAGATTTTGACCCATTGTTCACCTATAGGTATAATCCTCTCTAATTCATTTAAATTCTGTTAAAAATTATTTCTAGGTTGTCCTAACCCTAACCTAACAGTAGGATAGGCTAACCCTAGAATTTGGACCCATTTCGTGTCCGTATCGGACACGTATCAATGTGTCTAGGTTAGTGTTCGACGAAATGCCTCAAAGGGCATTTCGTTCGATTTTTGTGATTTTGTTTGAATGGAAAAATCCATTTTAGTCTCGCTTATACATTTCTTGGACACTGAGCACGTTTTCGTGTCGGGTTGGGCCGACACGAGCGCGTGGACACGCGGTCGTGCACACGCACGCGCGGGCAGTTTTTCTTCCCTGCTGCTCGTGCACGATTTCTCTGTTCACAGGGGGTTTCGACGCTTGAAACTCGACATAGGCGTTGTGTCAATGACTGACACTAGGCTCGTAAAGTCTTACGAGTCCTCGTATCGTTTCGGACACGTTATGGGCTGTGCACGTGCACTGCACTGTGCGGTCCAGTGTGTTGATTGTGTTCTGTATTTAATTGTTTAATTTATGCTTTTAAATAATGTTTTTAATTGTTAAATAGACCCTGGAATGTTGTGTAATTCCTGTTTACATTAGGTTACATATTAGTTTTAGGTTTAATGATTGTGATTGGATTCGAACATGAGATATGGGGTTATTCTGATACATGCTTGATACTGGTTTTCCCAGTTTTCCCAAAACAGTTTCAATTCTCCTTTTGTTATGTTTTGTTTCAATTGATTTGAACCCACATATCATAATACAGGTTAGCTTAGTTTTTGCATTCAAATTTAGGCTTTTGGTTGTGAGTTTGGAATTTTGAATATGGGATTGGGTTCCTTCGAATTGGCTGTGTTAACCTGAATAGTTTAACCATCTTATTAATTTGTAAAACCTGAGTTTGATTCTCCCTTATACTGAAAATGGAAGTTGGTTGAACCTTCCTATATTTGCAATGTATTAACTATAGAAACCTGGGAATTAGTTTGGGTTTTTCAGTCCTTAATAACCTGATATTGTATTTTACTTGAACTGTGATGAGATTGAGTGTTCCCAGTTTTTACAACCTGAGAATGGTTTTTAAAACCATATTGTTACTGCAAAACTGAGTTTCCTTTTTGTTCTTTGAATCTGAGTTTACTCTATAATTAATTCAATGTTTTCTTCTTTTAATATGATATGAAATTGCTCACTGTTCTTGATCACTGGAACCAGAGATTAAATGGGATAACTGAGAATATGTGTTTGTATAGGTTGCTCTCTGTTAATTGTTTGATGCATGAATTGTGAAATACCTGAGATTGTATTAACTGAGTTGTATTCTACATAAAACCTGAGTTTTATTCCCTCCACTTGAATGTGTAACCTGGGATTTATCCCTGAGAGGGGATGTTTCTTGTGACTGAAACTCGAGAACCCCCTTGCTAACTGTGAACTGTCCCTGTTTACTGTTTTTTTCCCAGATTTTGAAACTGAACTTTGGACATCATTTTAACCTATTAGGCACTGTTAATTACATGAGGTTAAACTTCTAACTTGTACCCCTACATTAATTCTTATGGTATGATGAATTGGGGTTTGAATTGATGTGGTTATGGTCTTAAAATCTGAGATTTAAGTAATGGGCTGAAACTGGGAATTAGAGTACTGTTTTTACTGAAATTCTTGTGTTCTTTGAACTGAATTATTGGTGTTCCTTAATGAACTGACTTGGGCTTTATTGGAACTGATTTCTGAGCTTTGGGTATTGTTTGAACTGTTGGGGTTGTGTTGGTTTGAATGAGGTTGTTAAATTCAGTTTTCTTTCCACCTATAAAGTACACTGATTTTTCCCTAGATTGTTTTCATATACCTGTCATGCAATACATCCCTCTTGCCTCACTTCACATGTTACACTACACACAAGTCACTCACTGTTAGCTTTTTGTCACTGTTTTCCCATTCCTTGTTTCACAGCTCTCCACACACACACACTTATGTAAATTGCTCATGTTTTTCCCTCTCTCACCTCACTTCATGCCTCACACACCCTAGTGCATTGCCTCATTTCACTCACACCCACATGGCACACTGTTCCAGGATTGTATTCCCTGTTATTCCAGTTTTCATGGAACATGACACATACACATGTACTCATATGTTTTCCCCTCACTCCCTATGTGTGTGTGTGTATATATATATATATATATATATTTATATATATATATATATATATATATATATATATATATATATTTATATATATAAGCATTGTTATATATATATACCAGTTTCCTATATATGTGTATATGTGTTTTGATATATATATTACATATATGGTGTCATGATATGTGGGATTCATGTTATGATATATAAGATTTTATGTTAGATACATATAGAGCAGGGGATACCATATAACATAACATATATTGTATATATATGATATTATGTGGTATGTTATGCTATATGGTGTATGTAATGTATAGATAGCCAATATGTGTATTGATTAGCTATAGAGGATATCTTGGTAGATGTGTCTAGTAGGCTATAGGCTAGATATATGGCATTTGTGGATGTGTATTGGTAGTCTTGACATGGTATTGCCTAGAATAGCCTAGTAAACCTAGAATAACTTGCTAGACCTAGATTAGACTAGTTTGACCTAGATTAGACTTGGTTGACCTAGTTTGACTTCTAGGGTTGACCAGAGTTGACCAAGAGTTGACTTTGGTCTAAATTGACCTAGATTCATGTAGAACGCATTATAGTGTATACTATTTACCATTCTGAACTTGTTGTGACTCGTACTGTTCTAAATAGGAGCCAGACACCACTCCTCGAACAGTACTTTCATCTCGGACTTTCAGTTAGCAGGCGAGTACATTCTCTGATCTTTTTATACCTGTCTAGACTATATTCATGCTCTAGATTACTCTACATGATGCTGACACGTATCTTTACGGATTAGTACTATATGGATCCTTTTCTGAGATGTTATCCCTCTACTGGTGTATCGGGTATTTCATGTTCATGTACTTTATTATGTGCATCAGGTACTCCTTGTACTCGTACTAGTTCATGTTTTTACATGTTCTCATGTGCTTTCACGTGCCTCATGTACTACTCATTACATGAGTTCACGTATCTTAGTTGTATTCATGTGCTTATAACGTAACTTGAATGTATCTTTGTGTACTGATTGGGGCAGGGTGAGTAGAATTGGTTATGTGAACACTATCCCAGTAGCTGTATAAATGTGCCTCCTTATTTGTATTCATGTGCCCCTAAGCCGTTTACATAACCATATTGTACTTGAAATCACGTAGTCACTTACAGTCTTTACTATCATGTATCTATTTCCAGTTACAAAATATCTCATGTTTTACTTGTACTTCCATTCAGCACTTCCTGTATTTTACTCTATTGTCTGATTTATTTTCCTAACCTGCTATGAACTGTTTGAGAGATATGTGCTCGTTCCCGTCCTGACTGGACCTGTTGAAATTTTTTACAGTGAATGATGAGGCTCTGGTGTCTACCCTCTTGGTGTAGCATTAGACATCACTAGTGACTTGGACCTGCTAGCAGTGGATGATACTTCTCTAGATTAGGGTTGCCTTTACCTTCTGGATCACTGTAGTTAGATTCTGGGATATTTCTGAGATATGCATTATTTTAGTAACTTAGAATTCTGGATTTGTATCTCTGTGATGTTACATTCCTGGTTGTTATCTATCTTTATCTTTCTATCTCATTCCTGTTCTATCCTAGATGTGGTTGAGTTATATTGTGTTATGTCACCCCCATTCAGGGAGTATAACTGCTATACCTTCAATTGTTAGATGTTGTGACCTAGGACAGCATTCTACCGCCGATACTGCGGCATAGGCTGGACGTACCCACGTCTCGTGCCCTTACTCTAGGGTGCGGGTCGTGACAAAAGAACCATTTTCCTCAGGCGACGGTACATGCATTATGATCGATCGATAAATCGATCTCAGATGGTCATAAATCGATCTAGAATCGATTTATCCCCCTGTTTAGGTATATTGTCTCATCATGTTAAAAAACTGAGCTTACAACTCATTTTTTAATAGAAGTTTCTGGTCTTCACGGGGACTGCCTCGATCCCAAGGAGGAAAGGATTCCATTTGGGTTATTGTGGACCGACTGACAAAGTCAGCTCACTTTATCCCCTTGAAGGTTGGTCTATCCACCGAAAAGTTGGCAGCACTGTACATGCAACATATTTACCGGATTCATGGAGTTTCGATAAGTATTGTATCTGACAGAGATACCAGATTCATCTCTCACTTTTGGAAGAGCTTGCATGACAGTTTGGGAACACAATTGAAGTTCAGCACCGCCTACCATCCCCAAACTGACGGACAATCGGAAAGAACCATCCAGACGCTAAAAGACATGCTGAGATCTCGTGTCTTGGAATTTGGAGGGTCTTGGGAAGACCACTTGCACTTGATAGAGTTTTTCTACAACAACAGCTACCAAGCTAGCATCGGTATAACTCCGTTCGAGGCACTCTTTGGACGTCGTTGCCGTACTCCACTTGCTTGGGATGACGTAGGAGAAAGAGTATTGCTTGGACCTGAGATGGTGACAGATGCAGCAGAGAAGGTAAAGGTAATTAGAGACAAGCTCAGGATAGCTCAGGACAGGCAAAAACATTGGGTTGATAACAGTCGTCGACCATTGGAGTTCGAAGCAGAAGATAATGTCTTCGTCAAGATTTTCCCTACCTGAGGAACTATCAGATTTGGCAAAACAGGAAAGCTGAGCCCCAGGTACATCGGCCCATTCGAAGTTTTGAGCCGAGTTGGAGAAGTAGCGTACCGATTAGCTCTACCAGCTAATCTTGAAGGCGTGCACAATGTCTTCCACGTTTCACAGCTCAGACGCTATATCCCGGATCCGAGCCACATCTTGGACCATTCAGAGCTGGAGATTAGACCCAGCCTCACAGTACCAGAGAAGCCAGTGGCAATTTTAGACAGAGATGAGAAGAAAACCAGGAACTCTGTGACGCCCATAGTCAGAGTTATGTGGCGACACAATTCCCTAGGCGAGTCTACCTGGGAGCGAGAAGACGAGATGCGGAAGAAGTATCCACATCTATTTGAGACCTGAGGTAACTCCTAACCCTATCCTCTAATTTCGAGGACGAAATTTCTTAAAGAGGGAAGGTTGTGAAACACGTAATTTTTTAATAAATTAATTCAGTGTTATTTTTTATTTCTTACAATCAATATTTCTAAAAATTTTAGTGTTTGGTCAAACTCGTAAAAATTTTATTTTTATTTAATTGTATAATTTGTTGCTAAATTAATTATTATCATTTTTATGAAAAACCATATTTTTAGAAAAATTATTAATCCTGGAATTTGAATGTTGGACCTGACCCATCCCGAACCCGTCTCGAACCCAAGTTCAGTTTTTTCCAAAAACTAATTTTGAACATTCATGTTAATATAAAAATCATGTCCTTAATAAAAAACAAAAGAATTCTTTTTATTTTCTTTAAACTTTCATTAACTCACTCTTTCTCTCTCTTTCCTATTTTTTTCATTCAGCAAAGGAAAGGAAACCATTCCTTTTCCCAAACATTCGTTCGGTCGCCACCCGACCTTTCCTTTCCGAAACTTCCCGGCGACTGTTTCTCTTCCGAAACACCAAAAAACCTTCCGATAAAACCCTATCAAACCCCTTCTTCATTCTCCACACCATTTTTTCCAAACTCTTCCAAGCCCTTTCGAGTCCGACGTCGGCCGTGCCTTCTTGGCGAGCCATATTCGCGCCCTTCCGGCGACTCTCGGTCGACCGAACGGTTCCCGCCGGCTTCCCGGCTGACTTCCCGAGCGGCCCCCTCCGCCCGAGATCGGCGGCTTTTCGCCGTCGTGGTGCCCCGCGGCCCAGGCCGATCCCGATCGGCGGTTCCCGGCCGACCCCCTTGCGCGGTTTTCTCGGCCAACCCCTCTTCCAGCGCGCTGTCCTAGCGCCAGCTTTCGGCACAGTTTTCGAGCGGTCCTGATCTCCTGTCCAGCATCTTTGTGCGCGACTCCAGCGCTGTTCGGACTTGATCCGCTGCTATCCGCGTTCCGTTCCCACTGTCTGCGGATAATTTTTCCTTCTTTATTCATCTGAAACCTCTAGCCGAGCACCCCAGGTATCTTCCTTGTCCCCGTGCCCCTCATATTGTGTCTATGATGACGCGGTCCCCGATCCCGACATGGGATTCAACATCGATAATTACGATGTTGGTTTTGGATTTTTTCGAACTTAGTTTCAGAATGGTTTTATGGCTTGGATGTTGTTGTTTGATGGTTCTGTGGTTTCTCGAAAGTTCGAGAGAAGTTTGGATTTTTCGGAAATGGCTCTGTGACCATTTTCCTTAGAGAGGTTCTGCAGTTTTTCGGTTTTCCGAGTTATATTTCGGGTTTTTCGAATTTTATAGTTCGGAAAGTTTTCTGTGATTTTGATATAAACCTACTCTTGGGTTGGATAAATTAGAATTTATGGTTGGAAATGTTTTGTGGTTTGGAATATTGTCGGTGTTGGCATTTTCCCAGGATTGGGTTGTCCCAATTATAGAGAAAGTGCTGCCCAAATTTTTAAAAAAATATATTTTAAAACTATTTTTAAATCCAGATCTTTGTAAAACAAACTATATTTTGGAGTTTTGGTTTTAAAATGGATTTTTGTATCTTTTCGGGCGACAACCATATTGGTCCATGGGCTCTAACTAAATACAGACGAAACCGGCCAACCCGGACGTTGAGGTATTAGTTAAAACATGAGTTTTTGAATGACCAAGTCTGAGACACATTTTATAATTATCTTTAATTTATTATTATTTTTAGAATAGGTTACTGCTGTTAGTATTTTGGTGGAGGGCTTTGGCCTACTGTTGGACCGTTCGCGGTATTCAGAGCTCGCCTTTAAATTAAAATAATTTATGTAAAAAATTGTAAGGACATAAGTCCAAGTTTCTTTTCTATTTTCTGTGGAACTGTAAAAGGTAGGTAGTTTTTCTTTTTATTTTTCTGGATTATTGTTTTGTAGGTAACGCTTAAATGGTAAGTTGAATATTTATTTTTATAGAAAAATTAATAAGAGTTTTCTCACATTAATAATAATAATATTTCAAGTTTGTAACTTAGACAATTTCGTGTTTTCTCCTTAAAAGAAAAATGGCTAAATTTATATATATATATATATATATATATATATATATATATATATATATATATATATATATATATTACAAAATATAAAGTTTTGCCAAATAATTGAAAAATGCGAAGTTTTCCAATAAAAAAATGTTAACTTGACTTTTACCTCGTTAAATTAATAACTTTGCCAAGATATGGTTTCCTCATTTATGCTAAGTTGGGATTTTCAATGTAGAATTTCGAGGACGAGTCTGATTTTCTTTCCCAGAATCGACTCTTCAAACCCAGTCATAAACAAAGGCAAGTACGGTTGTGTTTATTTTTCAATTTAGTTAATAATTGTAATATTGCAAGATTAAACCACATTGCTATACAGAACTCTCTCTTAGAGATTGATTGTATTGACTGTGGGATTGGGGGAGTAGTGTAGTGTATTATGACCAATATCCCTCATATTGCATATTAATTGTGCGAGCTTACCCCTCTTGCACACGGAGATAAGCCGTATCGTATCACTAGGATACTATTGTACAACCCAAGCCGGTCATAAGCATTACATACTCAAAATTACATTATTTTTAATTGTGAAATTTTTTTGGAAAATATTGTTCAGGTATTTCAAACTGTTTAAATTGCAAATTTCTAATTATTAGTTAAATTATTAACTTTTCATAATTGTACTTTGCTTCTTTCCTGACTGGATTCCCCACCCCCAATAGGTTCCTTTGATGAAGCTGAGCTATTGATAAATAGCTACTACGACCCGGTGCTTTATCCAGCTGTTCTGTCAGAGTCCCATTTGGAGGACGATAATTCTGTGGCTGACGAGCCAACTGATGGAACTGGGGATTCCCAGGACCCTTCCTTTGGTGTGCGTATTGATCGATAGAAAGTTAAACAGATCAAATATGTGTTCTAACCCTTCATAGGCGGAAACTAGGGTTCACGAATTATACCTGCGACGGAAAGGAGACAAGTAATTCCTGCCAATCTCGAGCGGATGACCCCAAGATCTTCTGCACGTATTCTTTCCTCGAGTTGGACGTCGTGTGGGCGACGATCTCCCAACCTTTTCTTCTCCTTGGCAGCACTCTCTTTCTCTCCTTACGTGAATAACAAATTTAGAGAAAATTTCAGATTTTTAATCATTAATCTGGCGGCCAGAGAATAAAGGATATATATAGGCTATGACAGGGACCATGAGGAGAAATTAGGGATAGGCCTCCTAACGGATCTGGATATCCCGTGTTCAGCCCGAACACACAATCCAGGCCCATTAACAATAGCTCGGTCCACTAATGAGCTATTGTTGCACTACCTCCCTAATCCCAAATTATGTTTGTGGGCTCCTTTTATTATATGCTCGTTTGGCTCCCCATGTTAAGATATCGTATGTCCGTTGATCAAATTAAGTTACTGACAACTATATTGATTCGACATCTTTTATCCTTAAGTAGTACCGCTCAACTTTATTTGTCATGTCGGATATAATCCACCTGCAGGGTTTACATGACAATCCTTATGAGCTCCTTAAGAGGACATCATCAACCCGATGTATCGGGACATGGATTCCATTTATAATCAACAGTCCATCATACATACAATGTTATTACCCAATTCATAGAGGTTGTTGATCCATAATGAATCTCACTCTTTTATGAGTCAAAGTAATGCACATTGCATATACATGTCCGTTATTATATCCGGATTAAGAGTACAAGCATCCATAATAACAGAGGTGTTTGTTCTCTTATGTAGTCAGTACAAAGAGAACAACCTCAAGTGGTCCTGTTCAAGACACACAAAGTGTACTAGTATAAACCTATAGTCAAGATAGACTAATACCAGATTACACTACAACCTTTTCAATAGATTGTCCAAGTCCATCTAGGTTGTAAACTATTTATATACTCCATAGGAAACTGATAATATGATCTTCTGTGTGACACCACACACCATATTATCTACAATATAGAATATCAGACATTTGCATTAACACTTGCAACAAATACAATATGCAAATATTTGCCCATATGATTCTCATTCAAAATTTAAGGAAATAAGGTTACTACAAAAGTGATGCTTTTAGTATATAACCCTAACACCAACTTCCTAGATGATGATTTTCCTTTTGATGTTTGAATAAAAAGACAATTTTTATTTTATCAGATGTATTAAATGAGTCTTTTGTTGGACAAGTTTTTAATATTCGAAATTTTATAAGTTGTGACAAATGTATATTGTGTTATTGTGAATACCTTGGATACAGCTTACTGCCGCCGTCTCACAACGGTACAGGTTGGGCATGATCCGATTCGACCCAACAATTTGGGACCGGGTCGTGACAACACTCATGCTCGTTGATATGTAGCACTGGCATTCTTTAGGTCGAAGGGCATAACTGTATAACCATACACGTCGATCGATGTTCGAAATGACGTATGCTTCTCATCATCAAGAGATATTTTAATTTGATTGTATCCTGAAAAGCCATCCATAAAGAACATGCGTTCGAAGCCACACGTATTATCGATCATTATGTCGGTAATTGGAAGAGGGAATTCATCCTTAGGACATGCCGCATTCATATTGCGGAAGTCGATGTAGATTCGTATTTTTTTATTCTTCTTGACGACTAGTACTATATTAGCTATCTAGTCTGGGTGCTGCTCCTCGCGGATGAAACCGCTATCTATAAGCTTGTTTACTTCCGCTTTGTTGGAGTTCATGATTTCTGTATGGAACCGTCGTTGCTGTTGTTTGACTAGTTTTGCGTCCGGATGAATATTGAGTTTATGAAGTACGATCTCGTAGTTTAGCCCTGGCATGTCTTCATAGCTCCAAGCAAAAATATCGATGTATTCTCTGACGAGTTGCAACAACGACTCCCGCTCGCCGTCCGTCAGGCTTTTACTGACGAAGATTGGCTTTGGAGAGGATTCGTTGCCGAGGTCAACTTGTACGACTTCGTCTTCAGTGGGAGGGTCTCTTTGTTCAAAGCGCTTCTTCCATTGTGCATCTAGTTGTTGGGCACATGGCTCCAATTCAAGAGGTTCAAGTAGATCTTCGTCTTCCTCTTCAATGTCAACGGATACCATGTTGACAAATAATGTCTGCCTGAATATATTTCCTATGCTATCATCAAAATCATATGTAGGCGATTCGGATGAGTGAGAATGTCACTCGCATTCCTCATCGGAACTCTCGGACGTTGTTGCTGGTGTAACATAACCGAGACCGTGTCTGGACTTGCTGTAATAATCTCGAGGTTTCCCGGTCGGGGCTAACATCTGCAGAGGCGATCGTCGGCCGTTGCCGTAATTCAGACCTAGAGTAGTCTCCATGTCGTACCCCTGCTTTTGCATAAAGTACTTGGCTTGGGGACTATAAAGGTAGAGTAGCAATCTTCCAGTATTGGGTTCAAGATCGAACTCTCCTGGCATGAAAGGTTGAGGACCTTCTTTTTGGCCGAAAATGATTGTGTGATCACCTTTTCTTTTGTCTGGGACTAGGAAGTAGGCACCTCTAATGGGAGTAAGTCGATTTACAGTATGTACAGTTGTCACCTGTGTGTACAGGTTACTGTCCAGACTGTGCTCCATAGCGTACATCAGATTACACTCAGGGTAGTACAAAGGTAGCCTCTGATTGATAAAATAAGGAATTTTGTCTATATGGATTACATCATCAGGAGAGGGACTATCAACCAGTGTAACCAGATATTTTGTGAGTTCTACCTCCTCTTCAGCTACCCCCTGCGTGACCGGAGGTTAGGACGCTGTCTTGGGCAGCTTGACCACCAAGGGTTCTGCTTGTGGCATTGGCTTGCCTGAGGGCCTCGGATCAACACTTGGTTGCCGGCTCGTCTTGGGGAGACGAATAACCATCGGCTCGATAGAGGACTTTGCATCTTCCGATTGCCTTTGATTGGATTTTGGAAATCGGATCACCATCGGCTCCACAGAGGGCCTCACATCTTCCGATCGCCTTTAGTTGGATTTTGGCAATCGGATCACCATCGGCCCTATGATGGATTTTGGCTCTTGGTTGGACCTCGGGAGTCGGATGACCATCGGTTCCAATTGTATAGCTGGGGCGGGGGAACCGGGCACCTCTTTATGTAAAGTTGCGACAAGGGGTGCGACTTTGCCCGGTTTATGGGCCCGGAGATAGATTTCCAAAGGTTCCTCTGACCTTGTTATGGCCTCTAGTTCATCAGTTATGTGCTTCTTGGATTCTTCATATAGACAAGCCTCCGAAGAATAGTAAGATTCAACCCTATTGAAGGGATCGATGTCGACGAATTCTGTCTTCACGAAGCCGTGCTTACTGACATACTTGAAGCACTGGTGGAGTATGGACGACACGATCATATAGTTATATATACACGAACGCCTCAAGAGGATATTGTAGGTTGTATTTGCGTCTATGATGTAGCAGGTAACCTCGTCTTCAGGTCGCCAATCTGACATTTCAAGAGGATCTTTTCCAGGGGATAGCTCCTTCCTGAGTTGAAAATGCTAATGGAAGTGTTGGTCATCGCTAGCCAGTGCATAGGGATGCCGAAGATTTGAAGCAAGCTTTTCGGGATAATGCTTATTTACGAGCCAGGATCGATGTGCATCTGATCCACCTTGATGTCACCTATGTATCCAGGGTAGTACAAGGGGCGATCATACAAGTTAGTCTTGATTAACATGTCCTGTGGGGTGAACACGATGTTGGGCATTGCGTCTGCATAATTGCTGCCCTGGAGATTTGTTGACGCGTCCTCCCCTGTAGGCTTGACCTGGGCTAAGTAGGCGTCTGCATTCTGGAGTGCTTCGCTCAATGCGATACGAAGATCCTTGGAGAGCCTTAGGAGCTCATATAATGACAACTTTGCTGGCGTATTAGCCAGTTGTGCTAGTATATCAAAGTTGTAAGGTCTCTCCAGCCCCTGAGGTGTATTCTTACGGAGCGGTCTGTCGAAGCGGGTTTCCTTCGATTTGGACTTGTCCGCCGATGGAGGCTAAGATGGCCCCAAAACATTAGTAGTAGGCATCATTGCTGGATGAGGGACTTCGACTGAATTACCCATAATGGGCTGGAATTGTGCACCAGATCGGGTAACAACGGCCGCCGCCTCCTCAGCTTTGGCTGAAATTGTATGGCAGGACCTGGACTTCCTGCCCTTCTTTTTGTTGGTAGAATATGGCACCGCCTGGGTAACTTCGGGTACTAAGTCTGGGTGCACCCATATGACCTCTCCTCATGATATGGTGAGAGGTATCAATCCAGTTGTCTGGTCATGGACGGGTGGAAGATTAGTAACCTCCATCGTTGTCCGGGGGACAGGTATTATCCCATCTTGAGTATTTGTTGGGGGAAAGTCATCGAACTGAACTGATACCATGTTTGTCGCTACGGTAACCTCTTCGAAATCTAGTGATAGAGCTTTGGAGTCGATAAGATTCTGGATGTACCGCTTTAATTGGAAGCAGTCATGAGTGGAATGATGGACATAGCGGTCGAAGTGACAATATTTTGGGTCCTCCATCTCCACCGCTCGAGGCTCGCGCCTTGGTGGCGGGAGTTGGATCCTATCCCCTTGCAAGAGCATATCGAAGATAGGCTTGACGTGACTATCTTCAAATGAGTAATTCACCTTAGGCTACTGAGCTTCTGCCTGCTTCTGTTCAGGCTTTTTGGTCGTACCAGCGACCATGGGCTGTTTGCCTTTGGTGTCCCTGTTATTGGTGGTGCCGCCATTATTGTTGTTATTGGAGGCATTACCAGGACGTTTGCCCTTGTCCTCTCCATCTGGGATATGTAATCCCAGCTGGCGAGCCTTTTTTAACTTCGCCTCCATATTGGTAGAGCTTATGATAAAGGTTGTCCAATCCTTGAACTGATCTTCGCCCATCCAGAGGCTGATTGCAAGGAGAAACTTCTTCTGGCAGATCTCAATCAAGGAGCTTTCAAAATTACCTTGGGGCAATCTCATCGCGGTTTGGCGAAACCACTCATTGTAGTTTCTCATTAGCTCCTTTTCTTCCTGAACGATGTCCATGAGAGACGACATCGTCACATCATGTCCACTTCATAGAATCTTTCCAAGAATATGTGTTTGAAGCCATCAAAGGAATGGATGTAGTTTTCTGGAAAGTTACGGTACCAGTCGAACGCGATTCCTTCCAATGCTCTGATAAATAATCGTGTGAGGATGGAGTCACTGTATGGCAAGTGGTCAGTTGTAACCTCAAAATAAGTCATGTACCGGCTAGCAGAGGTTTTTTCGTCATATGAATCGATATGAAACGGTTTGTACCATGGCAGAAAAGGAACATCTCCCCATGCAACGGGATACAACTGCCATATCCCGAGGTCCCGGGAGGAGTCTCGGGTATTAAACATTGTTCGAAGCTCCTGGACTTCCTTTCTTGCCTCCCTGGCTTCGTCTGCAGCTGAAGGAGCGGATGCTCCTAGAGGATTGTCACCCAAAGGAGGAGCGATCATATTGGAGTCCGAATTGACTGTGGGTCCCAAGCTTGTTTGTCCAGGCGTCCTTGCTGGTTGAGTCGGCAAGACAGCTTTGATTTCGTCTATTGACTTGACCAAGGATAGGAGCATGGCTTCAAGTACTTTTAGACGTTGTCGATCCATAGGTCCTTCACGATCATCTCCTGCCATAAATACTGTCCGTAGGTGGGAAGAGATAGATGGGACCGTAGAGGATGTGCTTTCCGTATCGTACCCTCATACTGAGAAGTCGTCGGGGAACGTCGAAATGTCCACCTCCTCGGATTCGGAAGGGGTGCCACGCCCTGTGTAGGAAGCTGCATCGTATTGGCGAAGGTGATCACTCTCAGAGACGTCCAAGTCTATTGCGTATTTTCAGTGGATTGCTACCTCTTGTGTATGCTCTTGGAATACGGGTTGTCGTATACATTGAGGGGACTGCTACCCCCAGCTTCATCTAACCCCAGGGAGGTCGAGGATGTACCCCCAAGTGTTGGAAGCTTCTTTCTGGAACGGGTGCCCAGGTAGACACCCCCTGTGGTTGTCGGCGGCAATCCTCCAGATGAGAGTTTCCTTACAGTACTGGCTGAGATTGTCGGGCTGGAGGAGCCTATCTTCTTTCCTCTCTTGCTGGCAGGAACCTTCCAAGTTGAATTAGAAGAGGCGAAAGAAAATTCCTCGTCTCCCAAAATTTGTACCTGTTTCTCGAGTTGTCGTCGGACATGTACTGGCTGGTGCAGTCGTTGGAAAATGGACTGCTGATCTTCAGGTGCTGTCGACTTTTCCTAGCAGCAGTTGATGACAACTTGGGTACAATGATGTCCTAGGGAGGGCTCACCGCATGCCAAGGTTGCCTCTCTCTTCTTGCGTTTATGGATGAGTACTTCTCGTAAGTCGAGAGCAGATTGATCTACCTTTGCATCCGTTCTGTGGGCTCGGGTATCCTGAGCGTACGGGTGCGTAGATATCATATTTGTTCCCTGATCCGAGGCTAGTTAAAGCACTTACTCTCGCTCATAATTGGTAGAATTTTGAGACCCACCCTGTCCGTTTGCCCTGGAGGACTGGACGCGGGTGGTTCTGTACGACTTTCAATCAGGAGCCCGTATAACAGTTAACGGTGCCCGCTGACGGTCAGTAGCTTGGACAGTTGACTGGGCTTGTTGGGTCCGCACTGTACTAGACTTCTTCGACTTAGCACCCGAAGGCGCATAGTAAAAAGAGTCAAGATTAGAATATTCCACATTCTCAATGGGCCGCATTGGGTCGGGTCCACATGAGAGACGGTCTAATACATAGCTTCTGACAGGGTCGTATGAGGCAGCCTGTCTGCGGCCACGATTGGCTGCCGTATGGGCCATCTGCCTGCGACCAAAATTGGCTGCCTTATAGGCAGACGACCCATTTTTCTTATGCGGCCTCTTCTTCGTCCGTATGGATTTCCTTTATTCCCCCAAAAGCTTGGCATCGTAATATTTTTCTTTGCTGGATTTGGGGACAGTAGGGTTCCCTGTAGTCGGAAGCAAGGCCGCATGAGATTTTTGATCACCATCTTGGGCCGCGGAAGGATCTTCTTCGAGAACCTGGCGAGGGGCAACAATTTTGTGCTTTGCCGTACTGCGGGTTCTCTTCGGGTTGGCTCGCTTCTGTGACGGGATGGTGCTCCCTTCAGAGAGCATTTCTTCGAATGCTTGTTGGTCAAAATAAACCACAAGCATTTGCTGCATAGAGCTGAGCTTGGACACGTCGAATTGCGTCACCAACTTCTCATCAGAGGAGAAGGAAGTCCCCAGCAGAGTCGCCATCGTATTTGCCATTAAAAATCAAGCACAAAAATTACAGATGAATTGAACTTGATTGTAAACTCGCTTGTACAAAAGAAAGCCTAGAAAGAAATTCTAAGAAATAATCTAAGTACAATTGTTTAATTTTTGATTCTGTGATTCTGGAGGGGTGACGATGGAGGCTCGGGAAAGTATAGCAACTCTGCCTTACTCATTGGACTATCAGACACAGTCTTTGCTCTTGAAGAAATTTGTCAGCCCTTAATTGCCCACCTTTGGCATGGGTGTGATACCCTGCTATTTATAGTGATTCCTGTCTAAAGCAGATTTTGGGCCGCATAGAGAGCCACGTGGCCATATGTCTGTAACAACACACAAAAGGCTCGATCTTGGGCTGCCAGCTGGTGGGGTTGTTGAGATTTCTTTGCTGTAAATCCGGATAGTCGGGACTTGGTCAAATTGCCACGTACCCCCCACAAAGTAATGCCTGAACTATCTTGGCCGCATAGTGGCCTTAGGAACCTTTCTTCTGCGGCTCGGCTCTGCTTGGCCGCATGGGATCTTCGAGAGCCTTACTTCTGCAGCTTGGTTTTATTTGGCCGCATGTGATCTTCGAGAGCCTCGCTTTTGCGGCTTGATTTTACTTAGCCGCATGGGATCTTCGAGAGCCTTCCCTCTGCGACTCGAATCCTCTTAGCCGTAGGGGGTCTTCGAGAGCCTCGCTTCTGCGGCTTGGTTTTGTTTGCCGCATAGGGTCTCAAGGAGTACTCCTTCTGTGGCTTAGTTTTACTTGGCCGCAGGGGATCTTCGAGAGTCTTCCCTCTGCGAATTGATTTCTCTTGGACGCATAGAGTGATGATCCGCATAAACTCCGTCTGTTCTATGCTTCTACAGTCTCCCAGGCGATGTATCCAGTATTTGGTATTTATTATTACTTTACTAGCCTGGATAAGTTGGATAGTCTGCTGGACAGGTAGCTGGATTGGATTTCTCTAAGTACATATGTTAGTAATTAGGATTGTGATAACCCTAGTTAGCTAATGTATCAAGCCATATTTATTGCTTTATCTTGAATGATGGATGGAGTCCAGTCATGTATAGTCTTGTCTTACTTGTCTAGCTCTTGTCTTTGCTTTACTTATTCCGGCAAATGATTAGATGCTAAGTTCTGCTCAGGAGAAGGGTTGCAACCTCAGTTCTTGTTTGGTATAAGGGTTGTAAGTTGGCTCCAAAATAGTTCCTAAGCATCTAGTCATTTGTTGTTCTTTTCAGTACTTACATGTTATACATGATCCACATGCTTATATGTTCGGGCTTCATTACATGCTCACATGTCCAGTTTATCTTACATGCTCACATATGCAGTTTATCTTACATGTTCACATGCTATATTACTTACATTTTTCCAATTTTCTTTCATATACATTGTGGTACCAATTTATTATTACTGTCTCATTTTCTGCTTTACTTTAGTATTGTTATGATTTGTATGCTAGTTTTAGTTCATAGTTTGGCTTTCTTTATGGTACTTGCTATTGGGGGTCTGAACCCACTAGTTTTGTTTTACCAGATTTGGTTGAGGAGCCCGATGATCTTCCATACCTTCCACTCGATAGTAACCATATGGAGCACCAGGGTGCCTGAGTGGGTGTTCCTTCTCTTACCCGCTTTTTTCTGTATAGACTTTTGCGACGTTTATATACCGAGCACGTGTTTACCTCATGTTTTAGACTTGACATTTTGGCCTATGGTCTTAGACACGATTGTATATTTCTAGACTGCAACTAGAGCTGATCATGTATGACTTACACTCTTGCTAGTTCTTTATTTTGTATTACTAGTCTCATGATCATTTATATATTATAGTTTGGGATGCTTCAATGTCTAATATGCCCGATGATCGTAATCTTGTACATTACTTTCTTACTTATGATTGAGATATCTAGGATTTGTTAGCCCAATGATTACATCGTGTTTTTGAATATGGCTAATCAATTAAGTTTAACATAATGATGTCACCAATATTCATATACTCACTATCATTTTGCTACTTAAACTTAGCATTGTCCTATATCATATTGCCATGCTTGTATCGTACTGCAACATATTTTGCTCGCCTAACATGTATTTGTAGATATGCAGTAAGCATGATCAAACCAGGACATAGGCAATGAAGAATTAATGATGGACCGAAGACGTCGTCATACAAAAAGATTTCTCTGAACCACCTAGCGACCTATACGGGGCATCGCATCGGAAGTTCGGGGGCGAAGCCCCCGAAAGGTATTCAGATTTCTAGATCTGTTTATCTTTAGACGACTGCTATCAAGGAAATAGACGTCTTCAGGTCGGCTTAAATATCAGAAGAAAGGCGTCATCAATGGGCTCTTGGTTTTCCTATTTGTTCCAAGTCTGTAATCTTCAATTTATTGAGTCTAGGAGAATATGTACGTTGAGTCGCACTGTATCATCTCAACCCCTAGACATATCTCTCCAAGCTCTACCATACAAACAGACCAATTCCTGAACCAAACCAAACCACTATAGCCCATTGAGAACTTCTGCCCCAAGGGAGGCAGAGTTCGGGCCGAACTCTGTCTAAGGCAGAGTTCGGGCCGAACTCTGCCCCCTGATTTTTAGCACCCTGATTTTTAGGGCATGCTTGATACAAGCTGTCAAACGTTCACAAATTTGAATTCTTGGGACAGAATTCGGGCCGAACTCTGTATTCCCAGAGTAGTATAAATAGAGCTTGAATTCTCTCATTTCATATTATCTCTGACCTTCAAATATTTAAGCTTTCTAAGCTCTACTACTCCAAGCCTCATTCTTCCATTTCTCCTAAGCCACAACTCTCCTTAGCCCAAGGTGCTCAGTACGATATCAGCTAAAAGTTGTGTGCATGAGTGAAAGAAAAGTTACTTGGACAATTCCAAGTTTTGCTATCTGCAAATATGTAAGAAGTTGACATGCTCTTCTGAGTAAAGGCACGTGGTTGTACGCTATTTCACAAATAGTGGATTTCAGTCCTGAGCTAGAGTTCTCAGGCCTGGACTAGTCCTCCACGAGGGAAACTAGGTTATATCGCTGTGTTTGCGTATGCTCTTCTGATCTTTATTTACTTCCACATATCTTTCTGATTTATTTACTATCTTGATAGCTGTTTTGTGGAGGTGATATAGAGTTAATTTTTATTTGGTGATTATCGACACAAACTCTATTCACCCCCTCTAGAGTTGCCTACACGTACTTCAATTGGTATCAGAGAAGGACTCTATTGTTAGGCTTAACATCCTTAGAGTAGATCCTTGTTTATTTGTGTATTGCATCGTATTCCTCCTCCTCAGATAAATAGGGTTTTACTTCTATTAGCATGTACAATCATGTTTCTTCTAAATGCAAGAAATGCTCTAAGTGGAAAGCTATAGCTAAACGATCCTTAGAGATTCTTGAGGACTTTCATTCTACAAATGAAGAACTTTCATAAAAACTCTCAAAACTCATCTTGTATTTCTTTAAAGAGTTTGAATAATTCTTTAATTTTGAAAATCAAATCTCTTTCCTCATCATTAGAAGATCTTAAGAAGAAAACACATGAGCTACATCATTTGCATGATACTTCTTTTGAGTCTTTAACGAAGCAAAATGATGATTTTATTTCTAAAATTGCTATATTTGAAAAAGAGAATTATGCTTTAAAAACTAAATTTGATTCTCTTAGTTGTATGCATGATAATTTGTTATTAGAACATGATATTCTTAAGACCAAATCCATGCATGCTCACTCTAGAGATATTCATCATTCTAGTATGTGACATGTTCATAATCATGCTCATTCCGATACATGTGCATACACTAGTATTAGTGTAAACCACCTGAAATTTTGGAGATATTTTTTTAGAGTATTTTTATTAGTTAATTTACTTCACATTTAAAATTTTATTTTATATTTTGGTGGTAAGTTAATTTCTTCACTATATAGATACATAGATAAACTTTTATAAGTTTTATGTACAAAAGGTATCAAAATATGTACTTATGTATATTATCATCTTGGAAATGGTTAGGAAAATTACTACTAGTTTTACTTGTAATTTTACCAAAAATTATTAAGTACTAAAAAAGCTTGGTTGTTAATAAATGATTTTGAGGTTACAAATAGTAGCAGACGGCTACATTACAAATAGTTAGTAGGTAACTATGCATTTGAGTTACAAAAATATTTTAAAATATTTTTTTGAATTTAGAGAATTTCTAATAAATTATTAGATTTTGTGTATATATTTATATAGATAAAAAAAGAAAAAATGATGTAATTTTGTAATAATAATAATTCTAATAATAATAATAATAATAATAGGCACAAATATTATCTTTAAAATAAAATACATGAATAATTATTTAATTTATATTTTATTATACAATGTTAATATTTTATCCTTAAAGAAAAGAAAATAAAGGAAAAGAAAAAAAACACCACTGTGCATCTCGCGAGATGAAAACCTACCTAAACCCGCGACCAACAGAACCGAACCCCCCGTTCGTATTTACATATATATATGTAAGGAGATGGCCGAAGCCCCAAACCCTAACATAAAACCCTAAACCTATCTCGCGGTCAGGCTTCATCGACGTCGGTGACCCCTCCCCTGGCGCCGTCGCGTACGGCCAGCGGCGGCCGACCGCTGCAGCAATACAACTGCTAGAAGCGATAGCAGTAGTAGCAGTCATGCGCCAGTATTCATGTCAAAATATCTTCGCCATCTTACGATCGTTTTACAGTTCGATTTTGCAGGTACGATTACAATATGACCCTCTTCTACCCCCTTCAAATAGTTCTAGTTAACGTGCACCACATGCATCGTAAATCGAGCCCAAATTTTCTGAAAAACTGTTTCGAAACAGAACAGTTTAGTGGTTCAAACCAATGCTTTGGAAGAGAGATTTTGGTCAGATTAATTAGAAATTTCAAAACCTAATTGAACCAATCCATGGACAACTATAGGTGATTAAAACTCATCTTTTATTTCATGGTTTCATTCAGCATGTGCAAGGAAATATGATTTCAAAGTTTAGCAAAAACAGTTTTCAAAACTATAAATTTTTTGATACAACATGCGTCCCGCCAATCCGAGTGACGTGGTCGTGAACCGAAAGCATCAAAAGGTGCGTATCGACTTTGCGGATGTGTGGGCTTTGACGGAATTTAAATTGTTTGCATGTGCGCGACAAATTTGATACGTATCCGTCAAAATTTACCGTATCGGCCTATTTGCAAATTCCTTAATTAGTTTGTGCATGTTCGTTAAATCGAGACAAAACTTGCGCCAGCAGGACCGGATCCTTTTCTGGTCCTGTGTGTCAAGTTTGGCCCAATTCTGAGAAGATTGATCGGAACGCCTATTTGGCAGGCCCGCGACCCGCTCCAACGGGCGAATTTGTGCACGGCCTGCCGGGATCCAACTTTGGACATACGATTGGGTTCGTCCCCTCAAACCAGATCCGTAGATATATAATTTGACGACATTAGAGACCGTAGATACTGACACGCTTTTCGGTGCAAAGCGGGTCCAACGACGGACATCGTTTGAACTAAAATTATGATTTTGCCCCTGTTCTAGAATTTGACTTTTGGACAGGCATTTTCTAGACATATCTTTTATTCCAAACACGTTCATGGTGTTTATTTCAACATCCGAGGACGTATGCGGGATTTGGCTTTCATCGCTTCACTATTCTGACGGTTCGAGCTATTAGATGTCGCCCTTTTGCACACAACCTCAAGCAAGGTACCTTGTCTTTTTTGCTGCTTATAATTAGTTGCATGTTTCTTTATTTCATTACTGCATATTTATTTTCTGTTTATTTTTAGTTGGATCTATGACTTTCTGTTTATAATTACTTTATTTTGCTTTTAATTATTTTTCTTGCTTGAATTTTAATATGTATGTGGACCTAGTCTTAGCGGACTACCTTTTGACAGTGACCCTTAGAAGGGTGAAGACAGTTAGATGTATGGGCTACCCAAATCCAAAAGCCGTAGTAACTGCGTATTACGGTAGTCGTGTTACGACGGTCACTAGCCTCGAGCTATGTGGACTGATGGATCACGTGGGCCGCTAGCCTCGAGTTATGTCGGCTGATAGTATTGGTACTTGATGTGTGCTGTTGTGAGTTGTTACCTTGTCCTGGGGGAGTCAGCCTTCACCTTCCTATACATTGAGGTGTCTTTTAAATTGCATACTAGAATAGTTAGGAGACCTTAGTTAATGTCATGTCACATCTCGTTCTAGTCATAGCATGGGATAATATCATATCACGAAATAGTATACTACCCCTTGTCCTTATTTGGTTGTAGGGGTAGTTTACTGTTTCGATGTTAGGATATTGGGCCGTGTTATATGGTTGGGACACTTTACCTTTACACTGTGACTTTATGGCATATTTTATATTCAGTTTATATGGGCATGTTCTTTATGTATCTTGTTACGTCACTCTGAGGACCTGATGATCTCTCCAGGTGTGTGCTTCTATGATATTTTTAGGTATTCTAGCCGAGGTCGTGAACTTCTCATTTTCTTCGAAGATGACGTATCTTGGATCTTTTCTTGTACTCTCGACAAACTATTCTATTTTCCATGTATTACTTTTCTTTTAAATTGGTTGGTAGTAGATTTATCTCCGCCCAACGTCTTGTTTAAAAAGAATAATTCATGAGTTGATTTATATCATTATTCTTTTGATTTTGTGGATGAGATTTAGTTACCATGGTTACTGCATTTTACTGCTTATGTATACCTACGAGGATTCCATATATTGGAGTATACTTCGTATGTATGCTGCTGACATATCTTCGTACTTAGTTCTAAGTATTTTGGGACTGGGGCGTTACAATTAGGTGCTTCTTTTGCTCTCACATTGGACACATGGGTATAACTTGTCCTATTCGTAGGAGTTTTTCTACCAATGCTAGAGTAAATAGTATATGGATCCCTAAAGCTAATAAATGTGGATCCAAGTTTATTTGGATACCAAAGTCTTCTCCTAATGTTGTAGGTGGAGCTTCTTGTATCGGGACATAGCACCGAGGAGCATGTTGGTGGTTGCAAAACTCAAAGGTCATCTTCTAAGCAATTATACCAACACAAGTGTGGTCACTAAAGCCACTTTGGTAACATGATTAAACGATTCTCTTTAAATAGTTTATATTTGTAGATTCTAGCGTGTTTCTCTTGATGTCTTGCTACTAGCTTACATTAATATCCTTTAGTTGCTTATTATATAAATCAATGTGAGATATTATACTAGCATGCTTAGTTAATTTTCTTATTATTTCTTTTGTCTAGCATGACTAGTTACTTAGCTTAAATGATTAGTTCACACTATGTAGTTTATCACTCATTTTCTATTAGTGTAACACATTTACATATGCATGCTCGCTATTCTTTGTCTTTATTTATAAAGCATTCATATCACTCTAGTCCATAGGAGCTTGATTCTTGAATTTTGTTTTAAAACTTGACTCTCTATTTTTAAAGTTTCTAAGATAATTACTTCTTACCGGTTTCTCTTTAATATGTCCTAATTTACTTTAAATCGATTTTTGTGAATATATGCACAAGCTTCTTATCACTTGATAAGTATATACGTATACTTCTTTTTAATCTTGTGCTCACATAATATATTCATTATCGATTCTCATATTTTATTTTGATTATCCTTTTGAGAATCAATTGTGTCTTTCTCTAATAAAATTTATTTATACATAACTATATTTATCTCAATTTCTATGTAGTTCATGTATTTCTTATATTGATATCTATTTTTGTATAAATATCTTTATGTGGACATATGATTTAAGCTCAAGTTTCATATTATTTTGAAGAGTATATATATTCATACTTGTGCTTACCTAATACTTTAGCATTGATTCTTTTGACCAAATTTGTGTTATCTTTTCTTGAATCAACTAGCTTCTTTCTTAAAGCCTTCTTTTGATGATATCTTCCTGGCTTCTTCTTTTTTGGTTGACTTTATGGACACATGTCTTTTACTTGATTCTTGAATATTTTCATGTATGCCTATTTAATATATATATATAGTTTTATCTATGCGATTCATACTGCTGATATTTATTTATTCAATACCTTTAAGTTGGAATGTTGAGAGAAAATGTTTATTAGTGTCTTGTTCATAACTTTTATGGAAGTTCTTTTAAGGATTGCATGATTTTGTGCTTTATCTTACTTGTTAAAATTATTGTACTTATTAGTGCACATTTTTAGTATGTATCTTCTATATATTTATCTCCATAAGGGCATTATGAAAATATTTATTTTGAAATTTTTTATAGCAAATTATGATGATCATTATTTGATTATTATTTTGGTATTTACCTTTCTTATACTTAGGGATTTTAGATTTTGATGTTGTTTGATGATACTGCATATATTCTTTTAAATCTAAGTTCTTAAAAGTAAAGAAAATTTTGGGAACAAGCCGAATGGGTCCTTCTGTCATACAAGTATAAATAACTTAAAGCGACACGGTGTACTAGTCTTCGGACTACCGCTAGATGAAAACCAGCCCCTACAGGTAACCCAAAGTGATCAATACTTTATAGACTTAAGATTTATTAAGGTCTAATTGTGTAATGCCTGTGGTTCGTATTACGTATTTTAGAATACGTGTATGTATTTTATCTTGTATTGCATGATCCCTTGCTTAGCTTTTATTCATGACTTGGTTTATTTCATGGGTTGGTTCAGCTTGGCTTGGTTTTGCCTTGGTTCATCATGAACCAAGGGTGAACCCCTACCTACCACCATCATTGGTATTTATTACCCATTCTCTTTTCTCTCTCCTCATTATTCTTCTTCTTCTCCATGATAACTTCTTCACCTACCATAGAGAGAGGGGTCTAGGCAAGTGCAGCTTGCTTCATGGAGGAACTCTAATTTTATTGTTCCATTCTCTTCTTTACAGCATTCTAGCATCCTTTAGTACTTGGCATTTTTACTTTCCATGGCCGGATTCTTGTAGATCTAAGTTTATTTTATTTTCGAAATTTTTGGGTTTTGATCTACTTAATCTTGTTATTTCTAAGTTTTGATGGTTCCATATTGTAGAGAATTTTGTTCTGTCCCATTTTGACCTACGAAAGTTCGGATTTGGACTCTGGATGAAGGTTTCATGGAGCTTGGAAGCATGTGATTATGGTGTTCTTCTTCTCAGAAATTTCGGAGAAGAAGAACAGTTCTCTGGCCGCATGGAAATACTTAGCCGCATGAACATTCATACGGCAAGTCACTCTCAGCCGCATGAGACCCTCGCACTCCTAGCCGCATGGACTTCACCCCACTCAGCCGCATGCACCCCCCTTGCTTCTGCAGCCGCATGGCGTCCGTCCCTTTAAGACGCATGAATCTGAATTCTGCTAACCGCATAAGGGCCAAACCCAGCTAGTCGCATGAGACTCCTCTTGACCCCGGCCGCGTATACCTGATTGTTAGCCGGCCGCATGGACCTATGTCCCCGCCAGCTGCATATGCACAGCTTCTCTGCCTGCCGCATATACACAGCTTCTCCGCCTGCCGCATATGCACAGCTTCTCCGCCCGCCACATGGACTCCAGCAACCCAGCCGCATGCGTTTGAGCTTCCTTCTAGTCCTGAGCTGCGCGCCTGCTTCATGTTGAACCCAAACTGTTGAGCCGCATGAACCGTCTTGAGTTAGCCGCATAGACTCATCTCCTATTGAGCCGCATGGCTCCTTCCCAAGTCATGTCTTATTATTTTATTTCTATTATGATTATTGTTAACTCATCCTTTATGACTCCCAGTGTACTTGGGTCTCCTGATATAATGCTTGCACTATGATGCCCTGCACATGTACCCTGAACACGATATTGACCCGTAGGGGTGAACTCCTTACAAGTAAGCATGACATGACCTGATAGTGGCCCGTCGTGGCGCACTCCTTGTAGAAGCATTGAAAATATTGCTTTTAGTCCCACATCGGAAAGGAGAAGAAGAAAGGGCTCACTCCATTCTATAAATAGAGCCCCCTTGCCTCCTTTGAAAAGGGCACCAACTTCTCTTCCCTCCTTCCAAACTTGGACTCTTCCTACTACGCACCTTTAGGTGCTAAGTCGAAGAAGTCTAGGGCAGCGCGGGCTCGTCGAGCTCAGTCAGCTATCCCAACCTCTGACCATCAGAGCGCCCCGCTAATTGTTAAAGCGGGCCTCTGATGGAAATTTGTAAACATGATACCTGCGCACTCGTGTGCTTGGGATACTCGGGCCCACAAAACGAGTACAAAGGTTGACCGAGATGTCCTTGACTTGCGAGATGTGATCCTTCACAAGCGCAAGGAAAGAAGGGGATTCCCTATGCCGCTCGAATTCAACATGGAGCCTCATACGGCTCAAAAAAATCCAGAAAGCTTCATGCGGCTCAGGAAGCTTCATGCGGCTCAAAACTCAGAGCTTCATGCGGCTCAAGAACATTATGCGGCTCGGAAGTCGCCAGCATAGCCATGCGGCTCGGATAAATGCCACGTGGCCTCATGCGGCTCGTCTATACAGCTGGCCATTAATGCAACGCCCCCATTTGATGCTCTGACACAGCCAGGCGGTTCTGACACAAAAGTGAGTTGACAGCTCTGACATAAAGCTGCAACGACGATTCGGTCATAATGGCATGCTCCTAGGGAAGTGAGGAAATCTCTACAGCTGGCATAATCCATCAGACCCCAAAAGCCTTCCATGCGGCTTTGACACGTGGCCAGTCGCATGCGGCTCAATGACAAAGACACCCATGCGGCTCAATGAGAAGAACGCCTATGCGGCTCAATGAGAAGAACGTCCATGCGGCTCAGTGGCAAAGACGTCCATGCGGCTCAAAGGCAAGGATGGCTATGCGGCTCAGGACGAAGCCGTCGTATACGGCTCAAGCTGAGGCCTCCCCTATGCGGCTCAAGAGGACCCTTTCTATGCGGCCCAAACCTTATGCGGCTCAATATTCATGCGGTTCAGATCTCCCCCAGCGGTTCCTAGGACACATGTCCTAAGCCGATCAATCTTCCAGATTTATTGCAATCAAAGATTGGGTCAAATCCTAATAATCTGGGACACGTGGCAAGGGAATAAATCAAATTTATTTGCAGACATCAGCAGATCATCATGAGGGAGATTTATTCCAATCAGCATTAATTTCTGATGAGATTTGGTGCAATCTACACTTAATGGCCCAGATTCATCACACTCAAAACCAATGGCCCTGATTGGCCAATCTAAAGGCCGTCGCCATTTCCAAGATGTAATCATTGGCAACCCTAATGATGACATCCTACTATTATAAATAGCAGGGTGCCATTTCCTTGCGGAATATATACAATATCAGAGAGAAATACGTATATACAGAGAGACTTCCCCCCATAGTCAGAGAGAGAGAAGCCAGAAGAGCAACAGAGGAGCAAGAAGAGCATTTCTTCGTCAACGCCAACCATCTTCTCGCAGGAGCCAAGGCTGCATACCGATCGTCCAAGGAGTAAGGCAGGGCTGCCGTCGCCTTCCCGAGCCTCTATCGTCACCCCCCAGAATCTAAAATAAACAATTGTACTTAGACTGCTGTACCTAGGTTTTCGTCCCTAGGCTTTCTTTGTACAAGCGAGTTTGTAACGTGAAGTAAAAGTCCGGTCCTCCGATAATTGTTCTGTTCTTTTATATTTCATGGCAAACACGATGGCGACTCTGCTGGGGACTAACTTCTCCACGGCTGAGGAGTTGGTGACGCAATCGGATGCAGCCAAGCTTGGCTCCGCGCCCCAAAAGATGGTCGCCCGGTTCGACCAACAGGCGTTCGAAGAAATGCTCTCCGACAAGAGCACTGGCCCGGTCCAGAAACGAGTCCGCACAAGGAAGGCCCGTAAGGAGTGGAGACCCCGATCCTTCGTTCCAACTGAAGCTCTTGCAGAGATGCCCTCTGTTGTTCAAGACGACGAGCAAGATTCCCCTGCGGCCCCACTTCAGATGGTAGACAACTCTGTTGTCCCCAAGTCCGGCAGAAGAAAACACTATGATGCTGGACTTGCATGGGCAAAGAGGAACTCTATGAGATCCGAGCCGCATAAGGGTATCAGCCGCAGGGAGAAAGCTCATGCGGCTACATCCTCCAGCCGCATGAAGAAAACTCATGCGGCCATATCTGTCAGCCGCATAGCTTATGCGGCTACAGTTGCCAAATACACGGATGAAACTCGTACGGCTATGGGAGTCAATCGCTTGCAGAAAACCCATGCGGCTATAATTGCCAACCGCATGCGGCCAGCCTGTGCGGTCGTGACTCCTAGCCGCACCAAAATAATTCGTCAGACGGCAGAAGACAACCGCATGAAGACAGCCTGTACGGTACCCAACTCTAGCCGCATAGCATCCGTTTCATGCTTCTCTCGATTAGTCTTCGACCGTCTCTCATGCGGTCCTGACCCTGATGGTTCTCTGGATGATAAGCCAGATTCTGTGGTCTCCAACTTGGACTCCTCCTATTACGCACCCACAAGTGCTAAAAGGAGGAAGTCTAGGGCAGCGCGGGCTCATCAGGCCCAATCAGCTGTCCCAACCTCTGACTATTGGGACGTCCCGTTGACTATCACACGGGCCTCGAATGGGAAGTTGTATACAACCTTTCGAGTCCAGCCCCCGGCGGCAAACAGACAGAGTGGTTCCTCTGACCTGCGGGAGGTGATCCTCCACAAACGTAAGAAAAGAGAAGGGGTGTCGGCATGCAAAGAGTCCTCGCTTGGACATCGCTGCACCCAAATCATCGTCAACTGCTGCTGCAACAACGCGGCAGCGACGGAAGATCGGCCGTCCGTCTTCCAAAGGCTACAGCATCCGAGCTCAGAAAATGAGGCACCTCCTGTTGTCTCCTACAATTCCGCTCAAAAGGTCCCCGCCGAAGGGAGAAGAAAAAAAGACAAGTATCTCCAGTCCCAAGATATCAACCACTACAGCTAAGAAACTATCGTCTAAATGGTTGTCCTCTACCGGTGTATTCCAACACACCCGTTCAAAGACGAAATCTACTGCGATGGGAAATTCATCATCTACATCGTTGGGGGTTGAGGGAATTGGGGGTAGCACTCCTCCGAACATCCGCAATAATCTGATGTTTCAAGGAGCCGAGCCCGGACAAACAACTCTTCCATCAGGTGCAACAGACGCTGATGTCCCCGAGAACATCTGTAACTCTCAAGATGAAGCAAGCTCTGAAGCTGGGGATACCGTTCCCTCCGAGTCCGAGCCCGAAGAGAACATTCCCACATATCTCGATGACTTCTCGGTGCATGGGTACGACTCGGAGGGCACATCCTCCACCGTTCCTTCCATCCCTCCTCATGTAAGGACGGTTTTCATGACGGACAGCAATCAAGGTGGTTCCAATGATCGCCAGCGCATCGACAATCTCGAAGCTATATTACTTGCTTTGGTCAAGTCTGTAGACAAGATTAAAGCAGCCCTGTCCACTCTACAAGGAGGAACGCCTGGTCAAACAAGCACGGGCCCCGCGGTCAATGTAGATTCAAATTCAGCGGCACCAAACCCCAGGCAATAGTCCTTCCGAAATAACAGCCCCTACCACGACAGATGAGATCCGAGAAGTAAGGAGAGAGGTCCAGGAGCTCCGAGCCATGTTCCATGCCCGAGAAAATGCTCAAGATCTCAGAATACGGCAACCATACCCAGCTGAATGGAGGGATGTTCCATTCCCCCCAAGATATAAGCCGTTCAATATCAACCCGTATGATGGCAAAACCTCAGCAAGTCGGTACATCACTTACTTCAAGGTCACCACCGACCATCTGCCCCATGATGATGCTATCCTCACACGGTTATTCATTGGGGCGTTGGAAGGAGTCGCCTTCGATTGGTACCGTAATCTACCGGACAACTGCATCCACTCCTTCACCGGCTTCAAGCGCCTGTTCTTGGAGCGATTCTACGAAGTAGGACAGGACGTCACTATGTCCACTTTTATGGACGTCGTCCAAGGGGAGAAGGAGTTGATAAGGAACTACATCGAGCGGTTCTGCCAGACCGCCATGAAGCTGCCTTCCGGAAATCCAGATTCCTCTTTGATTGAAATTTGCCAAAAGAGACTACTTCCAACGATCAGTCTCTGGATGGGCGAAAGTCAATTCAAAGATTGGAAGGCGTTCATCATCAGCGCCACAAGCGCCGAAGAACGACTAAAGAAGGCTCGCCAACTGGGATTGCACATCTCAGAAGGAGAAAATAAGGGCAAGCGTCCCAACAACGATAATGGGGGTAACCCCTCCAACAATCGGGACAGCAAGGGAAAGCAGGCTATGGTGGCCGATACGGCCCAGAAGCCGGAGTCACAACCAGCAGACAAACAATGGCCTCAAATCACTTACTCTTTCGAAGACGGCCACGTCAAGCCTATCTTAGACATGCTCATACAAGGAGATAGAATTTAGCTTCCTCCACCAAGACGGGAGCCTCGGCCGGCTGATCTGGAGAACCCAAAGTTCTGCCATTACTACCGTTATGTACACCACGCTACATACGACTGCTACCAACTAAAACGGTACATCCAAAGCCTCATCGATTCAAACGCTCTGGCCATCGACTTCGAAGAGGTAACCGTAGCAGCCAATATGGTGTCCGTACAATTTGACAGCTTCCCTCCGACGGAGACTCAAGACGGGGTAATCCCCGTCCCTCTGGCGACGATGGAGATTACCAATCTTCCACCTCCCCGGGAACAGGCTGCTGGTCTAGTACCCCTCACCACCTCACGAGGGGAGGTCATGTGGGTCCATCCAGACTTGGTGTCAAAAGTAACTCGGCCCACACCATCTCCCACCAACAAAAATAAAAGTGGAAAAATTAGGACCTGCCACACAATCTCAGCAGACAACGAGGAAGCTACAACCGTCGTCATGCGGTCCGGTGCGCAATCCCAACCTGTGGTTGACAACCCAGCTGAAAATCATCAACCCACTACAACTGATGCTCCGGGACCGGCTCAGCCTTCGACGACTGACAAGCCTAGGCCGAAGGAGACTCGCTTCGACAAATCTCTCCAAAAAGACGCAGCCCAAGGGCTAGAGAGGCCCTACAACTTTGATATCTTAGCACAATTGGCTAACACTCTGGCCAAATTGTCACTGTACGAACTCCTAAGGCTCTCCAAGGACGTTCGTATTGCATTGAGCGAAGCACTCCAAAATGTCGATGCCTATCTGGCTCAATCCAACCTCACCGGGGAGGACTCATCCGTGGATCTCCAAGACAGCGCCTGCATGGGAGCAGTGCCCAACATCGTCTTCACTCCGCAGGACATGCTCATCAAAACCAACCTACATGATCGCCCGCTATACTACACGGGATACATCAGCGACGTGAAGGTGGATCGGATGCACATTGATCCGGGCTCTTCCATAAGCATCATCCCGAAGGGTCTGCTATATCATCTCTGCATCCCAATGCATCGTCCAACACCTACAAGCACCGCCATCAGCAGTTTCAATTCGGACAGGAGCTACCCTATTGGGAAGATTCGTCTGAAGTATCAAATTGGCAACCTCCAATCCGAAGTCACCTGCTACGTCATAGATGTAGACACTTCTTACAACATCCTCTTGGGGCGCCCATGGATACACGATTATATGATCGTGCCTTCCACACTACACCAGTGCTTCAAATATGTCGACAAATACGGCTTCGTGAAGACAGAATTTGCTGATATCGATCCCTTGAAAGGGGTCGAATCTTACTATTCAGACTCCTGCCTATACGAAAAGTCGAAGAGGTACCTTGATGAAGGAAATGAACAAGCTAGTACCGAAACGGCCACGGGATCAGAAGGACCCCTAACGATCCACCTTCAAGCTCGCAAATCGGGCAAGTCCGCACCCCTTACTGCCACTCTGCGGAAGGACGCGATCAGCCTCTCGGCGCAAGAAGAGCAGATGATAATCCGGCTGCCAAGGTCCGGTCAAGTGCCGAGACCCACAACGGGGCCATTGACAATCAGACTGCCGAGAGTCGGTCAACCCCAAACGGAGAAGCTCAATCCCTCGGATAGGCCACTGACGATACGCCTTCCCAAGAAGAATCGTCACCCCGATACAAAGTCTGGGGCTTCTAGCGAGCCAACAACTTCCCGTCCAGCACCGAACACCAAAATGGGGGTGGCTAGTGTGCCAACAACCCCACGTTCTGCTCCACCAATAGGGCCCCTGATACTCAAGTTGCCCAAGTCATCCTCTCAGTCTGCATTTACACAGGGGGTGGCCGAAGAAGAGTCGGAGCTGGCTAAGTATGTGGCTGCTCACACTGAGACTTGCTCATGTTGCCCATCAACGGCAAGTTCCTGAAGAAGTATTACGTCCGAAACGACATCCTAAAAAAAAAAGAGGTACCCGATGATTGAGTTATGTACCCCCCGGTGCCGCTGAACTCACATTCCGCCTCCAAATTTCCCAGATTGGTGAGTTATGTACCCCCCGGTGCCGCTGAACTCACATTCCGCCTCTAAATTTCCCAAATACCGAGTTATGTATCCTCCGGTACCGATGAACTCACATCCTTCTTCCACAAAACTCCAGATTATTGAGTCATGTACCTGCTGGTGCCCCTGAACTCACACTTTCATAATATCGAGTCATGTACCCGATGGTGCCTCTGAACTCACATTTCGGTCACTCTTTCAGACAAAAAGTCATGTATGATCATACCTCTGAACTTTCCTCCTAGAAGAGATCCTCCCTCATGATCCAATACCCGCACTTCCAGTGCACAAAAAGGGTAAGCGATCCACGAATTTCCAAAACGGCCATGTCCTTATTACCTTTGAGTCGTTTCACTTCCACCAAAAATAAATTACCCCTACATAGAACTTTCATGTCCTCATTACCTCTGAGTCGTTCTATGTACCCCCTCTTCATTGAGCCCACTCCTGCCATGTTCTCATTACCTCTGAGTGGGAAGGCCCCGTCGAAGAAACCTTTATGCTTGCCATGTCCTCATTACCTCTGAGTAAGTATGAAGATTTCCTTTCGACTTATTATCTGTACCCACAACCGGAGTACGCCAAGGATAATAGGTCCACAAATATTCTCCGCTGAGTCCGCTCCTACCATGTCCTCATTACCTATGAATAGGAAGACTCCACGGTAAAACTTTCGTACTTACCATGTCCTCATTACCTCTGAGTAAGTATGTTGGTTCTCTCTCGTCTTATTATCCGTACCCTGAACCAGGGTACGCCAAGGGTAATAGGCCCACAAATGTCCTCTGTTGACAACAAATATCCTCCGTCGAGTCCACTCCTGCCATGTCCTCATTACCTCTGAGTAGGAAGATTCCGCGGTGAAAAGCCCTCATGCTTGCCATGTCCTCATTACCTCTGAGTAAGTATGTTGGTTCCCTTTTATCCTATTATCTGTATCCTAAGCCAGGGTACGCCAAGGATAATAGGCCCACAAATGTCCTCTACTGACCACAAATGTCCTCAGTTGACCACAAATGTCCTCTGTTGACCACAAATTTCTTATCATGCCCCGGGAGCCCAGCTGTTCCATGGCATTCTTTCGCCCGATACCAGGAACCTCCATACCGCGGAGTTGTTCTAGGTATCCCGATCAAACTTATTATCCGTACCTAAAACCAAGGTATGCCAAGGATAATATGTCTACAAATGTCCTCTGTTGACCATAAATGCCGTACTAGGTCCCCTAGTACATCCACATCTTTCCTCATCATCACATGCTTTCGGAGCCCAGCTGTTCAATAACATTCTTTCATCCAATGCATAGAACTTCTACATTGATAGCACCTCTGAGTTGTTCTATGTATCCTCATTCGAGTTCACTCCTACTACGTCCTCATTACCTCTGAGTAGGAAGGCTCTACTTTAGACCCATATTTTCCACGTCCTCATCCCCTCTGGGTAAATATGTTGGTTCCCTCTCTCAACTTATTATTCGTACCTAAAACTGAGGTACGCCAAGGATGATAAGTCCACATAAAATCTACAACGGAACAACCCAAACCTATCACGTCCATGCTACCTCCGATTGGATTGCCACACCCAAACAACTCTACTTTCCATGCTTCTTATTCAAAGTGTTCCAAATTTGCAATTTGGAAACTTTGAAGGGGGTCCTGTAGAAGCATGGAAAATATTGCTTTCAGTCCCACATCGGAAAGGAGAAGAAGAAAGGGCTCACTCCATTCTATAAATAGAGCCCCCTTGCCTCCTTTGAAAAGGGCACCAACTTCTCTTCCCTCCTTCCAAACTTGGACTCTTCCTACTACGCACCTTCGGGTGCTAAGTCGAAGAAGTCTAGGGCAGCGCGGGCTCGTCAAGCTCAGTCAGCTGTCCTAACCTCTGACCATCAGAGCGCCCCGCTAACTGTTAAAGCAGACCTCTGACAGAAAGTTGTAAATATGATACCTGTACACTCGTGTGCTTGGGATATTCGGGCCCACAAAATGAGTACAAAGGTTGACCGAGATGTCCTTGACTTGCGAGATGTGATCCTTCACAAGCGCAAGGAAAGAAGGGGATTCCCTATGCCGCTCGAATTCAACATGGAGCCTCATACGGCTCAAAAAAATCCAGAAAGCTTCATGCGGCTCAGGAAGCTTCATACGGCTCAAAACTCAGAGCTTCATGTGGCTCAAGAACATTATACGGCTCGGAAGTCGCCAGCATAGCCATGCGGCTCGGATAAACTCCACGTGGCCTCATGCGGCTCGTCTGCAGCTGGCCATTAAAGCAACGCCTCCATTTGATGCTCTGACACAGCCAGGCGGTTCTGACACAAAAGTGAGTTGACAGCTCTGACATAAAGCTGCAACGACGATTCGGTCATAATGGCATGCTCCTAGGGAAATGAGAAAATCTCTACAGCTGGCATAATCCATCAGACCCCAAAAGCCTTCCATACGGCTTTGACACGTAGCCAGTCGCATGCGGCTCAATGACAAAGACACCCATGTGGCTCAATGAGAAGAACGTCTATGCGGCTCAATGAGAAGAACGTCCATGCGGCTCAGTGGCAAAGACGTCCATGCGGCTCAAAGGCAAGGATGGCTATGCGGCTCAGGACGAAGCCGTCGTATACGGCTCAAGCTGAGGCCTCCCCTATGCGGCTCAAGAGGACCCTTTCTATGCGGCCCAAACCTTATGCCGCTCAATATTCATACGGTTCAGATCTCCCCCAGCGGTTCCTAGGACATGTGTCCTAAGCCGATCAATCTCCCAGATTTATTGCAATCAGAGATTGGGTCAAATCCCAATAATCTGGGACACATGGCAAGGGAATAAATCAAATTTATTTGCAGACATCAGCAGATCATCATGAGGGAGATTTATTCCAATCAGCATTAATTACTGATGAGATTTGGTACAATCTACACTTAATGGCCCAGATTCATCACACTCAAAACCAATGGCCCTGATTGGCCAATCTAAAGGTCGTCGCCATTTCCAAGATATAATCATTGGCAACCCTAATGATGACATCCCACTATTATAAATAGCAGGGTGCCATTTCCTTGCGAAATATATACAATATCAGAGAGAAATACGTATATACAGAGAGACTTCCCCCCATAGTCAGAGAGAGAGAAGCCAGAAGAGCAACAGAGGAGCAAGAAGAGCATTTCTTCGTCAACGCCTACCATCTTCTCGCAGGAGCCAAGGCTGCATACCGATCGTCCAAGGAGTAAGGCAGGGCTGCCGTCGCCTTCCCGAGCCTCTATCGTCACCCCCCAGAATCTAAAATAAATAATTGTACTTAGACTGCTGTACCTAGGTTTTCGTCCCTAGGCTTTCTTTGTACAAGCGAGTTTGTAACGTGAAGTAAAAGTCCGGTCCTTCGATAATTGTTCTGTTCTTTTATATTTCATGGCAAACATGATGGCGACTCTGCTGGGGAGTAACTTCTCCACGGTTGAGGAGTTGGTGACACAATCGGATGCAGCCAAGCTTGGCTCCACGCAACAAAAGATGGTCGCCCGGTTCGACCAACAGGCGTTCGAAGAAATGCTCTCCGACAAGAGCACTGGCCCGGTCCAGAAACGAGTCCGCACAAGAAAGGCCCGTAAGAAGTGGAGACCCCGATCCTTCGTTCCTACTGAATCTCTTGCGGAGACGCCCTCTGTTGTTCAAAACGGCGAGCAAGATTCCCCTGCGGCCCTACTTCAGATCGTAGACAAGTAAGCATGATATGACCTTATAGTGGCCCATCGTGGCGCACTCCTGACAAGTACACTTGACCTGATAATCGGACATGATATATCTTGATAAGCTGTTACGACGGCTACCTGACATGGCATGACCTGTATAATCAACCCGGACACCGTGGACGGTTGTGCTTGTACAAATAATCCAGTTCTATCTTGCATCATGTCTAGGATGGGACTCCTGAGTACCACGGTCAGGAGTACATACTGAAATGGACTAAGGCTAATAACTAGATTAATACATTAGTCATAAAGAGATCTTCCAGCTACAGGCAATCCCGTTACCTGGGCGCGCTTGGGATCTGTAGCCTGCCGTCGAGTAGGGCACATTTCCAGCACACTGTCATGTATTGCACCCTTCAAGCTACTTAAGGGTACATGCGTTTCCTGGATGATGTACCCACCTGAACTCAATCCCTAATTTTTGACCTGGGTAACCTGGATGGTCTGCAGGGCTTGTGGCTGTGGAATAATTTTACTGCATCTTGCTAGTAACTAGGCCTGTGATAACCCTAGTTAGTTAAAGTATCAAGCCGTACTTATTACTTGGCCGTGATTGTTGAATGGAAAATTATCAGTCTAGTCTTGCCTTGATCTTGTATAGATTATTACATGTTCTGTTTTTATATTATCTTGCTGATAAATAGGAGAAACCAAGTTCGGTTCAGATGAAGGGTTACAATCCCGGTCCTTATTTGGTTAAAGGATTGTAACCTGGTTATCTGAATGGTCCCATAGTTATCTTACCGTATATCCTCGTGATGTTATATTTTCTCCAGTTTAACTATATATTACTATCTTCCGTGGTAATTGCTGGTTTTAGTTCCTAAGTGAAGCTTCCTTTGTGGCACTTGCTCTTTCTGGGGTCTGACCCAGCTGGTTTTGTATGGCCTAATTTTGGAGCAGCTCTAGAGGATCTACCGACTTTTCAGCCCGATGGTGGCGACTAGACGTAACCAGGGCAATGAGTGGGTTTATTTTTGATCTCCCACTTTATTGTAAAAATATTCTTTTGAGGCGTTTAGCTGACGAGCACCTGTTTAGCTCGATTGCACTTACTTACTGTCTGCCTACGGGCTGTAACATGATTGACAGATCCTAGGGTTGATCATGTATGACTAAACTCTTGCTAGTCCTAATATTTTGTAACGACTAGCTTCATGATCAGCTGAATATGTAATATTTGGGACGCCTTATTATTGTATATTTAGTGATCATACATCTTGTGACTTTTACCTACTTGTTTGTGATTGAGACACTAGGCTTGTTCATGACCATAGGTGACTGTTGGCTTGTAGTGAACCTCATGTATCTAGACAGCCGTGACCGTATAGCGAGATGGATTCTATTTCATATACGTAGCTGGCTATGTCTGCCCCCGCTCTCCAGTATTCTGGTTCTGGGAAGTGACATGGTTTAAGTGGTGGCCCATACAGGTGTTGTAAATCAAGATATGTGAGGGTTTACCGAATAGATGTCTCAATAACTATTCGCCCTTGATCTCTGCTCGTATCTTCTGAATCCCTGGATTCTTGTCCTGATCATATGCTTGTATTATTGATCTGTCATGGTCCTTCCTTATTGTTCCCTATGTTGTCTTCTTCAGCGGTATTGTTCCTGGACCTGCCGGTCAGCAAGGTGGAGCACTTCCCGTAGACCAGCCGCAACCAGGGGATCAAGCCCAGTATTTCGGAGTAGCCTCCAGAGTCGTGCCTTCTGGCGGAGAGTGTAAACCCCCTGAATTTTTAGGGAATTTTTAAAATTATTTTTTTATTTTTTTTTGAAGAATAGCTTGTTAATCTATTTATTTAAATAATTAATTAATTATTTCTAATCAGGTTTTAATTTATATTGTAAATATATATATAGATGCAAGATTACTAAATATTGTTATTTGTTAAATAAATGCTGTTACATTAATTATTAAATTATTTATAAACTCTAACCAAGTTTCATATAGATTTATTATTAGATTATATTTATATCAATAATTAAATATATATAGTGTTATTATTCAATTGGTTTTATTTTTAGATTATATATATATCTATACTTATATAGATGTGGTGTTAAAATTCCTAGCAACCAAACCCATTCCTTAAGTTTAACCCTAACTTAGGCCCAACCCAGTATGGTCCTATTCATTTGGATCTCCTTCATGCATATATATATATGCATCTACTCTCAACCCTAACCCTAAACTTGCCTCCACACAAACCACCAGCCCTCCTTCATCACCGCCACCCTATCCCTCTCTCTCTCTCTCTCTCGTCTATCTCCTTCCCCCCTCACCCGGAGCCCCGCCGTCGACGACGACGGCGTTTCCCGCGCCCGCGTGTAGCATCCGGCGGCCCCCTCGTCGGCGCAACCCCCCCTCGTCGGCGAGCCACCCCCCTGCGGCGTGGCAAGGTAACCCCGACCCCCCGTGGCGCTGTCACGTGGATTAAATCCTCTTTGCATGCTTTAAACCAAGTTTTAATAATTAAATTCTGAATATTCAGATTATTGTAAGGATTGTTGTGATGAATAGATTGATGATTAATTAGATCTAAATGTAGAAAATCATTGGTAAATATGTAGGGGTTCTACCCTAATTTTCGTGTGATTTAATATTAATTATTGATATTTATTTATATTTAATTATGAAGTTTCAATGTTAGTAATTAATTAAATGTATTTTCTGTTTTAATTTTTATGTAATATTTTGATTACGAATTAGAGAAAACTTTGTACATAAAACTTTGTATAATTAATATAGTATTTTAAAATAATTTTTCCAGAATTTTTATAATTATTTTATGTGAAAAACAGCAAATTTACACTGTTTAATTAATTCCATTTTGATGCTTATTATTTAATTAATAAATAATTAAATAATATAACTTATATGGAAAATATAGATTTAATTATAAATTAAGTTATGGAAATTTTTCCAGAATTTGATTGGTGTTTAAAATATTATATTTAGATTTATCTTGGAAGTTTTGTATTAATCAAATTGAATATTAAATATTGTTTTCAATTTATCTTATTTATTTGGTTAGTAATTAAATAATACTTATTGAATAGAAAATGTTTGTAATAGCATGTTATTCTGTAGAAAAATAATTCCAATATTTATTTATTATTATTTATAATTATTTGGATTTAGTTGAGTAATTTCTAGATTTATTACATAAGTTGAATATATTATATAATTAATTGTTATTAATTATATAAATATTGTAAATTTTGTGAAGTGATATGATTCTGTTAGAAATGTGTAAATATGGTATTTAGGAATTTATTTTATGTATTTTAGATATATTTACGAATTTTTAAGACTTAAAAGTAATTTTGAGAATCATGTTTAGGTTTATGTAATCAATTGTGTAATAATTATTTATTGATTTAAATAATTATTAATTTTGTGTTACTACTGTGAATTTAGTTTTAATGATTAAATTTAAGGTTGGTGGTGATTTATTTGGATTTATTTAGAATTATTAAGTACTTATTGTTATTATTCAACTAGTTATTTAATAAATAGTTTAATGGTAATAATTTATTTTCTGTAAAATATATATATAATATATATTTATTATTCTGATATTATTTATTTTATTATTAAAATAGACTAAAAATGATTTTTAAGGTTTTTTACTATTTAAGTTAGTATTATTAGGAATTGTGTATTCATGTGTGTATTAAAATGGTTGGTTAATTGATTATCATTAATTAGTTAATTAATTATTAAATATTTAGTTGTAAATAAATTTCAGAATATAAATGGTATGATAATAAGTATGGTTACCTACTTATTATTGTATAATTATTATTCATAAAAATTTGATACTAGTTAGCTAGTAGTACTAGATTAATTTAAATTATAGATTACTGAGCAATTAAATGAATTGTTTAAATTGTTTAATTAGTAATTAATTAGAGATAAATTTTGTTTAGGATTATTTGCTTCTCGGGACTCGGACTCTACTTTGGACCCAGATACTCAGTTGCTGGACACAGGCAAGTACACCTTGCTTGATTGTATATTTTTGCAGTTAGTTTATGTTACCTAGTTACTTCTCAGTTGTGTGCACGCGTCTAGTAGTAGTGGACTTATCCCGTGTATTGTGAAGGTATGTGGTACCTTCTAGCCGGACACCGTATCATACACGATCACTATATGAGTGAGTTGAGAGCATGGATTTGTGTGTCGACTGATCATTGGCACGTGAGTTCGCGTCTGGTCTAGTGGTTGGTACAGGTCTACTTATATATACTATGACGTCTTGCATATTATTTGTACCACATATACGGTACATATACATTGGGTGGGGAGAGTCTACTAGTGGTGTATGAGAATTTCTGTTTCCAATGGACGCTGGATGCTCGTAGCCACTCGTTTCTCAAACCGTAGAACGCTTGGTGGCCGTTTCTTTTTCTTCTTCCCCTCTCATGTGCCACTAGAGATGTCTCGAGTGCATTTTACACATAGATGGTTAGTTTACCTGTCGTATGTTGCATGATATATCCTGTCCTTGTTTGGTTGGGGAGATGTTATGTTACATTTTGTTCTAGTTATTTATATACTGCCCTGTACAATCATGCATGTCGATTTCTTGTGTACTTGTTACGTCCCTCTGAGGACCTGGCACCTTTTCCAGATTGGGACGAGCACAGGTACCGACGGACTACGGAGATTGGAGACTTTTGCTGACGAGGACTTCAATGTTGAGCCTCGTGAGTTTCTTGAGTTCTTAGGTGATTTCTGCTAGTGGCTATCTATTTCTTTTCTGGTTCAGTTGTACTCTTTTAGTAGTTCATTCATACATTTATTGGTGGATTATTTTCCACTAGTCATGACTTGTAGTTTGATTCAGAGTTATTTTCATTCCTTCCAGCTTTATTCTGTGATTTTTCCTGTGGATGAGATTAGTATTTACCTGCCTGTATTGTTATTTAGTTGTTACTTCAGCGTACTACGATCGAGTATAGTCCATTAAATTGGGGGTTTTTCTATACTTGATCGTACAGCTGGCACGCCACGTGTTCCTGGTCCCACATATCTTGGAACCGGGGCGTGACATGTTTTTAGTGGTGGCCCATGCAGGTCGAGAAAATATTGTTTGGTTACTTTACCGTACCAAGCAAGCCTGCGTATAGGATTAGGACTATCGTGTCTCATCCACAATTGATTATTTTTATCCTTTGATCTCGTTTGATTTCGACTCATTTCAAACTCCTCGAAATACTTGATCTCTTCTTTGATTTATATCTTCTGACTCTTTGACTTCCTTGCAATTATATCCTTCTCGATCTAATCTATCGTACCCCTTGCTTGTCATGATTGATAGAGGTTTGGAAGATGCTATACTATATACACTCTTGAGTAACTATATGGCTAGATGGGTTACCCTGGCAGCTAATTAGGCGGTTGAGTCTATAATTGAATTCTGGAAAAGTACTAAATATTGCAGGTTGATGAACACCATATTTTTGAAAGATATAATTTTGCATGAATGATTAGTTAATTCAAAGTTGAGTAGTAATGATATATCAATTTCGAATGATAGTGAGAAAGATTACTTATACTCATATGGGAAAGACTGTTAGAAGTTGATTAATAAAATAAACTCGATGATCGATTTGAGAGGATGATTTAAAGTTTTGATTTGAGTTTTTTTTAAAAAAAAAAAATTTCTATGATTGGTTAGAGAGGATATAAAATCAACTTGATGATTAAAAATTTAAATATTCACATTGCTACATGAGATTTAAATTGGTTGATGATTTATGTTGGTTTCCAAAATAGAAGAATAATTTTTTTTTTAAATTTGAGGATAGATGATTGTAAATAGAAATAGTTAAGAGTTGCCTATGAGATTTATATTTCTTTAAAGATTGAATATTTTGACCTTGATGAAAAAAAAGGGTTTATTTAAGAAGAATTTAGAAATTTGATGCATTTCATAAAGTGATTTAAAATTTGGAGTTGGGTAATTTTAATCTAAAAATTTTGAGGAGAAAAGAAAAGGATGTTTGTACTATAATAAAGTTTATTTCGAGGATCGATTTAGAAATTTGAGGTATTTTTTTTGTGATTGAATTTTGTTTGATGGAACAAATTTTGATTGAAAAAAAAAATTTGAGATTTAAATCTTTTTTTTTAGATTGATAAATTTTTATTGAAGTTTCTTTTGGAAAAAAAAGAAGAATTTAGTATTATGATAATATTATCTCGGTGATTGATTTAAGTATTTTCATAAGAGAGTTACAATCTTTTATATTAGGTAAACTGAATTAAAGTTGAGGAAAAAAAAGGGGGAAAAATAAAAGGGAGTTGGTGTGATGATAAAAGGATTGGTTGGGTATTTTAAAGTTATAATTATGATTATATGCGACGATCTTAAAGAGATTAAGGAAATTGGTGGATGATTGTTTTGATTTAAAGATTTTATACTGAAGGAATTTATGAAGAAATTTTATTTACAGGAATTTGAATTTTTTTTTTATCTTGATGAGGAAATAAACATAGAGGATGTTACTCTAATGAGATAGAAGTGTCACACCTTAGTTGCCATATTTTTCATAGCCATGATAGTGATTATATGCAGTTATAGTTAAGTCATCGACCCATGTGACTATGTCTTCTTCTTAAAATTTTATCATCCTTGTTCTCGACCCTAAACTAGTATCATGATTCCCTAATTGTTTAGAGCTATAGATGTCTATAAATTTTTCTTGACCATACCCCAAATCCGTCAACCAGTATATCTTCTCCTATATTTTAGTATTATATTATTAGTATTAATATTAGGAATATCTATTTAGTTGTTTGTTACTTTATCTGTAGACAATATTGGTTGATATTTTCGGTAATAAAAATTTTTCTTCACCTTTAGCTCATGCCACGGTTGCCGAGCTAAATGCTGTAAGGATTTTTTTTATTATCTAATTAGTTTATTTTCTTTCCTGATTTACTATTTATCGTACTGCATAATTCTAGTACTATCGATCCAAAATTTGTTTTCTTAAGCAATAATGGAAAGCAGATCATTACGTCTTATCCTTTTGAATAGACCAAAGGATTTTTTTTCTTCTCATGTTAGGATTATTATTGCTTCTCTAGAAAATTCTATGTTGTTGCTACAATTTGGTAGGATAAACTTGCTTCCCTAAAGAGACAGTTAGAGGTACTAGTTCAATTCTTATAAGTTGGGTAGTATACCTTGTAGTCTAGCATCATACTTTTCTCAGGACCATTAAGAAATTATAGTTGGATAACACTGACTATATGTTGGTATAAGTATTTAGATTACCTAGACATAACTTTGTGGGTTCCTATCCCTAGCTCAACTAAGGTTAGAGATTCATAGGGCAACTAGAAAGGTCAAATCTTTATTTGTGTTTTGGACTTGAACTATCTTGTACTTTCTTTTCTTCTGTACGTTTATTTTTATCGTCTTGACTAATATTGCTGTTATAGCCTAGTTTTTACAAGCTTCTTCTTTTCTCAAGCTTGTTCTTGACACATATATTATTGGGTGCACCCACTAAAATATTGTCTAATCAGAATCGGTGCATGATGGTCTGGCCAACCTAGTGCATGTTGATTCGCTTTCCCTATGATTATTTTATGCAGATGAAGATATAGTAAACTTGTCCTAGGATCTCATTTGCGACCGTTTGACAAATTTTGTTTTCTTGAAATATTTATTCGCATTGGACCTTCAAATTTGTAATCGACCCCATCCCCCTTGAACTCTTCTTTATTCTGCGTCTTAGTATAGAATTTCTCTTTATAATCCTTTATTAGCTATGATTTATAGTAGAACCATCTTTCTACTAAGTCAGTTAAGTATACCTTGTATGATATCTTATTTTAGTAATACCCTTAGCACCCTAGTAGCCATCTTAGACTGATTTTAGTCGGACATTTAGCAAATAAAAGTTTTCCTATTATCCTTTCCTTGGTTCATATCATTTGATCCCTTACCATGACTTGGGTAATTGAAGCACAATATTAGGATTTTTCTTCCAATAATTGCACCATTATGATCTAGACAACCGCACCATACATATGACATTTATGCCCCCCATAAACACACCTTTATGTGCTCTATTTTAATAACTCTACTTGTTTGATAAATCTTTCCCTTAGAATAGACTATTTGTGTCCTCTCTTATCCTATTAGATTTGACCATGCAATATCGATCTATTCCCTGATCACTTGGAAATCCTATAACCTATGCCGGACCTAGAACATATTCTTGTAGGATATGATGCCAGTTTTGACCCCTCTATAAACCCCCAAGTATCGTTGTAAATTGTCTTGTTGAGTAAGTTACAATTTACATATTTACTTTTCATTGATTTTCTTATTATTTCTTTGGTATTAGAATTATTTTAAATTTCGAGGACGAAATTCTTATAAGTTGGGTAGATTGTAAACCCCCTGAATTTTCAGGGAATTTTTAAAATTATTTTTTTTGAAGAATAGCTTGTTAATCTATTTATTTAAATAATTAATTAATTATTTCTAATCAGGATTTAATTTATATTGTAAATATATATATAGATGCAAGATTACTAAATATTGTTATTTGTTAAATAAATGCTGTTACATTAATTATTAAATTATTTATAAACTCTAACCAAGTTTCATATAGATTTATTATTAGATTATATTTATATCAAGAATTAAATATATATAGTGTTATTATTCAATTGATTTTATTTTTAGATTATATATATATCTATACTTATATAGATGTGGTGTTAAAATTCCTAGCAACCAAACCCATTCCATAAGTTTAACCCTAACTTAGGCCCAACCCAGTATGGTCCTATTCATTTGGATCTCCTTCATGCATATATATATGCATCTACTCTCAACCCTAACCCTAAACTTGCCTCCACACAAACCACCAGCCCCCCTTCATCACCGCCACCCTATCCCTCTCCCTCTCTCTCGTCTATCTCCTTCCCCCCTCACCCGGAGCCCCGCCGTCGACGACGACGGCGTTTCCCGCGCCCGCGTGTAGCATCCGGCGGCCCCCTCGTCGGCGCAACCCCCCCTCGTCGGCGAGCCACCCCCCTGCGGCGTGGCAAGGTAACCCCGACCCCCCGTGGCGCTGTCACGTGGATTAAATCCTCTTTGCATGCTTTAAACCAAGTTTTAATAATTAAATTCTGAATATTCAGATTATTGTAAGGATTGTTGTGATGAATAGATTGATGATTAATTAGATCTAAATGTAGGAAATCATTGGTAAATATGTAGGGGTTCTACCCTAATTTTGTGTGATTTAATATTAATTATTGATATTTATTTATATTTAATTATGAAGTTTCAATGTTAGTAATTAATTAAATATGTTTTCTGTTTTAATTTTTATGTAACATTTTGATTACGAATTAGAGAAAACTTTGTACATGAAAAACTTTGTATAATTAATATAGTATTTTAAAATAATTTTTCCAGAATTTTTATAATTTAATTTATAATTATTTTATGTGAAAAACAGCGAATTTACACTGTTTAATTAATTCCGTTTTGATGCTTATTATTTAATTAATAAATAATTAAATAATATAACTTATATGGAAAATATAGATTTAATTCTAAAGTAAGTTATGGAAATTTTTCCATAATTTGATTGGTGTTTAAAATATTATATTTAGATTTATCTTGGAAGTTTTGTATTAATCAAATTGAATATTAAATATTGTTTTCAATTTATCTTATTTATTTGGTTAGTAATTAAATAATACTTATTGAATAGAAAATGTTTGTAATAGCATGTTATTCTGTAGAAAAATAATTCCAATATTTATTTATTATTATTTATAATTATTTGGATTTAGTTGAGTAATTTCTAGATTTATTACATAAGTTGAATATATTATATAATTAATTGTTATTAATTATATAAATATTGTAAATTTTGTGAAGTGATATGATTCTGTTAGAAATGTGTAAATATGGTATTTAGGAATTTATTTTATGTATTTTAGATATATTTACGAATTTTTAAGACTTAAAAGTAATTTTGAGAATCATGTTTAGGTTTATGTAATCAATTGTGTAATAATTATTTATTGATTTAAATAATTACTAATTTTGTGTTACTACTGTAAATTTAGTTTTAATGATTAAATTTAAGGTTGGTGGTGATTTATTTGGATTTATTTTGAATTATTAAGTACTTATTGTTATTATTCAACTAGTTATTTAATAAATAGTTTAATGGTAATAATTCATTTTCTGTAAAATATATATATAATATATATTTATTATTCTGATATTATTTATTTTATTATTAAAATAGACTAAAAATGATTTTTAAGGATTTTTACTATTTAAGTTAGTATTATTAGGAATTGTGTATTCATGTGTGTATTAAAATGGTTGGTTAATTGATTATCATTAATTAGTTAATTAATTATTAAATATTTAGTTGTAAATAAATTTCAGAATATAAATGGTATGATAATAAGTATGGTTACCTACTTATTATTGTATAATTATTATTCATAAAAATTTGATACTAGTTAGCTAGTAGTACTAGATTAATTTAAATTATAGATTACTTAGCAATTAAATGAATTGTTTAAATTGTTTAATTAGTAATTAATTAGAGATAAATTTTGTTTAGGATTATTTGCTTCTCGGGACTCGGACTCTACTTTGGACCCAGATACTCAGTTGCTGGACACAGGCAAGTACACCTTGCTTGATTGTATATTTTTGCAGTTAGTTTATGTTACCTAGTTACTTTTCAGTTGTGTGCACGCGTCTAGTAGTAGTGGACTTATCCCGTGTATTGTGAAGGTATGTGATACCTTCTAGCCGGACACCGTATCATACACGATCACTATATGAGTGAGTTGAGAGCATGGATTTGTGTGTCGACTGATCATTGGCACGTGAGTTCGCGTCTGGTCTAGTGGTTGGTACAGGTCTACTTATATATACTATGACGTCTTGCATATTATTTGTACCGCGTATACGGTACGGATATACATTGGGTGGGAAGAGTCTACTAGTGGTGTATGAGAATTTCTGTTTCCAATGGACGCTGGATGCTCGTAGCCCCTCGTTTCTCAAACCGTAGAACGCTTGGTGGTCGTTTCTTCTTCTTCTCCCCCTCTCATGTGCCACTAAAGATGTCTCGAGTGCATTTTACACATAGATGGTTAGTTTACCTGTCGTATGTTGCATGATATATCCTGTCCTTGTTTGGTTGGGGAGATGTTATGTTATATTTTGTTCTAGTTATTTATATACTGCCCTGTACTATCATGCATGTCGATTTTTTGTATACTTGTTACGTCCCTCTGAGGACCTGGCACCTTTTCCAGATTGGGACGAGCACAGGTACCGACGGACTACGGAGATTGGAGACTTTTGCTGACGAGGACTTCAATGTTGAGCCTCGTGAGTTTCTTGAGTTCTTAGGTGATTTCTGCTAGTGGCTATCTATTTCTTTTCTGGTTCAGTTGTACTGTTTTAGTAGTTCATTCATACATTTATTGGTGGGTTATTTTCCACTAGTCATGACTTGTAGTTTGATTCAGAGTTATTTTCATTCCTTCCAGCTTTATTCTGTGATTTTTCCTGTGGATGAGATTAGTATTTACCTGCCTGTATTGTTATTTAGTTGTTACTTCAGCGTACTACGATCGAGTATAGTCCATTAAATTGGGGTTTTTCTATACTTGATCGTACAGCTGGCACGCCACGTGTTCCTGGTCCCACATATCTTGGAACCGGGGTGTGACAGAGAGCCACCAGTCCAGCCAGTCCAGCCAGTCCATCCTTCCGAGCCTGATGATGGCACTTTGGTAGGTCTCGTCAGGGCCTTGATAGATTCCCAAGATCGTCGAGAAGATGCCTTACACCAGACAGTAATGGATGCTCTGACCAGAGGAAGTCATCAGGGTAACAGCGCGGCCAATAGCTTCAAGCGCTTGAACCCTCCATTCTTCGATGGTAGTAAAGATGCTATCACTGCAGATGCTTGGCTTCAGGACACAGAGGTGATTCTAGAAGCAGCCAGGACCCCAGAGAACGAGAAGGTGACCGTAGTATGCCTGCAGTTGTTGGATTTGGCCCGCAGCTGGTGGGCGGCTCAGGCCGTTGGATTAGCAGCACCCATTGCTTGGGCGATGTTCAGAGAGAGATTCCAGACCAAGCATTTTGATGTTGTAGCTCGGTAAAATCTATAGACGAGGTTCACCAATCTGAAGCAGATGGGCAGAACGGTCGACGGATATGCGGTCGAGTTTTCGAGGCTCAGTCGGTTTGCTCCCACCTTGGTGGCAACCGAGTGTGATAGAGCCCAGCAATTTCAGCAGGAGCTTCACCTGGAAATTTTGTTGGCAGTTGAGCAGTTTGAGCATCAGACTTTTGATACGGTCTTGAGAGCAGCTAGGAGGCATGAGTATACCTCCCAGAGGATTGTGGATAGGGCCAGAGGTCGAAAGAGATCCCACGGCCAGATGAATTAGTCGTCAGCACCAGCCCCGGCAGCCAGGGCTTTGACTATTAGAGCTCCGAGGAGGGCGGCCTCAGTGACGTCGGTTCAGCATTCAGCCCCGACGTACCCTCAGCAGCAGAAGCAGAAGCAGTCTTTCGCAGTGGGATGTCCTCATTGTGGAAAGCCAGGCCATGTAGTGGCAGAGTGTTGCAGGGCACATGGATTGTGTCTGGCTTGTAGAGAAGCAGACCATAGGGTTGGATCCTAACCGAATAGGGGTGGTTCATCATCGTACAACCTTTCTAGCTCTTCGGTGAGAGGACCAACTCCGGTCTAACAGTAGCAGTATCCATTGCCGAGGCCCCTGCCTCCTCAGTCCCAGGTGTTCCAGCAACAACATCCCCGGTAGCATGCTCAAGCCTAAGCCTTGAGTCAGAATAAGCAGCGAGGATTTCAGCAGAGGGGACCAGCACCCCGAGGGCATGGTCAGGCTATGATGATGACCGCAGAGGAAGGATTGGCACCAGGAGAGGTAGTGGCAGGTACTATTCTCGTCAACTCCTTTCCAGCTTCAGATTTATTTGATTCTGGTGCATCACATTCTTTTATGTCTGCACGATTCGCGACACAGATAGGATTGGAGCCCGAGTCATTATCAGTAAGGCTCAATATACTTACTGGTAACGGACTTGTGGGAGTCGATAGGGTGTTTTCCTCGTGTCGGATCGAAGTTAACGGTATAGAATTTTCCGCTAGATTGATAGAGTTCCCGATGGCCGATTATGATGTGGTCTTAGGGATGGATTGGTTGAGAAACCAGTATGCTAGGATAGACTGCCATATTGGTAGGGTTGTTTTTAGCATTCCAGGCGAGCCGTAATTTTCCTTTTCTCGAAGCAAAATTGAGCCTTCTCCTCTAGTATTGCGGATGGCAGTAGCGGCAGTGCAGTTGCCTCGGATAGTCAAAGAGTTTCCAGATGTTTTTTCAGAAAAGCTTTCAGGTATGCCGTCGGAACGGGAGATCGAGTTCACCACAGACTTGATTCCCGAAATAGCCCCAATGTCAGAGAGAGTCTACAGGATGGCGCCGTCAGAGTTGGAGATCTTGTACAAGATGATTGAAGAACTTCGAACCAAGGGATTCATTCGTGCTAGTGGATCGCCTTGGGAAGCCCCGATGCTTCTTGTGAAAAAGAAGGATGGTACATCCAGGTTATGTGTTGATTATCGTACCTTGAACTCAGTAACAATCAAGAACAGATACCCTCTTCCGAGGATAGATGACTTGTTTGATCAGCTCAAAGGGGCAGCAGTATTTTCGAAGATCGACTTGCGCTCAGGATATCATCATATCAGAGTCAGAGAGTAGGACATCCCGAAGACAGCTTTCAGGTTTAGGTATGGACATTGGGAGTTCCTAGTGATGACATTTGGAACGACCAATGCGCCGACTGTATTCATGGATCTCATGAATCGTATTTTTATGCCTTATTTGGATCAGTTCATAATTATGTTTTTGGATGACATCCTGGTCTATAGCAAGAGTGAAGTAGAGCATGAGCAGCATCTTCGTATGGTTCTTCAGATTCTCAGGGAGCACCAGTTGTATGCCAAGTTCAGTAAATGCGAGTTCTGGCTCGATCGCATTTCGTACTTGGGTCATATCATCACTCGAGGAGGAATAGAAGTGGATCCCCAGAAGATTGTGGCTATTGAGTCATTGCCGGTGCCCAGCACAGTTGCTGAGGTTCGCAGTTTTTTCGGATTGGCCGGCAACTACCTGCGATTTTTTTCATACTTTGCCCGGATCTCGGCGCCATTGACCCAGTTGACCCGCAAGGAGGTGCAGTTTGCTTGGACATCAGAATGTCAGGATTCATTTGAGAAGTTAAAGCGAGGCTTGATGACGGATCCCATTCTCACACTTCTAGACAGAACCGGAGGATTCTCAGTATATTATGATGCTTCAGGCAGAGGCTTAGGAAGTGTTCTAATACAGCATGGGAAGGTAATAGCTTATACGTCACGGCAACTTCGTGATCATGAGTGGAATTACCCAACCCATGACTTGGAGCTGGCAGCAGTAGTGTTTGCACGTAAGTTGTGGATGCACTACTTGTACGGAGATAGGGTGGAGATTTTCACCGACCATAAGAGCCTGAAGTATGTTTTCACCCAGAAGGATCTTAACATGCGTCAGAGGAAGTGGCTGGAGCTTCTTGTGGATTATAATGTCAACTTACAGTATCATTCCGGGAAGGCCAACGTTGTTGCAGATGCATTGAGCAGGAGAGCCAGAGTTTATTTCCTAACATCGCAACCAGAGCTGTTAGCAGATCTTCAGAAGATGGGTATTGAAGTTGTCCTCCCTTTCAGTGTGGCATTGATGGCCAGTATGCAAGTTCAGTCCACCATAGTCGAGAGAATCCGGGTGGCACAGTCAGCAGATTCCAAGCTTCAGTGACCCAGGGCAGAGTGTGAGGCAGGGCAGTGACCAGAGTTGTGTATTCATGAAGACGGTACACTTCGACAGGGTAAGCGTCTTTGTGTACCCAGTAGAGATATCAGACAGGGGATTATGATAGAGGCTCACAGTTCTCAGTATTCCATTCATCCGGGTAGTACGAAGATGTACCATGTCCGTCAGCACTTCTGGTGGAATGGCATGAAAAGGGAGATAGCCCGGTTTGTCTCTCATTGTTTAGTCTGCCAACAAGTTAAGGCTGAACATCAGAGGCCCGCTGGACTTCTTCAGCCCTTGCCAATTCCAGAATGTAAGTGGAAACATGTGACCATGGATTTCATGACTGGATTACCTAGGTCCCCAGCTGGTCGAGATGCTATTTGGGTTATAGTTGACAGGCTCACGAAGGTAGCTCACTTTCTCCTGTTCAGAGTCGGTCAGTCGACAGCTCAGTTAGCAGAGATGTACCTCAGGCAGATTGTCAGGTTATACGGAGTGCCAGTTAGTATCACTTCGGACCGAGATTCAAGATTTACGTCGCACTTTTGGCGTAGCCTGCAGGAGAGTTTGGGAACTTACCTCCAGTTCAGTTCAGCATATCATCTGCAGACAGATGGTCAGTCGAAGCGTACAATCCAGACTCTTAAAGATATGTTATGGTCCTGTACACTTGACTTCAGTGGTTCATGGGAAGATCACCTGCACCCGATAGAAGTCTTATACAATAATAGCTTCTAGGCCAGTATCCAGATGGCACCGTTCGAGGTACTATATGGTAGAAAGTGCCGATCCCCGCTAGCCTGGGATGATATGGGCGAGAGGCAGATGCTCGGTCCAGAAATGATTGCCCAAACAGTTGAAGTGGTCAGAAGAGTCCGGGATCATCTTCGAGTTGCCCAAGATCGCCAGCGCCATTGGGCCGATTCTCATCGGCGCCCTCTCGAGTTTTCTGTCGGCGACCATGTATTCCTGAGGATTTTGCCTAACTATGGCGTCATTCATTTCGGCGCACGAGGAAAGCTTAGTCCTAGGTATATAGGGTTGTTCGATTTTCTGGAGTGAGTAGGAGATGTGTCCTATCGTCTCGCTCTTCCGCCGTTGCTAAGCAAGGTGCATGACGTGTTCCATGTGTCCCAATTACGATAGTATATCCCAGACCCGAGCCACGTCCTGGATCATTCGGAATTGGTCATTGGTACCAACCTTTCGTATAAGTAGAGGCCCGTGTCTATATTGGACCGGAGAGAGAAGATACTCAAGAACAAGACTATCAAGTTAGTCCGAGTTGCTTGGGGTCATCACTCTTTGGGTGATTCAACGTGGGAGTGTGAGGATGATATCCAATCGTGATATCCCGGCTTGTTTGACTCGTGAGGTATAATGTCTTTCTTATGCCTCATGCCTTCGATACCTTGCTTGAATGAGTGATTGCTTGCCTAGTTATAGCTTGTTTGTGATTAAATAGCTTGTCCTCGTCTCTCTAGCCTCTTAATTAAATTTCGAGGACGGAATTCTTCTAAGGTGGGTAGAGTTGTTATGCCTGTGGTTCGTATTACGTATTTTGAAATACGTGTACGTATTTTATCTTGTATTGCATGATCTCTTGCTTAGCTTCTATTCATGACTTGGTTTATTTCATGGGTTGGTTCGGCTTGGCTTGGTTTTGCCTTGGTTCATCATGAACCAAGGGTAAACCCCTACCTACCACCATTATTGGTATTTATTACCCATTTTCTTTTCTCTTTCCTCATTATTCTTCTTCTTCTCCATCATAACTTCTTCACCTACCAGAGAGAGAGGGGTCTAGACAAGTGCAGCTTGCTTCATGGAGGAACTCTAATTTTATTATTCCATTCTCTTCTTTACAGCATTCTAGCATCCTTTAGTACTTGGCATTTTTACTTTCCATGGCCGGATTCTTGTAGATCTAAGTTTATTTTATTTTTGGAATTCTTGGGTTTTGATCTACTTAATCTTGTTATTTATAATTTTTTATGGTTCCATGTTGTAGAGAATTTCGTTCTGTCCATTTTGACCTACGAAAGTTTGGATTTGGACTCTGGATGAAGGTTTCATGGAGCTTGGAAGCATGGGATTACGGTGTTCTTCTTCTCGAAAATTTTGGAGAAGAAGAACAGTTCTCTGGCCGCATGGCAATACTGCATGAACATTCATGCGACAAGTCGCTCTCAGCCGCATGAGACCCTCGCACTCCTAGACGCATGGACTTCTCCCCACTCAGCCGCATGCACCCCCTTGCTTCTGCAACCGCATGGACGTCCGTCCCTTTAAGCCGCATGAATCCGAATTCCGCCAGCCGCATAAGGGCCGAACCCAGCTAGTCGCATGAGACTCCTTTTGACCCCGGCCGTATATACCTGATTGTTAGCCGGCCGCATGGACCTATGTCCCCGCGTGCAGCATATGTACAGCTTCTCCGCCTGCCGCATATGCACAGAATCTCTGCCTGTCGCATATGCACAGCTTCTCCGCCTGCCTATGGATTCCAGCAACCCAGCCGCATGCGTTTGAGCTTCCTTCTAGTCCTGAGCCGTGCGCCTACTTCATGTTGAACCCGAACTCTTGAGCCGCATGAACCGTCTTGAGTTAGCCGCATGGACTCATCTCCCATTGAGCCGCATGGCTCCTTCCCATGTTCTGTCTTATTATTTTATTTCTATTATGATTATTGTTAACTCATCCTTTGTGACTCCCAGTGTACTTGGGTCTCCTGATATAATACTTGCACTATGATGCCCTGTATATGTTCCCTGAACACGATAGTGACCCGTAGGGGTACACTCCTGACAAGTAAGCATGACATGACCTGATAGTGGCCCGTCGTGGCGCACTCCTGACGAGTACACTTGACCTGATAATCGGACATGATATATCTTGATAAGCTGTTGCGACGGCTACCTGACATGGAATGACCTGTATAATTAACCCGGACACCATGGACGGTTGTGCTTGTACAAATAATCCAGTCCTGTCTTACATCATATCTAGGATGGGACTCCTGAGTACCACGGTCAGGAGTACCTACTGAAATGGACTAAGGCTAATCACTAGATTAATACATTAGTCATAAAGAGATCTCCCAGCTACAGGCAATCTCGTTTCCTGGGTGCGCTTGGGATCTGTAGCCTGCCGTCGAGTAGGGCACATTTCCAGCACACTGTCATGTATTGCACCCTTCAAGCTACTTAAGGGTACATGCGTTTCCTGGATGATGTACCCACCTGAACTCAACCCCTAATTTTCGACTTGGATAACCTGGATGGTCTACAGGGCTTGTGGCTGTGGAATAATCTCACTGCATCTTGCTAGTAACTAGGCCTGTGATAACCCTAGTTAGTTAAAGTATCAAGCCGTACTTATTGCTTGGCCGTAATTGTTGAATGGGGAATTATCAGTCTAGTCTTGCCTTGATCCTGTATAGATTATTACATATTCTGATTTTTATATTATCTTGCTGATAAATGGAAGAAACCAAGTTCAGTTCAGATGAAGGGTTACAATCTCGGTCCTTGTTTGGTTAAAGGATTGTAACCTGGTTATCTGAATGGTCCCATGGTTATCTTACCATATATCTTCGTGATGTTATATTTTCTTTAGTTTTACTATATATTACTATCTTCTGTGCTAATTACTGGTTTCAGTTCCTAAGTTAAGCTTCCTTTGTGGCACTTGCTCTTTCTGGGGTCTGACCCAGCTGGTTTTGTATGGCCAGATTTTGGAGCAGCTCCAGAGGATCTACCGACTTTCCAGCCCGATGGTGGCGACTAGACGTAACCAGGGCAACGAGTGGGTTTATTTTTGATCTCCTACTTTATTAAAATATTCTTTTGAGGCGTTTAGCCGACGAGCACCTATTTAGCTCGATTGAACTTACTTACTGTCTGCCTACGGGCTGTAACATGATTGACAGATCCTAGGGTTGATCATATATGACTAAACTCTTGCTAGTCCTAACATTTTATAATGACTAGCTTCATGATCAGCTGAATATATAATATTTTGGATGCCGTATTATTGTATATTTAATGATCATGCATCTTGTGACTTTTACCTACTTGTTTGTGATTGAGACACTAGGCTTATTCATGACCATAGGTGACTGTTGGCTTGTAGTGAACCCTCATGTATCTAGACAGCCATGACCGTATAGCACGATGGATCTCATTTCTTATACGTAGCTGGCTATGTTTGCCCCCGCTCTCCAGTATTCTGGTTCTGAGGCATGACAAATTGCAACCATTATCTAGTTCTAGATCCTATGTACTGTGCTCGGTCCCCTAAGTTCTAGAATAAATCATCTAGCCCTATATTTTGAGCTATAAATATTTTATCATTATTGCCCAATGATATTTTTGCAGCATATAAGAATACTTGTAATTGATACATCATATTTCTTATGTCCTTAGCTACTTGAGCGTTTGCGTTGAGATTTTCCATTTCTAGAGAATATACTTTCATAATGGCTATAATTTTGCATTCTCTAGATCAATCTATTATTTCATTATCTTGGGTTAATCTCAATACTTAGCAAAGAGATTTGTTCTATTGTGTTTTCATGAACATCTCTTTTGTCCGTTACTTGATGAGAGTCTAATTCATTTACTTGCTATCTTATACTCTTATCCTTGCTTAATAAAGAGTATATAAATCATTTTGATCATTCAAAATGTATCACCCTTATTTTGAACTCCATGCTTAAGCATGTAGCTTTAGTGTTAGTGACTTAAGATTTAATGGGCACATTTATCATGTTAATGGCCTACTTATTAATCTTAATTAGTTATGAGCTTGCTTATTTACGATGTATTGATTAAGCTACATAATTTTTGTTCACTTTCACTCATCTAGCTATTTTCTTGAATTTCAATCTATATGTGATATGCTAGTTTAGAAAAACAAGATTTATGAATTGTCTTGATGAGATTTGTATTCTATTTTAGATACATATATCTGGTCTCTAAAATTAGTTTGACAATTTTTTTCCATTGAGGTTTGTGATTCATCGCTTTAACTTCCTTCCATACTAGTCATTGGTAAGCGTCTCTTAAACCTCTCTCATATTTTGAGTCATGATTTTATCATATTATCGGATTACATCTCTTTAGATTAAATCTGTAATAATTTAAATAAGATTGACTTTTTCTCTCCATATTTTTCATCGATTTGTAAGATTTTATTATAAATATGGATTTTGTATTTTCTCTTGATAAGATTCGTTGGATAATGTTTAATGATATTGATAAATGATCCTAGTGGTTGAGTAGTCCTATATTATCTAATTTTGTGGTTATCAAGTTAATTTATTACTCTAATTTGACTACTCATGGATTATCACATATGCTCATTGCTATTTGAACTTCATTGGTTTATCTTAGCAAGGTTGGATTATTACCCGTTGATGGGTACATATGTAGTAAAACATACATAATTCATGCAAAGTAATAAATTGGTTGATTCATTCTTAATTAGATAATTTTGGACATTTTTTTAGTTTTATTTTTATTTTTGAGCTATATTGTGATTCTCATCATGATAGTTTTAATGGACCTTATTTTTTTCATGATGATCTTCTTCTCAAAAGGTAACATGTATTGATATATTATATTTAAATATGAGATTCTTCTATATAGGCTAATGTATGTCATCTTTTGATTAAATGTGCTTAATTAAAATATTATTTTGATCATTCATCTTTAGTAACTATTAATTGGATATCTCTTCTAAAGATGATATTATTCGTTCTATGACGTTTTTATAACCTTATATGCATTGAGCAAGGCGGAGAAATCAATAGTTGATTTACCCCTAGATCTTGAAGTTATCATTTTTTATGCTATAAGTGCTTTGGAACTAGATACACATATTTTAAGGGGGAGCAAACCAACTGATTCAATTCATTTATACCCTTTAATATGTCGTATACCTAGTTCATCATTGACCCATATTTTTATTATTATTTATATATTAGTGATTGAGGTTATGATACTGTTATTTTGTGAAAGGTTATTGAGAGTATATGCAATTATTTTTATCATATTATCTCTCTCTTTTATATGAGTCATCTAGTTAATATTAACTTTCGTATCTTATCTTGATGACTATTATGCTTTCTTTGATTTGGCTTTCCTTGTATGCTTAATTGATTTGGCTTTCCTTGTTGAGGACTTACCCAAAATTTATGATTTTATCTATATTGAGGGGGAGCATTCAAGTCGACTGAATTTCTCTTTCTCAAATATTTTTCTCCTTTACCTTCATGTTTATCTAAAGGGTATTCATATAGCATGATAAGATAATTGAGTTCAAATGCATGAATTTTGGATAAACAAATAGATTTGCAAATAATGAGATCATTTTATATCAATTGCTCTATTTTACATCGATCATTCCTTTATTTTTTGTTCAACTATTTATCTGTGGACAAGTGTGACTATCATAGTTTCATTGATCATTCAAGATTATCTATTTCAATTGATATATATTTCAATATCTCAATTGGTATCTTTCTTCTTTGATATCTATGTTTTACAATTATCTAATCCCCATGGTATTGCACTGAAATTCTTTATTTCATAATTCTCTTCCAAAACTAGAGCAATATTTCATATCATACTATGTTTTTTGGACGTCTTTCTTGGATTTTATGTTGGTAAACTATCTATTGATTATTTTCAAATTCTTTTAGTTTTACCAACTATTTGTGTTTTGACAAGCTATTTTCTATTTGGCACTCTACATTTGGTATGTAGTTTCTATACTTGCCTTTACACACTTCTCCCATTGTTCCTCATTTAGTATATCTTGATCATGATTCTCTATGCCTTCCTCTTTTACTTATGCTTGAGTTCATTTTTTCTCTTATTACGGGGGAGATTATTTTTTGATCATGTCAAAGGGAGAGATATAAGTTTAAGATAGCACACAATACGTATTTATTAGTGATACATGCATCTATCATATATGTCTTAAACTTATCTGATTTACCATAATCAAAAAGGAGAAGATTGTTAGCCCAATGATTATATCGTATTTTTGAATATGGCTAATCAATTAAGTTTAACATAATGATGTCACTAATATTCATATACTCACTATCATGTTGCTACTTAAACTTAGCATTGTCCTATATCATATTGCCATGCTTGTATCATACTGCAACATATTTTGCTCGCCTAACATGTATTTATAGACATGTAGTAAGTATGATCAAACTAGGACATATGTAATGAAGAATTAATGATGGACCAAAGACGTCGTCATACAAAAAGATTTCTCTGAACCACCTAGCTACCTATCCGGGGCCTCGCATCGGGGGTTCCGCTGCCCGGTCAGCGGACAGGGGTCGAGGGGACATTACCCTCCGTCGGGGGTTCGGCGACGAAGCCCCCGAAAGGTATTCAGATTTCTAGATCTGCTTATCTTTAGACGACTGCTATCAAAGAAAAAGACGTCTTCAGGTCTGCTCAAATATCAGAAGAAAGGCGTCAGCAAAGTGCTATTGGTTTTCCTATTTGTTCTAAGTCTGTAATCTTCAATTTATTGAGTTTAGGAGAATGTGTGCATTGAGTCGCATTGTGTCATCTCAACCCCTAGACATATCTCTCCAAGCTCTACCATACAAACAGACCAATTCCTGAACCAAACCAAACCACCATAGCCCATTGAAAACTTCTGTCTCAAGGGAGATAGAGTTCGGAACGAACTCTGTCTAAGGCAGAGTTCGGGCCGAACTCTGCCCCCTGATTTTCAGCACCCTGATTTTTAGGGCCTGCTTGATACAAGCTGTCCAAGGTTCAAAAATTTGAATTCTTAGGACAGAATTCGGGCCGAACTCTGCCTTCCCAGAGTAGTATAAATAGAGCTTGAATTCTCTCATTTCATATTATCTCTGACCTTCAAATATTCAAGCTTTCTAAGCTCTACTACTCTAAGCCTCATTCTTCCATATCTCCTAAGCCACAACTCTCCTTAGTCCAAGGTGCTCAGTGTGATATCAGCTAGAAGTTGTGTGCAAGAGTGAAAGAATAGTCACTTGGACAATTCCATGTTTCGTCATCTGTGAATCTGTAAGAAGTTGACGTGCTCTTCTGAGTATAGGCACGTGGTTGTACGATATTTCACAAATAGGGGATTTCAATCCTGAGCTAGAGTTCTTAGGACTGACTAGTCCTCCATGAGGGAAACCAGGTTATATCGCTGTGTTTGCGTATGCTCTTCTGATCTTTATGTACTTCCGCATTTCTCTCTGATTTATTTACTATCTTGATAGTTGTTTTGTGGAGGTGACATAGTGTTAATTTTTATTTGGTGATTATCGACACAAACTCTATTAACCCCCTCTAGAGTTACCTACACGTACTTCAGGATTTTCTTGACCTAGGATTAACTGTTGGCTTGTAGCAGTGACCCCCATCTCTACAGCTTATACGTTATCATAGAGTACTGGAGTACTTTGGCATACGTAGCTGGGCTAGTCCGTCCCTACTTGCCAGTATTCTAATTCTGGGACGTGACATAGGTTTTAGTGGTGGCCCATGTAGGTCTGATTTATCAGATATGTGGGGGTTGTTGGTAGTTATCTCAGTCACAAATCTTCTTCATTGATATCCTTCATATTACTCAGTATCTCTAATCTTTGACCTGATATCTACCTTGATCAATGATCTTTCATGTTCTCTCGATTTTGATCCTTATGTCCTTTAACTTTCAGGAGTACTATTTTTGGTCCTTCTGATAATCTCATTCGGGTTCACTGATGGCAGGTCAGCGTCCTTCTGTTTTGCCGATTTAGGAGGTTCAGTCTCAGCATCCGGGAGCAGATTCCAGAGTCGACCCGAGGGCAGAGATGCCAGTACAGCCTAATCAGCCGACAGTGCCAATCCAACCAGAACAACCATATAATGTTGTTCGTGAGCTGGTGGGTGTACTTAGATGTGTCATAGCGACGCAGCAATGTTAGAGTAATGTTCTTACCCAGTCAGTTCAGACGGCTCTAGAGAGGGGTAGTGCTCATGTCTATAATTCTGCAAGCAGCTTCAGGTGTCTCCATCCCCCATACTTTTATAGTATAGAGGATACGATTGTGTCTAATGTGTGGCTTCAGGATACTGAGGCCATTCTGGAGGCGGCAGGGTTTTTGGCCAGGGAGCGAGTGGTAGTTGTTAGGCTTCAGCTTTTGGATTTAGCCCGCGACTGGTGGGCGGTACATGAGGGTTCACTCACAACACCTATTGTTTGGGCAGACTTCAGTAAGATGTTTCAGACTCGGTACTTCAATACGGTATTGCATTATGATTTGCAGCAGAGGTTTAACAACCTCAGGCAGATTAGTAGGACCGTCGACGGTTATGCGATGAAGTTCCACAAGCTCAGTCAGTTTGTCCCTTCCTTAGTGGCGACCGAGTTGGACCAGACGAGGAGGTTCCAGCAGGGACTTTATCTGGAGACCATACTAGCAGTCGAGCAGCATTTCCAAAATTTTGATGCAGTGATAAGGGCTGCAGGAAGCATGAGTATACCTTGCAGAGAATCGTTGATGGAGGTGAAGGCCATAAGAGGCCTCACATTTAGAGAGAATCTTCTTCCCAATCGTCAGCACCGGCTCCAGCAGTTCGAGCTTTGAGGGTTAGATCTCCAAGGGGACCGGCTCCGTCGGCTTTCTTTCAGCAATCGTCTTAGTCGCATCCTTAGCACCAGAGGCAGTCTTCCATAGTAGGTTGCTCTCATTACGAAAAAGCATGGCATGTCTTATCAGAGTGTCGTAGGGCATATGGCCAATGCCTAGCTTGTGGACCATAAGACCACATGATAGGGGCTTATCCCAGAAGGAGTTTGCCTGGATCATCATTTTTTCAGCCAACAGTTCAGTAGTTCAGGGCACCAGCGTCGGTTCAGCAACAACAGACTCAGAGGCCATTGGCGACACAGTCCCAACAATTCTACAGTAGCCGCCTCAATAGTATGCTCAGGCTCAGGTTCAGAGGTCGAGAGGCCAGTACCAGAGTGGTCCAGCATCCAGAGGTTAGGGTCAAGCTTTCATGCTTTCCAACGAGGAGGCACTAACAGCAGGGGAGGTGGTCACAGGTACCATTCTCATTCACTCTGATTCAGCTTCAGCTTTATTTGATTCTGGTGCTTCGCATTCGTTTATATCTACACAATTTGTGACACGAGTTGGTTTGAAGCCAGAATCTTTACAGTAAGGTTGAATATACTTATGAGTAATGGTCTCGTAGGAGTAGACCGAGTCTACGCCTCGTATAGAGTCAGAGTGTGTGGGAGAGAGTTTTTCGTGAGGCTAATAGAGTTCCCTATGGGCAATTATAATGTCATCCTAGGTATGGATTGGTTGAGTGCTCGACACGCTACGATAGATTGCCATGATGCAAGGTTATCTTTCGTGTCCCGAATGATGAGGAATTTTTGTTATCTAGAGACGAGGTGGAGTCTTCACCAGCTGTCAAGTGGATGGCAGTAGACGAGGAAGTGCAGTTGCCCAGAGTAGTTTATGAGTTTTTTGATGTATTTTTTAAAGAGCTTCTGGGTATGCCTCTAGTTCGGAAGATTAAATACTATATTGATTTGATTCTTGAAGCAGAGCCAGTATCAGCGAGAGTCTACAGGATGTCTTCTTCAGATTTGTTGGTGATGTATCAGTCCATCGAGGAGCTTAGGACCAAGGGATTTATTCGTTCTAGTGGATCGCCTTGGAAAGCTCCGGCCTTTCTTGTAAAGAAGACGAATGGTTCATCAAGTATGGTCATTGACTATCGTCAACTTAACGCGGTGATCGTGAAGAACAAGTATCCCTTGCCTAGGATAGATGACTTGTTCGACCATCTTAGTAGAGCAGTTGTATTTTTGAAGATCGATTTACGGTCCGGGTACTATCAGATCAGAGTCAGAGAGCAGGATATACCCAAGACGACGTTTAGATCTTGCTAGCGCCATTGGGAGTTCCTTATTATATCTTTCGGAGCAACCAATGCGACATCAATTTTCATGGATCTCATGAATCACATCTTCATGTCCTACTTAGACCAGTTTATGATAGTGTTCTGATGATATCTTGGTCTGCAATCAGACTGATACAGCACGAGCAACATCTTTGCATAGTTGTTGAGATTCTTCGGGACCATCAGCTTTACGCGAAGTTTAGCAAGTGCAATTTCTGGCTCGATCGAGTCTCTTTGTTGGGTCATGTTATTGTCGGAGGTGGTGTTAAGTTGGACCCCAGGAAGGTAAAGGCTATCGAGTGTTGGCCAGTACCCCATACAGCTTCAGATGTATGCAGCTTTTTGGGTTTAGTAGGTTACTACAGGCAATTTGTGGCAGACTTTACAAGGATCTCCGCACCCTTGACACGGACAACATATAAGGTGTACTTTGAGTGGTAGATGCTTGTCTGGCTTCTTTTAAGAAACTTAAGCAGAGTCTGATTTCAGCTCCTATTCTGACATTACCTATTGGACAAGGTTGGTTCATGGTGTATTATGATGCATCAGGCCAAGGACTAGGTTGTGTCCTTATACAGCACGGCCGGGTGATAGCTTATGCGTCTCAACAGCTTCGAAATCATGAGAAGATCTATCTGACGCATGACCTTGGGTTGGCCACGATTATATTTGTCTTCGAGCTCTGAAAACATTATTTGTATGGTGATCGAGTAAAGATTTTCACTTACCACAAGAGCTTGAGGTATGTGTTCACATGAGGGATCTGAACATGCGGTAGAGGATGCGGTTTGAGTTACTGAAGGACTATGATGTTAATCTTTATTACCATCTGGGAAGACAAATATTGTTGCAAATGCTTTGAACCAGAGACTCAGAGTCTATTTTCTGATGGAGCAGCATCACCTTCAGGAGGATCTTTCGGAGATGGGCATTGAGGTAGTGCTACCTGGCGAGGCAGCTATAATGGCAGGCTTGCAGGTTCAGTCTTCTATTATGGAGAGGATCAGAGCATCGCAGTCAGGGGATGCTAGGCTTCAGTGACTCATATCGGATTGTGTTACTGGATGCAGAGCAGAGTTGTGCATCTATGTTGATGGGGCAATCTGGTTTGGGAATCGTCTTTATGTGCCGAGCGGAGATATCGGATATAAGATTATGTTAAAGGCCCACAGTTCTCAATATTATGTTAAATCAGGAGGGACAAAGGTGTACCATGTTGTTTGTCATCATTTCTGGTGGAATGGTATGAAGAGGAAGATAGCTCGGTTTGTCTCTCGGTGCTGAGCATCAAAGACTGGCTGGACTTCTTCAGCTTTTACTAATTCCGGAGTGAAAGTGGGATTATATTACCATAAACTTCATGACTAGTTTTCCTAGAACTGGGTGGTAGAGATGCAATTTAGGTTATAGTGGACCGACTTACGAAGGTTTCCCACTTTCTATCTTTCATAGTTGGTCATTCTACAGAGTAGTTGGCTGAGATGTATATGAGGTAGATTGTTAGGTCACATGGGGTGCCAATTAGTATAGTCTCAGAACGGGATTCCATATTTACTTATCATTTTTTGTCGTGGCTTCAGCAGCGTTTGGGTACCCATTTGAGTTTCAGTTCAACATACTATCCTCAGACAAATGGTCAGTCGGAGCGTACGATTCAAACCTTGGAGGATATGCTTCGATTTTGCACGCTTGACTTTAGTAGTTTTTGGGAGAATCACTTGCACCTAGTGGAGCTCTCTTACAACAATAGCTTCTATACGAGCATTCGGATGGCACCTTTCGAGGCATTGTATGGTAGGAGATGTAGGTCACCCTAGCTTGGGATGACATTAGAGAGAGACAGATGCTTGGCCCAGAGATGATTGCTCAGTCAGTTGGAGTAGTCAGGAAGGTCAAAGTGCATCTCAGAGGGGCTTAAGATCGTCATCGTCTTTGGGTAGATCAACATCGATGTCATCTTGAGTTCTCTATCGACGACCACGTATTTTTTCGAATTTTGCCTACCCGTGGGGTCATCAGGTTTGGCGTACTGGGAAAGCTTAGTCCTAGATTTATTGGGCCGTTCGATATTCTCGAGCGAGTAGGTGATGTATCATGTCGTCTTGCTCTTCTATCGTCGCTATGCGAGGTACATGACATATTTTATGTATCTCAGTTGCGTTGGTATGTTCCTAATTTGAGCCATATCCTAGATCATTTTGAGCTAGTCGTTGGTACCGACCTATCATATGAGGAGAGGCCCGTATCCATTTTGGACCGGAGGGAGAAGGTTCTCAAGAACTGGACTATCCGATTAGTTCGTATTTTCTAGGATCATCACTCACCGGACGAGTCGAAAGCGCGCGGATGATATCCGAGCTTGTTACCCATATCTGTTTGACTCGTAAAGTGTACTTATCCGTGTGCCTATACTCTACCTTTTTGTTTGAGTGCGATTATAGGAATATATGATATTGTTGCTATATGTCTATTGTTTTCATATTCCTTGTACATTACTCTAGTTGGATTTCATGATTTATGAGTTTTCTATCTTGATCCCAAAAATATAGCTTCCTCGATTTTTTGCCTTTTTGTTTGCCTTATGGAAATTTCGAGGACGAAATTTGTCTAAGGAGGAGAGAGTTGTGAGACTCGTCTCACAGTGTTGGTACTTGTATACTGATACACGAGCATTTACTGATTTATTAGGTTTTATTGACTATGATTTTTTCTACATTGTTCGAGACTGTTAGAATACCTGTTGGCATTGTCATAATCCTTTGTTAGGATCGACATGTAGAACGGTGAACCCAAAAATTTCTCTAAGTAAAGAGATTTCTGACTTCTCAGATCATTCGTTGGTAATCTGCGAAAGTCCGATAGATCATCTGAATGTCCCCATTTTATATACAAAAAGTTGCTGTGAGGACCCGGATCATCCATCGAAAATCCAAGAAAAACTGCCGGATCATCCGACCATCGGTAGGAATGAGATATTTTGATTAATAATATCCTAATATTTTGATGTATAGTATTTATACATTCTTTCATCCAGTGGTTTCTTGGTTTTGATACGTCTTATTATCCATTGTTTTCTTAGTTTTCTTTGATGAATGGTCCGGATTAATCCTGATCGAGTAGCGGACCGCGATCGGACGGTCACGATTAATTCCCCTTTTCTTTATATGCGAGTTTAATTTCTTTCAAAATTTCTTTTCACTTTCTTTCTCTACTATTCTTCTCTTCTCGTTTCTACTCCATATTCCTCGAGAGCTTGGAGCTTGGTCTCGAGACCCCAGAGTGTGGTTTCTAAACCCCTCTTGGTGGTGGAGTAGAAGAGTTAGGCTGGGAGCTATTTTAGGCAAGTACATCTTGACGAACTACTGGACATTTATTGTTTTACTACTATTTTGATTTCTGTAGCCTTAATACTTCATTATTTCTTAGAACTTGTTTTACTAAAGTTGTTCCTTCGAGTTTTTCGTTATTTTTACTATCTCATATTTTGGTTTGTGCTAGGTTTTGTTTTCCTGCGATGTCCTAATACTTTTTTTGGTTGGAAAACTCGATATCGGTAATGCTTCGAAAGTTTCTACTACTAGACTTAGTCCATATTGGTATTTGAGACTTACCTGCAATATTTAGTATAGCTAGACTAAATTTGGATGAATTTGGGATCAGATTTTGGCCCTGGAGAATTTTTCTTACGTTTGCTGAGCTTTTTATATGTTTCCGGATCACCTTTCAGAAGTCTACGAAAATTCGATAGATCTTCCGAATGGCCCATTTTATGTGCAAAACGGATCGTCCTTCGAAATCCGCAATAATCCGATGGATCTTACAAATAGACTCCCAAGTTTATTTCTTTCATGATTTATTGTTTAGTTTCTGAATTTTCTTTGTTAGTATAATTTTATATGCCATGCTATGTTTCTTATTTTATACTGCCATGTTTACCTGATTCTTTGTAGATGTTCTTGGCTTGTCTTGATAGTGGCTCGTCGTGGCGCACTTCCGATTCATGTACATGCTTAGCTTGATATAGTGGCTTGTCGTAGCGCACTCCTGTCTCGATACCTGTCTTTTCTTATTATGGCTTGTTATAGTGCACTCTATTTCTTGTCTTGTCAAGCCCAGTCTTGCATGTCTCATGTTTAGGATGGATTTTGCAGAATGCCACACCTGAAATCCTGAAAGAAAATGTTAAGGATTAAACAACTAGTTGATTACCTAGATGCATTGGGAGGGAAGAATTGCTCGGTTGCCTGCATGTCCTTTGTTCTGGCCCCGACCTAAATGAACTTGTATCTATCTGTCATGATGAGCATATTTTTAGCACACCGTCGAGTGGGGAAATCTTGCTTATTATACTTATTAGCTTGCCGTCGTGCGTACTGAGGGTACATTTGTCTCCCGAGCGATGTATCTTCTATACACCTATACTTAGGGTACATTTGTCTCCCGGACGATGTACCCACTATTAGATCTTAGGATACATTTGTCTTCCGGGCAATGTATCCACTATTTGTTATTAATTATTGATTTACCGGCCTGGATAAGTTGGGTAGTCTGCAAGGCAGGTAGCTGGATTGGATTTTTCAAAGTACATATGTTAGTAATTAGGATTGTGATAACCCTAGTTAGCAAATGTATCAAGCCATACTCATTGCTTGGTTGTGATTGATGGATAGAGTCCAGTCATGTACAGTCTTCTCTTAGTTGTCCAGCTCTTGTCTTTGCTTTACTTATTCCAGCAAATGATTAGAGGCTAAGTTCTGTTCAGGAGAAAGGTTGCAACATTGGTCCTTGTTTGGTATGAGGGTTGTAAGTCGGCTCTAGAATAGTTCTAAGCATCTTATCATTTGCTATTCTTTTCAGTACTTACATGTTATAAATGATCCACATGCTTATATGTCCCGGCTTCATTACATGCTCATATGTCCAGTTTATCTTACATGTTTACATGCTATTTTTTTTACATGTTTTTAATTTTCTTTCAAATAAACTGTGGTACCAATTTATTATTCCTATCTCGTTTACTGTTTTACTTTAGTATGATTTGTATGCTGGTTTTAGTTCATAGTTTAGCTTTCCTTATGGTACTTTCTATTGGGGGTCTGACCCTACTGATTTTGTTTGACTAAATTTAGTTAAGGAGCCCGAGGATCTTTCGTACCTTCCACTCGATGGTGATCACCCGGAGCACTAGGGTGCCTGGGTGGGTGTTCATTCTCTTATCCGCTCTTTTCTGTATAGTCTTTTGCGGTGTTTAGCCATTGAGCATGTGCTTACCTCGTATTTTGGACTTGACATTTTGGCCTACGGGCTTAGACATGATTGTCTATTTTCTAGACTGTAGCTGGAGCTGATCATGTATGACTTATACTCTTGCTAGTTCATCATTTTGTATTACTAGCTTCACGATCATCTATATATTATAGTTTGGGACGCTTCGCTGTCTTATATGCCTGACGATCATAATCTTATACATTACTTTCTTACATGTGGTTAAGATATCTAGGATTTGATTAACCTAGGATTGACTGTTAGCGTGTAGCAGTGACCCCCATCTCTACAGCTTATACGTTATCTCAGAGTACTAGAAAGTGTTTTGCTTGTTGGTGTTTTTCTTTAGAAACTAGAAAGATAGTCCCACATTGGAAAAACCAAATGGATGGTATCTCTATATAAAGCTTTGCTTGTGTTGAGAGATCACATGAAGTGTGGAGAGGCACATGGGTGCCATGTGGAGGCATTTTTCTAGTAGAAAGAAGGCTAAACCAACAAAGAAGCATTAATGCTTTTTGTCATGCTCATGGAATAATTTCCTTATGGAGCTAAGCCCTGAAGGGGCTTAGCGACTCGGACTCGGGCTCAAGGGCGTAAAGTGGCATTTTGTTGGCACACTTTGCACTTAGCACGTCAGCATCGATACATTGTGCGCAGGTGATGCGCTTGTGCGCTCGTCTCTACGCGAGCCGCAGCGCAGGTACAATACAGGTGCTGCAAAGTTGGGCGCGCAGGTGCTGCGATGCTGGGCACGCAGGTGCTGCAACGCTGGGCACGCAGGTGCTGCTGCTGCTGTGTGCAGGTATTGCGAGGCTGCGGCACTGGGTGCGCATGTGCTGCGGGGCTGCGGCATTGGGCGCTAGGCATGCAGGTGCCGCAGGCTGCTACAGGCTTCACAGCTACGCGCACAGGTTGACGGGCTGAGTGGTTATGGGGCGCAGGTGGCGTATAATATGGTTGATTGGAAGATTTGAGCGGTTATAGAAATATTGAGTTAATTGATCAGATCCGATTTTGTGGAATTTGAATTTAATTCTTTCAAATCTTTCCATTATTCGCTCTTATTTTTTCGCAACAAGTTACGGCTAGGAATAGGATTAGGATTTTGACTCTTCTCTATAAATACTCTCTTCGTGCCTTCAATAAGGACTTACGCCAAAATAAAGAGACAAAGAAAGAAGTGTTGCCGCCGCCATTGAAGTCATAAGGAGTTCTCCGAGTTCGTAAAGGAGGTGACTGCGAACGTTTCAGGAGTTCTTTCGAACTTGCTGGTTCTTGGAAGCAGATCGCAATCGAGGGAATCTTGCTTTGAGCAACGGTGATCTTCATTACCCTATCAAAGTCACTGCATCAACTCCGGTTGAGAGCGATTGTTCATATCATTGTATCAACTCCGATTGAGAGCGATCATTCATCTCGTTGCATCAACCTCGGCTGAGAACGAGTATTCATCTCTCTTAGGAGAACAAATTTTTCGTCTCTGTGGAAATAAGAGTTCGAGATTTCCATTTTCCATTAAAAGATCTGTTTCGGAAATAACAATCTCAAAGCAAGATTCAAATCTGATGGAGAACAACCTTACACAACTTCTCGATACAAGTTTTAAACTTGAGAAATTTGACGGGAAGCATTTTAACTCTGGAAGAGAAAGGTCAGCCTTAATTTTCAACTCACGAGCGTCGACTATGTATTGACAAATCCTGAGCCTTTGATTCCAGAGGGTGAAAATGCTCGAAGGGTTGCTGAAGCCACGATTTTGCAGTCGAAGTGGAGACGGGATAACAACCTCTACAAGTTGTTGATCCAGAACTCCATGGAGGACTCTCTGGCGGAGTCATACAGCAAGACGGTCAATGCAAAGGATGTCTGGGAGTCTGTAGAGATTCTCTACAAGGCAGATAAAAACAGAAACAAGATCCACATGACCAAAAAGGTCTGGAGGATGTGGTTTGAGGACGAAAAAACCATATTGCCTTAAGTCAAGGAGTTCCTCAAGTTACGTCAGAAGCTGGCGGATGACGGCATGCCCTTGGTCGATGCTTTTTTCATCGGGGTTTTATAGCCAAGCCCACCTGGGTAGAGCAACTTCATTGCGAACATGCACCGCAAGAAGATGGAAGTGGATCTGGAACACCTCTTGCACTGGATACATATTGAAGACGAGTTGAGGGCTCAACTCAAAGTGGATGCCTTGTCCAAGCAGATGGCTAAGGCGAACATGGTGCAAGGAGGAAATTCCAAAGGGAAGCAGAAGACTTCCTACCAAAACAAGAAAGACGTTCACCAACTGAAGGTGAAGTCGGCTTAGTTCAAACCTAAGTCCAAATATCCTGGGACTTGTTTTAACTGTGGCAAGAAAGGCCATTGGAAGAGGGACTGCAATGAAAAACCAAAACAAACGGAGCAAGGTGAGGCTAACTTTGTTGCTATGATTGCACAGGTTGACTCAGTTGGGATTGACACGGACTGGTAGATAGACACTGGGGCCTTGTGTCATGTTTGCTCAAAGAAGGAGTGGTTTACTACGTATCAACCTGTTTCTGAAAAGGTTATGGTGGCGAACTAGACACAAGTTGAAGTACTTGGGATCGGGATGGTGGTACTGCAACTGACTTCGGGAAAGTCGCTGACGCTTCAGAATGTGAAGCAAGTACCTGCTATAGCCAAGAACCTGGTCTCTGGAAGCCTGCTCTGCAATACAAGCTTGAGGATGGACATTAACGCTGGTCAAGTCCTTATGTCCTATAAAGGAACATACTTTGGGAAGGCCTATTGTACCGAAGGGATGTTCAAACTTTAACTTGTAACTCCTATGGAGATAGTGAATGCAGTCTGTCCTTCTGGTTATTCTCTTAAGTTGTGGCATAATAGACTAGGACATGTTTATTGTAAAAGAATAGACAAGATGTCTAGTCTATGGTGTAACGCCCCAGTTCCAAAATACATAGGACTAGAAACGTAGACATGCCAGCTGTATACATACAAAGTACATGGCCTTGTATGTATACATAAGCTGTAATATGCAGTAGAAACCATAACAACTAATCTCATCCACAAATAAAGGAAAATAAAGAATTCATATAATCATCTATGGAAATGTATTTGTACAATATGTTGGGCGGAGACAAATCCACTACCAACAAGCAAAGGACGAAATACATGGAAAATGAAATAAGTTTGGCGAGCGAAGCGAAGACGGTCCAAATGCAATCATCCTCGAAGAAATAGCGATGATCACGGCTAGAGCTAGAACTCCTGCGAAAGACAATAGCACACACCTGGCGAGATAACCAGGTCCTCAGAGGGACGTAACAAGACACATAATATCATGCCATAAACTGAATAAAGTTAGCTCAACAGAATTTATATATGGCTAGACAGATAAAGGTTCTTAACCATTCTATGTAAAAATGCAATTTGAAGACAACGTTCTACACAAGGGCCTTCCGAAGCTAGAAACACGGTGCGTTAGCATTTCAACCGAGACACTAGTGGCATCTAGAGAAAAGTAACAAATAAATGCACGGCACACTAGCTCTCGGGTGAGTCACTAACGACAGATAGAGAAAAGTAAATGCATGGCCCATTAGCACTCGACTGAGTCACCAATGGCAGCTAGAGAAAAGTAAATGTGTAAAAGACCCTGCGCCTAATAACTGTCTTCACCCTCCCCATGCACTACTCGTGCTGAATCCACACCACGATATTTCTAATAACTGCTAAGTCTTATAGACAAATCTATTAACAGTTATGTCCTAACGCTCGTCCTGTACGTACCGATGTACGGTCGGTACGCAAGTCCGTATCTATATATGACTCGCGACTTCGTGGCACACAAGTGTCAAGCCAATGAATGCGGCACAAACAAATGGCGGTCCCTTAACTCTAGGCCAAATGCAACTAAAATATAATAATTTGCAAGTACAATTTATATTTTCTAGAACAAGTAAAAACATGCATAATATTGAGCAAGGAATTAAACAATAAAGGCAAGATGTCTTGCCTGGTAGGACGCCTGGTGTGCTGCGATAATCATAGTGGCATGAACTGCGACTTCGGGTAACAACTTATGCATGGTGACCTCTGATGGTGGTACAGACAGTTACATTGGGTCCAGGATGGTTGAATTAGTTAGGGTGGACATAAGGTAGTCCGGAATTGGAAGGGAATAGGAATAAATGGGCTTAGTCATGGACTTGAGGATAATTCAAAAGAAAATAATAATAAAATATATTCTATTTTTACAAAACTAATTATAATACTTGATAAAATATTTTATAGTAAACTATCTTTGAGATAATATATAATAATATATGTTTGAAGAAATCTAGCAAATTAAGTGATTTAAGGCTACAACAATTTGTCAAATCATATTTATGTCCAAACTATGAAATATTAATATATTCTCATAATTAATATATTCTTACAATATAATATTATTATCACAAATATAATTTAAATTATTAATGCATTTATTTGTATAAAATGCTTATTATAAACTCCTTAATATGAATATATGGTGCATAAAAATAATAAAGATAATAAATAATAAACTTAATATGAATTATGAATAAGCCAAAGAAAACGTGAGTACAGACTCAACTGTACTCTTCCCTCCTTCCCTAGAGTGAAGAGCATCCCAAACTAAATAAAATAATAATACTAATATTAGTAACTATGATAAAAATAATGAGAATAATAATAATTATATTGAATCAGTAAAAATACAGCTTCTTCCCCATTATACATAGAAACAGGGTAATAGTAATAATAATAAAAATTAAAAAAAAAACTTTTAGTAGTTGATCTTCCTAAAAATATAGAACAACAACAAAATTACTGTAACAATATTAATAATTATAATAATAGAAATAATAATACATTAGAAACCTACCACTACAGTACCAAAAAAAATCTGTAATGAAAGTAATAATACTAATAATAAATAATAATAATAATTAGACCCAGCACTTCCCTTTTCCTAACAGAGAGAGAGTGGGAGATTGAGATGGGAATCGAGGGAGAGAGAGGGCGAGAGATTCAAGAGGTGAGTGGGAGGCGGCGGAGTCCTTGCCGCTCGCCGGGGTTTCGGCGGGGCGGAGCGCCGAACCTGGCGGCGGCTAGGTCGGAGAAAAAGGAAGGATGAGAGGAGCGGGCGGCGGTTTCCGGCTCGGTGGCGCCGAGCGCAGAGAGGGGGAGAGAAAAGAAGAAGTCGGAGCTCAGGGCTGACGGGGGCGAAGGGAGCTGCGACGCGCGGAGGCCGGAGAGGGGTCGGACGGCGCAATTTCGGCGACGGAGGGTTTTGGAGAGGCGGCGGCGGTGGCACTGTGCCGCGGCGGCAAAGGGCTTCACCGCGGGTCAGAGCGGGGGTTCGTGGGCTTGGTGCGCGAGCGAGGGAAACAGGGCGGAGGCTACTCCTACGGTGGCGAGGGTTTCCGACAGCGGAGGGGAAGGGTTCGTCGGCGGACGGGTTATACGAGCGACGGACGGCGGTAGAGGAAGGGCACGGAGGGGAAGGGTTCCAGCGGGTCGGCGCGACGCGGTGGCGGTCACTGTGGATTGCAGTGGAGAGGCTAGGGCTGTCGCGCCCAGGCGGAGTTCGGGTGACGCGACGGCGGTCGGGTCTCGGTCGTCGTAGGTAAGTGGTGGTCGGATTGTTTTGCTTTTTCTTTTCTTTTCTTTTTGGTGGTGATGGTGTTTTTGGTGGCGGCGGTGTGGGTTCTGCCAAGGTGGTGGCGGAGTCGGAGGCTGGCGAGATGTGGGATCGGGCGGTGGTTAATGATAGGATTACGATTAGGAATTCATTGATGTCGGGGTGTGTCCGACATGGAAAATATATGTATATGTAATCTATGGAATAAGATGTGGACACCGACACGATGCACGATAATTATAGGTTGTGGAATTTGTGAAAAATGAATTTGTGGATGAAAATATTGGAGGAGTACCTGCCTATTTATAGGATGTGGGAATTCCCAATTGGATAAGAATTAGAAATAGTTTAAACCCAAAATTAGAATATTCGTAATTTAATTTAAAATCAATCAAATTCAAATACAAATACAAATCTAATTTAAATCTAATTAAATTCCTAGTTTAAAATCAAATGGGATAAATCAAATTGCAAATATTAACTATTTAAATAAATCCATAAATTCAAATCAAGATTTAAATCCTCACAATAATCTCGAAATATATTTTCCAAAAATATTAATAATAATAATTTCAAAAATTATATTACTTTTTTTAAATATCTTTTTGAATAATAAATTATTAATATTAATAAATCTCAAAAATTACATTTTTATTTAAAATAAACTAGCAAAATATTTATGAAATATGTGTATGCACTAGGAATATTATTTATTCTAAATAAAAGGCTTTTCATAAATAAAATCATAAATTTAGAAAATTTTGATAGCTAAATTAAATATTACATATATTATTTTGAAACTTTAAAAATAAGAAAAATGTTTTTAATTATGTACGCTCGCACATATTCGCACTCGTCGAGCAATTACGAAAAATGAAATTTTCGTACGCGACGTATAATATGACTACACGACGTACATTACAAAATTTTAAATCGGTACCAAATTTTAAAAAAATAGTAGAAATTTAGGGGTTTTACATCCTACCCAACTTAAAAGAATTTCGTCCTCGAAATTAAGAATTAGTAGGGGGATGAGAAGACACAAGGGGTATCGATGGGGAACAATCAATAACAAAATCGAGCCGTAAGAATCGCGATCTAGATCATAGATAAAATAATACGGTATGGTTATAATCGATAGGAAGGCTAGAGGAAGTTCTAGTACAACGCTTTCGTTCTTCTAAACTAGGTGAAGGCGAAAGCAATATACAGTTCGAAGGAGGCGTTATCGAATACGAATACGTGATTCAAAGACGATCAAATAATTTTAAAGGAATTGTCAAGGCAGTCGTGGATGGGACCCTAAAGGACAAGTTTAGCTATGTCCCCATCTACGTAGAACGATAGATATAAGCGAACCAAAGTGCACTTGGTTGATCAGACCATTATGCACTGGTTCTGATTAGACGATACGTTAGTGGGAGCTCTTCCAATAACATATGTCGTGAACAAGCTCGATAAATTAATGAACTTGCAAATCTAAGTTATAGTAGCAACATTTGTCAAGAGAGTGAAATTATAGGCACGAGAATTTAAAATTGCGAGGGAGTATAGTCAAACTTCTAAAGGATCTAAGTCATGTGATGGTCTTTATACAGTCGTCCTATAGTCTTCTTGTCTAAGTCCTTGGTTGCCTAGACGGGTTAGGTCCTCTAGATTCTAGGATCTAAATAAGCTTGCTAATATAGGTCACTAGGTCAAGGGGGTTGCTAGTTCATAAGGTATTCTACCCAACTTAAAGAATTTAACTAATGGTGTTTTGGGACAACTAACTAGTATGGTCAATCTCTAGCAGGCACGAAGGGGGAGATAAGAATAGGGATGGAAGGAAGCAAGCAAGATGCAATTGATGAGTCAAACGGTAGATAAAATCAGGGAAAGAGGTCAAGTATGTGGATGAGATCCTAGACTTCTAATCCTATACGCAGGCTTGCTTGGCACGGTAAAGTAACCAAACAATTTATCTTGACCTGCATGGACCACCACAAAAACATGTAACGCCCCAGTCCCAAAATACGTAGGACTAGAAACGTAGACATGCCAGCTGTATACATACGAAGTACATGGCCTTGTATGTGTACATAAGCTGTAACATGCAGTAGAAACCATAACAACTAATCTCATCCACAAATAAAGGAAAATAAAGAATTCATAAAATCATCTATGGAAATGTATTTTTACAATATGTTGGGCGGAGACAAATCTACTACCAACAAGCAAAGGACGAAATATATGGAAAATGAAATAAGTTTGGCGAGCGAAGCGAAGACGGTCCAAATGCAATCATCCTCGAAGAAATAGCGATGATCACGGCTAGAGCTAGAACTCCTGCAAAAGACAATAGCACACACCTGACGAGATAACCAGGTCCTCAAAGGGATGTAACAAGACACATAATATCATGCCATAAACTGAACAAAGTTAGCTCAACAGAATTTATATATGGCTAGACAGATAAAGGTTCTTAACCATTCTATGTGAAAATGCAATTTGAAGACAACGTCCAAAACAAGGGCCTTCCGAAGCTAGAAACATGGTACGTTAGCTTTTCAACCGAGACACTAGTGGCATCTAGAGAAAAGTAACAAATAAATGCATGACACACTAGCTCTCGGGTGAGTCACTAACAGCAGCTAGAGAAAAGTAAATGCACGGCCCATTAGCACTCGACTGAGTCACCAATGGCAACTAGAGAAAAGTAAATGTGTGAAAGCCCCTGCGCCTAATAACTGTCTTCACCCTCTCCATGCACTACTCGTGCTGAATCCACACCACGATATTTCTAATAACTGCTAAGTCTTCTAGACAAATCTATTAACAATTATGTCCTAGCGCTCGTCCTGTACGCACCGATGTACGGTCGGTACGCAAGTCTGTATCTATATGTGACTCGCGACTTCGTGGCACACAAGTTTCAAGCCAATGAATACGGCACAAACAAATGGCGGTCCTTTAACTCTAGGCCAAATGCAACTAAAATATAATAATTTGCAAGTACAATTTATATTTTCTAGAATAAATAAAAATATGCATGATATTGAGCAAGAAATTAAACAGTAAAGGCAAGGTGTCTTGCCTGGTAGGACGCCTGGTGTGCTACGATAATCATGGTGGCATAAACTGCGACTTTGGGTAACAACTTATGTATGGTGACCTCTGATGGTGGTACGGACAGTTACATTGGGTCCAGGATGGTTGAATTAGTTAGGGTGGACATAAGGTAGTCCGGAATTGGAAGGGAATAGGAATAAATGGGCTTAGTCATGGACTTGAGGATAATTCAAAAGAAAATAATAATAAAATATATTCTATTTTTAGAAAACTAATTATAATACTTGATAAAATATTTTATAGTAAACTATCTTTGAGAAAATATATAATAATATATATTTGAAGAAATCTAGCAAATTAAGTGATTTAAGGCTACAACAATTTATCAAATCATATTTATGTCCAAACTATGAAATATTAATATATTCTCACAATTAATATATTCTTACAATATAATATTATTATCACAAATATAATTTAAATTATTAATGCATTTAATTGTATAAAATGCTTATCATAAACCCCGTAATATGAATATATGGTGCATAAAAATAATAAAGATAATAAATAATAAACTTAATATGAATTATGAATAAGCCAAAGAAAACGTGAGTACAGACTCAACTATACTCTTCCCTCCTTCCTTAGAGTGAAGAGCATCCCAAACTAAATAAAATAATAATACTAATATTAGTAACTATGATAAAAATAATGAGAATAATAATAATAATTATATTGAATCAGTAAAAATACAGCTTCTTCCCCCATTATACATAGAAACAGGATAATAGTAATAATAATAAAAATTAAAAAATAAAACTTTTAGTAGTTGATCTTCCTAAAAATACAGAACAACAACAAAAATACTATAACAATATTAATAATTATAATAATAGAATAATAATACATTAGAAACCTACCCCTACAGTAACAAAAGAAATCTGTAATAAAAGTAATAATACTAATAATAATAAATAATAATAAGAATAATAAGAATAATTAGACCCAGCACTTCCCTTTTCCTAACAGAGAGAGAGTGGGAGATTGAGATGGGAATCGAGGGAGAGAGAGAGGGCGAGAGATTCGAGAGGTGAGTGGGAGGCGGCGGAGTCCTTGCCGCTCGCCGGGTTTTCGGCGGGGCGGAGCGCGGAGACTGGCGGCAGCTAGGTCGGAGAAAAAGGAAGGATGAGAGGAGCGGGCGGCGGTTTCCGGCTCGGTGGCGCCGAACGCAGAGAAGGGGAGAGAGAAGAAGAAGTCGGAGCTCAGGGCTGACGGAGGCGAAGGGAGCTGCGACGCGCGAAGGCCGGAGAGGGGCCGGACGGCGCGATTTCGACGGCGGAGGGTTTTGGTGGAGGCGGCGGCGGTGGCACTGTGCCGCGGCGGCAATGGGCTTCACCGCGGGTCGGAGCGGGGGCTCGTGGGCTTGGTGCGCGAGCGAGGGAAGCAGGGCGGAGGCTGCTCCTACGGCTGGAGAGGCTAGGGCTGTCACGCCCAGGCGGAGTTCGGGTGACGCGACGGCGTTCGGGTCTCGGTCGCCGGAGGTAAGTGGTGGTCGGATTGTTTTGCTTTTTCTTTTCTTTTTTTTTGGTGGTGATGGTGTTTTTGGTGGCGGCGGTGTGGGCTCTGCCAAGGTGGTGGCTGAGTCGGAGGCTGGCGAGATGTGGGATCGGGCGGTGGTTAGGGATAGGATTATGATTAGGAATTCATTGATGTCGGGGTGTGTCCGATACGGGGAATATATGTATATGTAATCTATGGAATAAGATTTGGACACCGACACGATGCACGATAATTATAGGTTGTGGAATTTATGGAAAATGAATTTGTGGTTTAAAATATTGGAGGGGTACCTGCCTATTTATAGGATGTGGGAATTCCCAATTGGATAAGAATTAGAAATAGTTTAAACCCAAAATTAGAATATTCGTAATTTAATTTAAAATCAATCAAATTCAAATCCAAATACAAATCTAATTTAAATCTAATTAAATTCTTAGTTTAAAATCAAATGGGATAAATAAAATTGCAAATATTAACTATTTAAATAAATCCATAAATTCAAATCGAGATTTAAATGTTCACAATAATTTCGAAATATATTTTCCAAAAATATTAATAATAATAATTTCAAAAATTACATTACTATTTTTAAATATCTTTTTGAATAATAAATTATTAATATTAATAAATCTCAAAAATTACATTTTTATTTAAAATAAACTAGCAAAATATTTATGAAATATGTGTATGCACTAGGAATATTATTTATTCTAAATAAAAGACTTTTCATAAATAAAATCATAAATTTAGAAAATTTTGATAGCTAAATTAAATATTACATATATTATTTTGAAACTATAAAAATAAAAAAATGTTTTTCTAAAATTATGTACGCTCGCACATATTCGCACTCGTCGAGCAATTACGAAAAATAAAATTTTCGTGCGCGACGTATAATATGACTACGCGACGTACATTACAAAATTTTAAATCGGTACCAAATTAAAAAAAAGTAGAAATTTAGGGATTTTACATAGGGCTTATCTCCAAATATGGGGGTAAGGAGTTGGAGAAGTGTGAGGTCTGTGCGCAGACAAAGATTACTAGAAAACCGTCCAAGCGGATAAACCGAAGTATAGATCTTCGGGAGCTGGTGCACTCAGATATCTGTGACTTCAAACAGTTCTTCACAAAAGACGAGATGAAGTATTTCATTACCTTCATCGACGACTTCTCAAAGTATGCATTCGTTTATCTGCTCAAGTCTAAAGATGAAGCATTTGAGAAGTTTAAGGACTCCAAGGCTGAAGACGAGCATCAAACTGGACAACAACTCAAGAGACTCAGAAGTGATCTAGGAGAGTATAGGTCTCATGAATTCGTATCGTTCTGCAGAGAACATGGAATTGTCAACGAGACAACTGCTCCGTACTCTCCTCAATCAAATAGTGTTGCAGAAAGGAAGAACAAAACGTTAACAGAGATGATAAACTCAATGTTGTTGACTGCGGGTCTTCCAAATTGCTTATCGGGTGAAGTAGTGCTTACGACTACGTTCATATTGAACAGAGTGCCGCATGTAACTTCGAAAGTCACTTCTCATGAACTCTGGTTCAAGGTCAGACCCAACTTGAATGTCATTCGAGTGTGGGGGTGTCTGGCGTATGTGAAGCTTCATGATTTAAAGATTCAGAAGCTAGGAACAAGGACTACGAAGACTGTATTCTTGGGTTATGCTAATAATAGTGATGCTCGAAGGTTCCTTGATATTGAGTCAAATCATATCATTGAATCTCACGATATAGAACTCTTTGAAGATAAATTTACAAGGCACAAGAACATTGTTCTCGTGGACATTCCGAAGAATAATGTGAGTGCGCAGGAGCCTCAAGTTCCTTACGAAAAGGTAGTCCAAGAAGATGTTGTTGCTACAGAAACAACTATTGAACCAGAACTCGCAGAACCTGTATCTAAGCGAGTGAGAAAATAGAAGGACTTCAGAGAGGATTTTGTCACCTATCTTATGGAAGCAGACCCGCTTACCTATGATGAGGCGATGAAGACCAGACATGCTGTCTTCTGGAAGGAGGCTATTAATGATGAGTATGAATCGATAACCTCCAACAACACATGGGTGTTGGTCGATCTGCCTGAAGGAGCAAAACCAATTGGATATAAGTGGATCTTTAAGAAAAAGATGAAGGCCGATGGAACTGTTGACAAGTTCAAGGCAAGGTTAGTTGCCAAGATGTTTTCTCAGAAGCAGGGATTGATTATTTTGACACATATGCTCCAGGAGCTTGGATGACGACCATCAGGATGTTGATTGCTCTGAGTGTAATTCAAATGCTGGTAATCCCTCAGATGGATGTTAAAACCGCTTTTCTGAATGATAAATTGACCAAAGAGATCTACATACAACAACCAGAAGGATTCGTCGTCAAGGGCCTCGAAGACAGTCTGCAAGTTGGTGAAATCTCTGTATGGTCTGAAGCAAGACGGACAAGTGTGTGTACACAAAGTTTGCTGACGGGGGAGGAGTTTTTGTTTGTCCGTATGTGGACGACATGCTGATCTTGGGTACAGATCTAGCAAGTATTACTGAGACAAAAAAGTTCCTCTAATCTAAGTTCAACATGAAGGACTTAGGGAAAGCTGATGTCATCCTGGGGATAAAGATCATCCGGACGAAAACTGGAGTGGCGTTGTCACAGTCTCATTATATTGAGAAGATGCTCACACGCTATGGGTATCAAGATCTTCCAGGGATCGATACACCGTATAGGTGTGATAAGAAGCTGAAGCCAAATCCAAGGGAAAGCGTAAGGCAATTGGAGTATTCAAGCGTCATCAAAAGTTTGATGTATGCGACTACTGCCACAAGACCTGACATAACTTTTTCTGTAGGGTTGCTGAGTCGGTTCACGAGCAATCCAGGTGTAGAGTAATGGAAATCTGTGAAGAGGGTTATGAGATACCTCAAAAGGACTCAAAAGTATGCACTGCACTACTACGAAGATCCAAAAGTGGTAGAAGGCTTCAGCGATGTAAGCTGGTACTCAAAAGCAGAGAGTGAGAGGTCCAAAGGAGGATATGTTTTCTCCATGGATGGAGCTGCTATATCATGGAAGTCGAAGAAGCAGACTATGTTGTATCACTCTTTTATGGAATCTGAGTTCTATGCACCGACGGCTACAGCGGATGAAGCAGAATAGCTTCGGAAGCTCATGTATGATCTTCCAATGGTTGGTGCACAGATACCGACGGTACCGATATACTACGACAACCAGGCGGTAGCATCAAATGACCTCTTCAATGGGAAGAAGATGACTGTGCGTCTAAGACACAGGGCGGTAAATGATCTTATTAAAAGATGAGTCATTATCGTAGTGAATGTTCGGAGTCAGAAGAATCTGGCAGATCTGTTCACCAAAGGTCTCAAGCGCTAGCTGTTTGAAGACACAACAAGTAAGATGGGCTTGAAGACACTCTGATATTATGTCTTTGCAATTCTACTATAAAGTTTTATGCTATTAGTTTAAAGAGAAATCTACTAGGCATCTAAATTTTAGTTCAAGGAAGGACCATTGACTGGAAGAATATCAGAAATAGTGGGCAAATCCTTTAGGATGTTGTGGGGGTATTAACCCAGAACCACTGTTGTCTACTGATTGTTCTTTACAAAGAACAAAGTCCTATGGAAGGATGGCTTGGAAGCCTTAATGAGTTCTTAGGCATCTGGGATGTCTGGCACGCTTTATAAGAAGCACAGGTAGCACAACACTATAAAGGAGTGTAGTACTCCATGCTACAGTGGGGTGACACCACATAAGGTACCTTGTGAGGGTTAAGCCTCGGCTTCGGGCCAAGTCACAGCAGCGTAGCACCGCACATAGGCAAGAGGGCCTAATGTTGTATAATGAAGAGTGGTAGACAGCACTACAAAGAGACTGGGCCTCATATTACAGTAGGTGACACCACATGAGGCATTGCCTCGACTTTTTAAGCCATGTCACGGTGACATAACACCGCAAGGAAGCGAAAGGCTTCATGCTGGGTAGTTTGGCACTACAAAGAGGCTGGGCCTCATGCTACAGGTGGTATGACACCACATGAGACAGGGTCTCGACTTCGGGCCATGTCATAGCAATGTAGTACCGCAAGGAGGAAAAATACTTCATGCCAAAGACTCCTTAAAAGAACTCACATAGAGTGTATAGAAAGAGATGTAGGCCATCTCTTGAGAAAAATCTTGTAGACACCCAAGATACATACACCGAAACCAGGCTGGCACAAGGCCTTTAAATGTACACCCAAAAGCATAGTTGATGTCATCATGTGAGTGGGAAGAATTACAGTTATGGTGCATAATTCAAGGCTTTGTCCATTCTTGTATCATGTTGTCATTTAACCATGCGGGAAGATTCAAGTCAGTGTCATCTATCCTAATGCATGATGGACAGTCACTGTGGGGAACGCTCAACCCATATATAGAGATATGTGGGAGTTTGTTGGTGTTTTGCTTTAGAAAATAGAAAAATAGTCCCACATTAGAAAAACCAAATGGATAGTATCTCTATATGAAGCTTTGCTTGTGTTAAGAGATCACATGAAGTATGAAAAGGAACATAGGTGCCGTGTGGGGGCAGTTTTCTAGTAGAAAGAAGGCTAAACCAGCAAAGAAGCATTAATGCTTTTTGTTATGCTCATGGGATAATTTCTTTATGGAGCTAAGTCCCGAAGGGGCTTAGCGACTCGGACTCGGGCTCAAGGGCTTAAAGTGGCATTTTGCACTTAGCACATCAGCATATGCACATTGTGCGTAGGTGATGCGCTCGTGAGCTCATCTCTGCGGAGGCATAGCAGACGTGCAGGTGCTACGGTGTTGGGCTCGTAGGTGCTGCAAGCTGCTGCGGCACTGGGCACAGGTGCTACGGGATGCTGCGGGCTTCGCAGCTACGCGTGCAGGTTGACGGGCTGAGTGGCTATGAGGCGTAGGTGGCGTATGATATGGCTGATTGGAAGATTTGAGCGGTTATGGAAAGATTTAGTTAATTAATCAGATCTGATCTTTATGGGATTTGAATTTAATTCATTCAAATCTTTCCATTATTCGCTCCTATCTTTATAGAGTTTTGGAAATAACTAATTTTTAGTTATTCTGGATGGCGCAAGCTGGATTGTGCAGGAACTGGATTGCGCAGCATCAGACTGCGCAGGCAGTTATCTGGTCGTGGGCCAACTGTCTTGGACACATGGCATCATTTGATTGAAATGCGCATGATCGTGTGAAGACGGTTGCCACGTAACAAGCAATTGATGGCATGAATGCCACGTGTACTTTTGTCAATTGTCAGGATGAAGTGCGCCACATGAATTGTGCTGACTTCGGATTGTGCAAAGATGGATTACGCAGGCACTAGATTGTGTAGGCACTGGATTGCGCTGCATGTACAGCTGTCCTCGAGCGCTGTACGGCACAATAAACGAACAGTCTCTTCATTCTTTGTGCTGTCAATTGTCAGAAAGATTTGATTTTGTCAGATAATGATGACATTGCCACGTCAGCCTGCGCAGTTGAAAGTGTGTGCAGTCCGGTGTGCGCAATCGGAATGATGTGCAATCTGATGTCTGCGCAGTTCATTTGAAAGTTGTATTTCTTGATTTTCTGACTTTATTGATAGTTGCAACTTGATTTTTTAGGACCTACAAGACCCCCTTCAAAGTTTTCGAAAGTTGAATTTATTCAAAGTTTTGAAATACTTTGAATTTCAAATTTTAAAATCCAGTTGCGCATGAGCTATCTGCGCAATCGGATGAGTCGATCCGACTTTTTCGGCGCAGTCTGAGGCACTCGTTACTCTTTTGAAAAACTATAAATAGTTCTCTTCAATATTCATTTTATTCTTTACTTTGCTTTTGTGATTTAAGAGAGAAGTCTCGAGCCTATTCCTCCTTTCTTCTCTATCGAATCTCCATGGCTCCTAAGCGTTCTTCCGCCGCTGCCAAGGGCAAGGCCCCCGCTGAACCTTCGGCTAGGGTGGCACGGCGTCCTTCTCGACATGAGACTGTGCATCCTGCGTTGCAAGGTAGATGACCCAATCGAAAAACCCTTTTTAAGTTTTTTCGACTTCACTGATCTTCAAAATCCATCTCTTTTTAGAGATGTGATCATATTGTGCCACCCTTTTTAGGTCTTGGTTGCACGAACTAGTTATTCTTCATTTTTATGAAGAATACTTTCTTGCGCAATCGGTTGAACTGCGCTGACAAAAGTCAGCTCAATCTGATGATTTGCGCAGGATTGCCAGCACAATCTGATGCTGGCGCAAACTGTTTGTTGCACAATCGAATGGTTGCACAATCTGATGGCTCTGCAATCTGATGGTTGCATAATATGATGGTTGCATAATTTGATGGTTGCACAGTCTGATGGTTGCATCCTTGATTTTTTTCTTGTGCTGAATTTTTGTTTTCTCTGTTTGATGCAGTTGATACCAGAGAAGATCCAGGGTATGAGAACTTTGTGGGAACTCTTTTAGAATCAGAATTCAAAGAAGACCTGTCCCATGTGCACTATCCACAGTATGATCTGCCAGCTTCCCGCCAAGCTATCTTGGTAACCCAAGATAATGAAATCCTGTTATGTCTGATAAATGGGCAACCTTTGGAGTCGGCAGATGCCATCATTCACAAGAAGCCCCTATTTCTGTTTGGCGAAGCTTTTGAGAAGAGCTCTCAGTCGAAGCCACGAATGGAAGAACGGATTGTCCAACAAAAAGATAAGACAATCTCGATACCAAATGTCTCCCGCTGTCTCCCCTTATCTCGATATGCTCATGCAAGCTATCCGAGAAAAATAGAATGGAATCTCATACCTTTTTAGGATGCCCGTCCAGGAAAGATTTATCTGAAAAAGGGGCCTAACAAGAAAGACATGTTCTACAGTTCTTCGGAACGATACAGTGACTTGCTCAGATGTTTAAAGCCCGGTTGTATTCCGCAGGAAAATTCTTCTTTGTTATTGCCCGTAAGAATTCCAATATTCGCGAATGAGTTTGCGAAGGTCGAAGGGAAGTATCCAGATCAAGACCTCAGATTAACTGGACTGGTGAACCCAGACTATAAGAGATAGAGTTGTATAGCAAACTAGATTTTGACTAAGTTTGAAGACAAACTTCAGCAGATTAACTTGTATCAAGCAATGCATGCCATGTTTACGGTTTTGCCCCCAATCTGCATCTATTTCTGGCTCTAGCAGAAAGATACAACTACAGGACAGGGACTTTTATGACTCCCTGCGGAGAGATCGGGTTTGCCCTTCACGAGATGCAGTACATCTCTTACCTGCCGATGGGGGATGCCCCGTATGAGGAATTTGTCCCAACTAATGATGAGTTGGACAAACTTCAAAAAGAGAACGCAGCCATGGTAAAAGTCTTCGAAGAACTGTTGTGTCATTATAAAATCTGCTCTTTGTTTTACAAAATTGGTACATCTGGTACCTGCTATTCATCCAAATGGTTACCTTATTTGTTCCTCAACCATATTGAAGAAAAGAAGACCAAGGAATATGACAACTGCTATCCCGACTTCTTTAAACCACTGAGCAGCACTGAAGTGGTGAAGTTAATGGAGAGAAGTGGTGACTTGGATGTCAAGATCAAGGACAATTATCAATGTCCTCCTCTAAAGAAAGGAGACATTCTTGAGAGTTATATGAGAGTAGGATATCGATTTATGTCAAAAGAAGCCCAACTGGCGGGTTTTTTGACATACTGGCTCCGTAGATTCGTCGTTCCCGGATCAAGTGCCGTAGACCGCTTCCATCGCGGTGTTCTTTTTGCTGCCGTTCGATTAGTCTTCGGCTACAAGATGGATCTCTTATCGGCGATGACTTGTAGAATGAACGCCAGTCTCCGCCTGTACGTCGATTTGATGCTGAAAGCTAAGGGCGAGAAAGAGTTTCCTCGGCTAGAATTGCCATATACTTATCTGTTCGGGTGGTTGCTTCTACACCATCCTACTTTGATGGACCCTGACATGGGACTAGTCGGTGGCAGCTTTTTAGGGAGATTCTCCCACGGTAAGTGGAAATACACTTCCTTGAGATATTGCAGATATGCTTTGAACCTTGGCAAAGGATGGAACTTCTATTGCACTCCTCCTCCCGCCGGATATGAACAGATGCCGACCAACATGGTTGACTCAAAGATGCAACCTTTGAGCCGTACAGCTTTTAATTGGTTGAAGACAATTCGTCCATCCTACTTGGTATATCGGTTTGAAGAAGAATGCTACTTGGAGCCATAACTTCCCAACCGGTTTGCTCGGTATTTTAGATATGACCAATTCCACGTAGGTAATGCTATCTCATGCCTACAAGGAAAAGGTTTCTTGATAGATGGAGCCCGAGCTTGGGCTTATTACAACGCTCGAGATACGAAAGCAACGTTCTCGATGCCGATGAATAGTAATCATGGCCCTCGTATGTTGTTCACATATTCGGTGTTTTATACATCATCGAACACTTTTGCCGAGAACTTCAATCTTGCGGATAGCTTCGCGTCTGCAACGAGATTGAAGAAGGGACGAGTCATCATGTCACTTCCAGATAATGATGAGGTGCATGAGCCAGTGGATGCACCCTTAGAAGTTTCGAGGGACGCTATGTTCCCCGAAGAGATTAACGCGCCACTGCGTATTTCTTTGAAGGTTGCTAAATCTCCAGCCAAGAAGAGAAGAAGAGAGGAGCCTTCCGTCCCAAATGCGAAGAAGAAACTGATCTTGGATCATTCTTCAGAAAAGATTACTACCAGATCTCAATCTCGGCAGCTGGCTGAGACAATTCAGCGGGAAGAAGCTGCCACACAGACCTCTGTTCAAAAATAAGTCGAGACAATAAACGTAGAGAGTCCTGAGAGACCTCTGCATAGGAAGAAAAGGTTGGTCCGCAGAAGACAAGTTTTGTCTTCGATCGTGATAGACGCTGCAGCGGGACTCACCATCCCCTCATCCACTCATGTTTCTGAGTCTGGGAATAAAACTCCCAGTCTAGAATAGAGAGAGAAAATTAAGCAGAGGAAAGAGCTGGACCAGAGAAATGAGGCGGAAGAGCCCAGAGATAACATTGTAGAGAAAGAGCATAATGCCGTATGATCTCCTTTGCCAACAGCAGCGGAAACTCATCTTCCTGCCACACCGGGAGCAACCCTTGCTGAAGAAGATCGTTTAATGATCGAAGCTTTATATGGCTGTGACTTCGGTTATCAAGAAGAAGCTGATCATACCGCTGATGCTGCTAGTGAAGAGGCTCCCGAGGACAGCGAGAACGAGGAGAGTACCTCATCAGAAGCTGCTGATGAGACACGAAATCCTGAAGAGAATATTGAAATCCAGACATCCCCTCGAGACACTCTGACTCCTAAAAAGGAGGCTGAGGTGCCGAGATCTCCGGAGAAGATTGCTGATAAAGAGGAGGATTTGGAGGAAACTCCAGTTGCTGCTTCCGAAGGTATTGTAATAAAATTAGCGATCTTCTTTTAATAAATAACTTGATAGCTAACATCGTTACTTTTATCCATACAGAACCCGGATCCTCTTCTGCTCCTCCAACATGCATGGACATAGTACTGGCAACGACAATTGCTAGTAGCAGCCGCCATTTATCTTGTGGCTCTGAAGCAGGAAGTAGCCAAGCCATAGTGTCTGAGGCTACTTCTGCTCAGCTAAAGTCTATTCCTGCAGATGATAGGCCTGTTGCTGGATCGAACCAAGGTAACACTGTTTTCACTTTCGATTCTTTTTTTGTCAATAACAAATGACAGGCAGAATGACAATATTTAATTTTGCAGAAGATCAACCAGGAGGAGCAACTAGCTCTACTCTAGTTCCCTTATTCAAGGAGCCTACTGTTCGAGAAATTGAGCGTCCTGCTGCCTCATCATCAACAGAAGTTGCTGCGACTCCTAGTGCTCTGGCGATTAATCAGCTTGTCATCCAATCATTCACCAAATGCTTCTTCGAGTCCTTAGGACCTCTGATCAATAGAATAATGGACAAAGAAGACGCTAATTTTTACATGGTTAGAGGTCCAACCTCTTTCTTGGTGAAGGCCATCCGGAAGCAAGGTGATGAGGCTCAGGCCACTTTCTTTGACCATATATTGAATGAGCTGGAAATCTCCATATAGAACTATAAAGATCTCAACAAAGGGGAAGTGGAACCTTTAGTGCAGGCAGAGTTTGAACAAATGGCTCAGGCAGCTGCAATTGAAAGAGTTAATCTCCAGAACCTCTTGGATGCCTATACTACTAAATCTGCTGAATATAATTACAAGTTGGAATCGGTGATCTCAACTGCTGAGAGAAGAGAGAGAAGGAATGCCGAGCTGAGAGTGGAAATTTCCCGTCTCGAAGAAGAATTAGAAAATAAAGTTACAGAGCATCAGACTGTAGTCCAACAAATTGATGCTCTAACTCAGGAAAGAAACGTGTATGTAGCAGCTCATGATGCGGAAATCACTCGCCGAATGGTATCCATGCCCATTTTTAATGAAGAATCTGGGATGGAAAAGGCCAGGAGGAGAGTGATGGCATCTCACGAAGAACGGTTGCAGATTTTGAAACAACAGATTGCTAATCTGATGATGCCTCCGTCTCAGTAAAAAGAACCTCTTGTATCTTCTTGTCTTTCCTTATGATATACATGTAATGTCTTAAATTTTGATCAATAAAAGACATTTTGTTGTGGCTTTATTATTTCTTGCATATCTTATTCTGATATAAATAATAGCGATGGAAAATATATTCAGAGGTACAGGACATGATTTATTTCTTGATGATTTTGTAAAAAATAATTATATTCATTATATCTGCTCAGAGGTAATATGGACGTGGCAGAATATAATTTATCGAATATTATTACTTCAAAGTAGACAACTTAATCAAAGACAACAAGTTGCTGGTATGGATAATGAACGAAAAAGGTGTGAATGAAGTAAATGAACGAAATGAATCGTCGGGATGAACGGATGGACCGTCAAATGAATTGAATGAACGGGTGAACCGTCAGATAAATGTAATGAACGGATAAACCGTCTGATGAAAGGATGAACCGTCTGATGAACGGATGAACCGTCTGATGATGATGAACGGATGAACCATCAGGTGATGATGAATGAACGGACAAACCGTCGAATGAATGTGAATGAATGGGCAAACCGTCGGATAAATGTGAACGGATGAACCGTCGAATGAATGTGAATGAATGGATGAACCATCTGATATTAATGAACGGATGAACCGTCAGGTGATGGATGTGAATGAACAGATGAACCGTCTGATGATGATGAACGGATGAACCGTCAGGTGATGATGAATGAACGGACGAACCGTCGGATGAATGTGACGTTTCATTATTGAGAATCTCTGCCTATAAATAGAACAGAAATCTGGAAGGAATGATCATTTCCACTATTCAACATAAAAATGTCGTCTAGAGATGCATCCAAGAAGGCTGAATTTGCCCCAAAAGTTGAAGCGGGTGTTGAAGAACATCCGGCCGAACTGGTCCAGCCAAGGCAGGCAGAGGCAGGCGAAGGTTCGTCAGCACCCAAACTACCGCAAGATATCCTGGACTTCCTGCTTGAACCAGAAAAGACTGAAGAGGAAGAAGCCATGAGGATGGCTGCTTGCAAGTTCCTGGTCGGTTCGAGCAAAGTTGTTCTCGAATCTTTTGCTGATTACGTCTTTGATAAGGATGGCAGTGGTCCGCATCCTAATGTTGAAAAGGACGATAGCGACCTTCCTTGATATCATGTAACATCTTTTATGATAAAAATCAAACTTTATTTATGAATTGTCTGATCTTATTTACATAAAATCTCTGTTACATTTATACATAATATTTCTTGAGGAATTTGCCGTTGATAGGCATCATTGCAACTCGACCATCTAATTATGCAAGTTGATAGGCTCCATTTGAAAAGACTTTGCTGACAACGTAAGGTCCTTCCCACTTTGCATCGAACTTGCCTTTGCTCGAGTGAGTCATAGTCATAGGACGTCTTACTGTTAGAACGAGTTCTCCCTGCTGAAAGGCTCTGACTTTAACTTTGCGGTTGAAAGTCTTCGAGATACGGGCTTGATATAACTCAATATGCTGTTGAGCTAATAGCCGCTTCTCATCGAGTGTCTCCAATTTTTGAAGTCGAAGAAGGTCGTTGTTCTCTGTAATAAGCTCATTGGCAATGGCAATCCTTAAAGAAGGAATTTGAAGTTCCAGAGGAAGAACTGCTTCACTACTATACACCAAAGAGAAAGGTGTAAAGCCTGTGGGGTTGCGGACTGTAGTTCGATAGGCCCAGAGACATTCACCAAGTTTCTCGCTCCAATTTCGTTTATTAGTAGATACAAACTTTTTGAGGAGCTTGATGATAGTCTTGTTGAAAGCATCAGCTAATCCATTAGCAGCAGGATTGTAGGCTGTAGAAGCAACATTGTCAATCTGATGATCATCGCAGAATCTCGTAAACTTCTGGCTGATGAATTGTGGCCCGTTGTCATGGATGATTCGTCGAGGTACACCAAATCGATAGATGACATAGTGTTTGACGAAGTTGGTGACGCTTCTATTCTTGACTTCAGCCAGAGGTATAGCTTCAGCCCATTTAGAGAAATAATCGGTTATTGCTAATATGAACCGATGTCCTCTAGACAAAGGAGGATTGATGGGACCAATGATGTCCATGCCCCAAGATTCAAAAGGCCATGAAGCAGCCGTCGGATGAAGAAATTCTGAAGGTTGATGAATGAAATCTGCATGGATTTGACAAGCTCGACATTTTCTTGCATAATCGATGGCATCAGATACCATAGAGGGCCAATAATAACCCATGCGTCGGATGCGATCCTGTAGCTTAGGACCGGGTTGATGTGCTCCGCAGACACCGTCATGAGCTTCACGCAGTACTTGTTTTGCTTCATCACCAGCAAGACAGCGCAAGAGTAAGCCATCATAAGTTCGCCGATAAAAAGTCTTAGTGGTCTGATTGTAATAAAATCGTAGAGACCTTCGACGAATACTCGTAGCTTCTTTAGGATCTTCAGGGAGTATGTCATGAACTACGAAGTCGATGAAAGGAGTTCTCCAATCTTCACTGATAATATTGACTTCAGTAAGATTACTGAACTCAATATTATGATTGTTTTTGATACAAAACAACTCACGATTAGAGACAACCACCACCTGCTGTCTTCTAATAGGGATGGCTAGGACTGCTGCAAGATTGGCCATGGCATCTGCTTCGGTATTACAAGCTCGACAAACATAGTCGATGAAGAAAGCTTTGAATGATGTAGCCATGTTGATTGCTGCTTCATGATAAGGCACTAGGTCTTGATGGCGAACTTCATAGGTTCCTCTAACCTGATTAATAACCAGCTTAGAGTCGCCATAGACTTCAAGATACTCGACGTCCAATTGTTTGGCTAATTGAAGGCCAATGAGTAGAGCATTGTACTCTGCCACGTTGTTGGAACAAGGCTCATCTAGGGAGTATGCTCTTTGGATAGCTGACCCGTCCGGAGAAATAAGGACAACTCCAACTCCTGCAACAATGGCACCATTAGGTCCGATTCTGGAAGCTCCGTCAAAGAATAGACGCCAAGTAGAAAATTCTTCGGAGACTGTATTAGATTCCAAAGTTTCATCTGGAATTTCATCGTAGAGTTTGGATGTCTCTGAAACAGGATGGGCTGCTAAGAAATCTGCCAGTGCTTGACCTTTGACAGACTTTTGAGGAACATATACCTGTTTGCCATTAAAATTGTTTGATTTGAAAACTTTAATACAAACAGAACAGTGTTACAATGTAGGACTTAGATGTAGTCCTAGGAGTACACTTTTGTTTAAGCTGGGTCCTTAGTACCAATGGAGTGAGTGGTAATGCGTTGACTCCGTTGACGGGCTGACGACGGTTATCGGTTCTCTGAAGGTGTGGATTGCTCTGGGTGCTGGAGCTTGCTGAGAGGAGGAAGACGTTGAGTGTCTGTATCTGCCTCTCTGATGATTCCTTGTATGTTCGTTGTGGATTCTGTCTGTGTGTGTGAAGGATACGATCCTTCTATTTATAGATTTGCAAGCTGGCGACTCTGCTGGGGACTTCTTTCTCCTCTTCCGAGAAAGTCGTGTCACAGGCCGACGACGTGAAGGTGGGCTCCTCCCACAAGACGCTGGTCGTGCGCCTCAATCAACATGCGTACGAGGAGTTCATTTCTGAAGGAAGTACGAGTTCTTCGAAGCGGCTGCCAAAGCCGAAGAAGATCTGCACGGCCTGGGTGCGTAAGGTCGACGCCTCGGGCACCACCACTGAAGGGGATGCAGCAATCCAGCCTTCCCTTCCTGCTGACGTTCTCAGCAACCAAGGTGCGCCCGCCGATGCGGCGCATCTCTTGGGGAAGCGTGCGGCCGACCACGTTCCCCAGCTATCTTCCTCTCAGGCGAGGAAGATGCATCGACGGAGCAGGGGCGCAGCCAAAGCCCCGTGCATCACCTCTGATGTGCCACAAAAAGCCTCTGTCTTTGACAGACTCACTCGCTGTAATGGCGAGGAAAAGTTGGATGCTGAGTACTATGCGCCCCAGCGGGCTAGTACGAAGAAATCCAAGGCGGCACGGGCCATGCACCATAAAAGTGCTAAGCCAGCAGCAAGCCAGAGGCACGCGCTTACAATCACGCGCGCTGCCGATGGCAAGCTGTACAAGGTTGACTCAGGTGCTTCTGTACCAACAACGAGTCGACCTTCAAAGTCCTCATCTCGCTTGGGCGCATCTACTGCGTGCACAACCAAGTCGAGTGAGGCAAACTCGGTGGTCTTGAACTCCCGTGCCTCCTCTGGTTGTGCGTTTGAGGTTCGTTCAAGTTACTTCAAATGTTGTGGTTCTTCCACTACTGATCGTGATGCCTGCTTGGTATTAGATCAGGGGGCGCAGCACTCACCTGACCACCCCGGCGTTTGGCCTTGCCATACGTCTGAAGGAGGTGTGAAGGCACCACTCTCCTCCAATGACCTGCGCAACGTGACCACTCACAAGCGCCGGTCAGGAGAGTCGACCAACAAGCACGATGCGCCTCTCACGGGGCATACTTGTGCGGTGGTCACCATCAACTGCTATTGCAAGGCGGCAGCTCCACCAAGACAGTCGGTCTTCCAACGGCTGCAATCATCGACACCTCTCCGACGTCGCCTTGGGACGAAGGTGTCAACAGAAGAGGAACCAAAGGTTGCTTCATGCAACGTGATCTCCAACTCCTCATCAATCCGGAGGCCGACTGCCAATTCCTCGTCCTCATCCAAAAGCCAGCCGAGGAAAAACAAGGCAGTTGTCTCGACCTCTGGAGTGTTTGAAGGCACTCGGTCGAGGAAGAAGTTCTTGGAGGAAGCTGGGGGTAGCCAGACCCTTGTCGAGCCTCCTTCCGAAGACGAAGATGTCCAAAGCACAGCTGCGGCGGATCTTCATCACCAAGGCGAGGCTAGTCTCCCTGAAGCCCCTCAAAATGAGGATGTCCTCCAGGACACCGTCGGGGGTAGTTCTGGAAACGAAGAGGTCCTTCAAGACGGAGCTGAGGGCAATCAGACCCTTGTAGATGCGCCTATTGAAGATGAACTCCAGAATGTGGCTGGAGGTGGCAAAACACCAGGAGAAGTAACTCCCCCGTATGAGAGTGAGGCCGAAAGCGAAGCCTCAACCCATCCATCCACTCCTGGCCGTGTCAGGACAGTATACATGGCTGGGGATGATGTCCAGTCTGATGCGCCATCACAGGACATAGTCCAACGCATAGACTCATTAGAGGAAGGTCTCAAAACCCTCTCTGCCTCTATGCAAGCACTGACTCAAGCAGTGTTTGAGATGCGGTCGGCCTTGATCAGGACACCTTCAACTGGTCCTGACCCAGGAGCTAATGGGGAGTCGAGTGTGCCCCTCCAACGGGCGCCCTCGGATACAGAAGCACCTCGGACCTCGGAGCCCTCAAACGCTCCAATCCAGATGGTACCTCCTTCTCCGACTCCTAGCTCTACGGAGGATGTGGTCAAAATGATCAAAGACCAGCGGGAGCGCTTCGAGTCCAAGAACAGGCAAGAGAAATGCCAGAAGATGGGCATTCCCCAGCCTTATCCCCTCGAGTGGAACAAGGTGGTTTATCCCCCAAAGTATAAACCACAAACACTCATCCCATACGACGGGAAGGACTCTCCGCGACGGTACCTGACGTACTTCCAGTCACAGACAGGGCATCTTCCAAAGGAGGATGCGCTCCTCACCAGTATATTTGTCGGGGCCCTGAAAGGGGTGGCGTATGACTGGTACTGCAGTCTCCCTGATAATTCCATATCGTCCTTCGACGACCTGACGCGCCTCTTCCTCGACCGCTTCTATGACGGCGGGAAAGACATGACAATGGCGTCTCTCATAGAGATACGCCAGAAGGAAAAGGAAACGGTTCGGGTGTTCATCGAACACTTCCGACAGGCCTGCTTCAGGCTACCTCCAGGCATGCCAGAACATGCGCTCCTCTCCGCTTGCAGCATAAACATGTTGCCTGCAGTGAAGCTCTGGCTCAACTCTACTCCCCCTCCTGACTGGAGCTCCCTGATCATCGAAGCTGAAGCTGCAGAAAAGAAGGCGGCCAATGCACGTCTTCTGGGTGTCAGCTTCTCCGCCTTCGACGATAAGGGGAAAAAGTCCGCAGCTAACAGCTCCGGACGAGAAGCAAAGGGGAAACAGGCATTGACTGTTAATGCCTCGAAAGGCGTATCTGCACCTACTCAGAAACCTCCACTGGCACCGAGACCCAAGGAGGTTTATTTATTTAATGATGACGACACCCTGCAACTTTTCGAGATACTGAAGCAGGGTGACAGAATCAAACTACCGGACCCAAAACGGCCCGATGAAGTCGAGAAAGTGGACAACCCGAGGTACTGTCACTACCATCGGTTTGTCGGACATCTGACCAAGGACTGTTACGTCCTCAAGAATTACATCCAGCACATGATCAATGCGGATGTAATCTCTGTCGACTATGAAGAGAAGACGGTGTCAGCCAATGTGGTTTCGCTTCAGTTCGGCACCTTGCCGCCAACTACCACACAAGATGGCGTCGTCCCCATCCCTAAGGCGACAATGGAGGTGGTAAACTTACCACCTACCCGTAACAATGTGAGTGGACTCACCCCGCTCACCACATCTCGAGGAGAGGTCCTCTGGGTTCACCCCGACCTCGTCTCCGAGGTGACTCAATCGGAGGTACGCCCTACCTCCAAGTCAAAAGGCAGGAAGATCAAGTCTTGCCGCACCGTTTCTTCTTCAACAGAAGAGGCACTTCCAGTGCAAACACGTGCACAACAGAACTCCCAGTCCGGCGAAGCCGCCGCCGAGGTGGTGCCTCCTAGTACCATCCCTGAGGAGGGTCCATCTAAGCCCTCAGCAACCAATAAGCAGAAGCATGTGGAGGCCCGTTTTGACAGACCTCTACGAAAGGAGAATGCTTCGGGGCTGTCCAAGCCTCACAACTTCGATATTCTGGCACAACTAGCCAGTACACCTGCATGCCTGTCTTTGTTCGAGCTCCTGCATCTTTCTAAAGACTCCCGAGAAGCTCTCTGCGAAGCTCTGAAGGACGCTGAATCCTTTCTCAGTCAGGTCAAGCAGCCTGAAGACCTCCCAACTACTTGTGCGTACTGTCATTGCGTGGATGAAGTTATCCCAAACATAACTTTCACCCAACAAGACATGCTGCTCAAGCATCACCGACATAACCGACCGCTGTATTACACAGGGTACATTGGCTCGGTTAAGGTGAGCTGGATTCAGATCGATCCTGGGTCTTCCCTAAGCATCATCCCGAAGGCGCTGCTATCTAAGCTGGGGATCCCGATGTACATATACCATGTCATATTGGGCAGCAGAATGGCCCATGTAGCCAGCCGAGAGTTGAGTGTGCTAGGCTTCTTCATCTGTATCCGAAGAGGATTAACTCGGCATATGACATGAATGGTTTGACCAATAATGTAATGCCGAGTCTTTTGAACAGCAAACATAAGAGCTAGGCATTCTTTTTCGACCGGACTATAACGGTGTTCAGCACCAATCATAGTACGACTGAGATAATAGATGGCTTGTTCGTGGCCTTCTTTGTTCTTCTGAGCAAGTAAAGCGCCCAATGAATGATCCATAGCATGGACATACATTAAGAATGGTATACCAGAGATTGGTGGCACCAAGACCGGTAGATTCATGAGATACCGCTTGATGTCGTCAAATGCTCGTTGATATTCTTCGGTCCAAACGAAAGATACACCCTTCTTCATGAGTTGAGTGAATGGTCTGCAGCGTCCAGACAGATTCGAAATGAATCTCCTGATGTACGCAAATCGACCTTGGAATCCTCGTAGCTCTTTTAGGTTGCGTGGAGGATGCATCTCTTGAATGGCTTTGATCTTCTCGGGATCTACGTGTATACCCTTAGAGGTAATGACGAAGCCGAGAAATTTGCCACTAGAGACACCCAAGAATGACTTGGTGGGATTCATTTTGAGTTGGTGTTGGCGCATGAGATTGAAGATAGTTCTCAAGTCTTGAATGTGATCTTCCTTTAGACGACTCTTGACAGTAATATCGTCAACATAGCATTCGACAGTCTTGTACAGATAATCTTGAAATATAGTACTCACTACTCGTTGGTCTGTTGCACCAGCATTCTTGAGACCAAACGGCATCACGGTATAGCAGTAGACTCCACGAGGAGTACGGAAATAAGTATGCTTTTTATCTTCAGGATTCATCCGAATCTGATTGTATCCAGAGAATCCATCCATAAAAGATATTCTTTCAAACCCACAAGTGTTGTCAATCATGACGTCCGTGATAGTGAGAGAAAATTCATCTTTTGGACATGCTTCATTAAGATCTCGGAAGTCGATGCAAACTCGAACTTTGTCGATTTTCTTTAGAACTGGGACAACATTAGCTACCCAATCAGGATGTTGCTCTTCTCGAATAAAGCCACAATCGATAAGCTTCTTGACTTCATCGTCGATTGAATCCATCATTTCTGGCTTAAAATGTCGTTGTTGCTGTTTGACCGGTTTTGCATTCGGCAGAATGTTCAGCTTGTGAGTAGCAACTTTAGGATCCAGTCCTGGCATGTCTTCATAACTCCAGGCAAAGACATCAATGTATTCTTTAATCAGAAGAATTAATTCTTGTTTGTCTGTCTCTGGTAGGTTCTTGCTGATGAATATTGGACGAGGTGATCCGTTCTCTCCTACATCAATTTGAACCAATTGATGTTCGGTAGGAGGTTCCCTTTGTTCGAATCGGAGTTCCCATTGGGTATCCATTCGTTGAGCCCAAGGATCTGTTTCAGAACTTTCTTCAATATCCTCGTCATAGCCTTCTGGAAGTTCAACGGAAACCATGTTAGAAGATAAAGTCAGCCGATGAACTTGACCAATACTGGTGTCAAAGTCCCACGATCTGGAATCAAAAGAGTTAGAACGCTCCTCGCTATCAGATTCAGAGCCTGCTGGGGATAACATCGGAGGAGAAGCATATCCGAGACCTCTTTTGGTTCTGCTATAGTACATCTCTGACTTTTCTTTCGGAACAGCCGTACGGAGAGGAGTTCTTCTACCTTTACCGTAGTTGAGGTCACTCTTGAAGTCGTAACCCATCTTTCGGATGATGTCTTTTGATTGTTGACTGTAACGACGGAGTTGAAGATGCCCCGTGTCGTTAACTTTGCTATCATCCGTGTAGCTGAATTGTTGTTCCGGTCCTTTACTAAAAAGTATTGGACTTTCGCCTTTCTTGCGAGCAGGAACAATACGATATGAATCCTTTGGGTGTTCACATGAAACTTCTGTTTGAAGAGATTGCACAACTTCCATTGTAAATGACTGAAAGCTGTCTAACATATCCAAGTAGCATTTAGCATGATAAATGACATCAGTATACTGGAAAGTAGATGCTTTTTCATTGATTTATACATTTGTATTTACAGCAGGACCTTCAGCCTTAATAGGCTTGGTCAGATTGATTACAAGAGGGGGAGAAGAAGAACGTGGAGGAGGATTAGCTTTGTTACGATGGAGGTCGATAACAAGCGGCTCAGAGGAGGTGAGCTCCCTTTGTTCCTTGTTATGAGATAGATCTATAACAAGTGGCTCAGAAGAAGTGAGCTACTTTTTATCTTTGTTACGACGTAAGTCAATAACAAGCGGCTCAGAAGAGGTGAGCTCCCTTTGATCTTGACCACCATCAGTTGGTTGCTTCTGGACTGGCAAGTGAATAGCCAGTGGCTTGAAAGATTGAGGACGAGAGACACGCCCTTTAACAGGTATGATAAGGGTATCTTTGGGCACTGCTTCTGATTCTTCTTCAGTATCCAGAGACAAGACAACCTTCATGAATTCATCCTTGTACATGCGAGCATCGTTGCAGTACGCTTCAACGCCTTTGAAATGATAGAGATCAGCAACCTCCTTCTGTACCTCTCCATTGTCGTCAACATATTTAAAACATTGATGGAGAGTTGAAAGGACAATGTTATGCTCATACAGAAATGGTCTTTCCAGCAAAGCATTGTAAGAACAACGTGGTTGTCAATGATGTAGAAGGTAACCTTTGTGCGAAGATTGCCTATTTGGAGTTTTAGACGAATCATGCCCAGAGGTTCACTCCTTCCCTGATTGAACCCAAGGATGGTGGTGATTGTACTGGAGAGACTATGCACTAGAATTTTCAGCGCATCCAACATTGTCTTGGGCATAATGCTGAGAGCAGACCCTGGATCTATCAGAATACGATCGACTTTCATTGAATCGACATGTCCTGTATAGTAGAGAGGACGGTTATGCCTGTTGTCTTCCATCAACATGTCTTCTTGTGTAAAAGTTATGTTTGGAATTAACTCCAACACGCTATGACAATGGAGGCAAGAAACTGGCTCTGCTTTTGGCTTCTTCAGAAGAGCTAAGCAGGTTTCAGCTTGCATGATTGCTTCGCTCAAAGTTTTTCGAGTCTCTTTGGAGAGGCGCAAGAGCTCGAAGATTGACAGCCGGGCCGGTGTATTGGCCAATTGAGCCAAGATGTCAAAGTTATAAGGCTTTTCAAGTCCGGAAGGAGATAACTTCTTTAAGGGTTTGTCGAAGCGAACTTGCTGTTTGCCTTTGTCAGCAACCGTTGTCTTGGGAGGAATGGGTATCACAACCGGTGAGGAAGCAGTAGGAATATCCTCAGTAGAAGCAGGCTGCACTGGAGCAAGTTCAGAAGAAGAAGCAGGATTCTCTTGGGCTTCGGGGTAATCCTTTAGATAAGCTTTCCCTGATCTGGTACCCAGTAGGATTTCTTCATCAACTATGGGATCAAAAGACACCATATTGCAAATGGAGCGATCTTTCTTCTTGGAGGAAGAGGGAAGTTCAATCTCTGAAGCAAGATCCGGATGAATCCACATTATCTCGCCATTGTCAAGAGACAAAGGGACAAAACCTTCACTTTGTAGAGGAGGAAGATTCTCAATCTCAAGAGTAGCCTTGGGGATAGGAATGACACTATGTTGCACCATCTGCGGAGGAAAGTTACCGAACTGAACTGATACCATGTTTGCGATAACAGTCTTTTCGTCTTGTTGCAGAGTGACGACGCCAGCGTTGACCAGCTCCTAAATTTTGCCTTTGAGCACATAACATGCTCGAGTGGGATGTCCGATGAACCTGTGATAGACACAGTACTTGGGATGATCAGTCTTACCGACTTCATCGGGCTTTTTGGGATCTGGAAGTTAGATTTTATTGCTTTTGATTAAGTAATCAAAGATACTCGCAGTGTCATTCTCGTCAAAGGAATATTCTACTTTAGGACGAGGTTCTCTCGGTGGAGGGGCTGAAGGAGTAAAAGTGGACGTAGGAGGAGCTATGTTGACCGCCAAAGATTCTTTATTCTTATTCAAATTGATGTTCAAAGTTTCTTTTGGTTTGCGGTTGTTCTGGCGGTTGCCACCACCTGATGTTTGATGTTCATCCCGATCGGGGTTAGACATTTGTACCCATAACTGTTTGAATTTGTCGGCACTAACTTCAGCGGCTTTAGCATTGACAATGAAGGATGGCCAATCTTGGAATTGAGTAGACCCTATCCACATGCTGATGATAGGCAATAGATTTGCCTTGCAGGTGTCTATGGTAACAGCAGCCGGAGTTCCCGGGGACATTTTCAAAGCTTCCTGGCAGAATCTTTCGATGAAACTCTCAGCAGTTTTATTGTGCTTTTGTTTGATTTTATTGAGGGCTGACATAGTCATGTCGTTGATCCCCTCGTAAAATCGTTCTAAAAAGATTTGCTTTAAGCCAGAGAAGGAGGAAGTACAACCATCGGGCAAGCTTCTATACCAATCATATGCTACGCCAGCTAAACAGCCGACGAATACCCTAGTAAGAAGTGCATCATTTGGTTGAAGTTGAACAGTCATAACCTCAAAGTGGTTAATAAACTGACTGGGAGATGTGCTGCCATCAAACAGCGAGATAGTTGGGATATTGTATTTCGGAGAAAATAGGACTTCCTTCCATTCAACTGGGTAAGGTTGCTTGATTCCCAATCTTTGCAAGTTGTCCTTCTCCTTAAAAGCTTCGAACTGAGTTCGCAGGAGCTTCACAGCTTCATTGGCATCCTCTACTGATGTAGAAGGAGCGGGCTGAATCACAATGTTAGGAGGAGAAACAGCATGATAAGCACTACCCCCAGCACCTGACTGACTGGGTGTAGGTTGGACTTGTACAGGAGGTATTTGAGTAGGTGCTACCCCCAATCCAGCAATGACAGGTACTGACGATGTTATGATTTCAGGATTTACAGGCAGTACGGTCGGTGGCACCGTATGCTGGGCCACAATAATGGAATGCATACTTACGACCATCTCAGCCATGGTCTTCAACTTATCTTCTAGTACAGCTATTCTTTGTTCTTGACTAGCTGAACTGGAAGCATCAGGATCTTCATTGACAACGTAAGCTGTCACTTCTCTGGGTACAGTGGAAGACACTATCTGTTCTGAGCTTTCGCTGTATGCATCATAATCGGAGAAAGAATCATCTCCTGAGTGAGAAGGAAGAAGACGTTCAGAAGGATTTTGAAGATTCCTTTGACCAAGTGTGTCTCGGCTTTGGGACCTAGTATGTTGGAATACTCCTTCAGAAGATTCCTGGAGTAAATCCAAATACTATTGGCTTGGCCTGCGAGGCTTCCCGTGCTTAGAGCACTTCCTACCCCCAGTGTCTCTGGAAGTCATATTGACGGAAGCGTACAGAACTTCGTCTTCATCCTCCGACATAGGTTCAGAGTTAGAAAAGTTCAGACGATCGAAGACAGATCGTCTAGTTGTTTGACAACAACACTTGATAACAACCTTGTGATTACAATGATGATGATCACTTGGTTGAATTGGAAGTATTGAAATGTTGTTCCGCCTTTGCTTGAGGTGTTCTCGGAGATCGGGAACAGCAACGGGATGAGGAAAAGTTCGAGGGACATGTTCTTTAATAATATTCGGAACATGATTCCGGTTCTTCAAATGTTTTGTCCCTTGAGTGTACAGGGAAGTACTCACTTTATTGGCATAGGTGTCCGGATTCTTGATCCTGGAAGTTTGCTTTTGATGATGTTTGGTCTTCGGCATTGGCTGTTTGTGTTTTACCGAAGTTGGCCTGGTGAGATAAGTTCTTAGATCTGCAAACTCACCCCCAGGGGTTTCTGTTTGAGACACCAGCAATTTTCCCTGTCTTGAACGGGAGATTTTGAGGGTTGGTAGATCTTGGAATTTTGCTACCGGAGTAGGCAGAATACCTCTCTGATCAGTACAAGTTCTTTTAACATGGAGAGAAGAATCCTTGTTTGAAAGAGTTTTTGTACTGACTGATGCCGAGGCACGTTCAGTGTGATCTTCTACAGTAAAGAACGAAGAAGTCTGAGAAAAGACCAAAGGGCCTTTTCCTTTATTTTGTAAAGAAGGGTTAGCTAAAAGAGCGTTTCCTTCTGTTGTTTTCCAAGTCAAGTGACGAGGAAGTTTGAGAAAAAACCAATGGGCCTTTTCCTTTGTTCTGAGGAGGAGGAATAGCTAAAAGACTACCCCCAGTGGATTGTGCCGGAGCAGCAGGGTGTTATAGAGGAGCAGCACTCTTTCCTTTGTTGTGAGAAGAAGAGAGATTAGCCAAAGGGCTGTCTCTCTTGGATTGCGCAGACATGGTTTGCGTATGAGTGGATGGCGCACTGGCAGGTTGCGCAGGAGAGTCCTTGACAGAGAACTTTCTGGTTCTGGCCACAGACACTCTGGTTTGCGCATCAGGAGTTCTGGCCACAGAGTGTTTGGGGTGCACTCTAGCTGCTGGAGTGTTGGTTTGTACAGGAAGATTGGCAGCCAACTGCGTCAGAGGCAGAGGAGTCTTGCCCCTTGATAGGGCAGCATATGAAGTCTCTTGTGCACTGGCAACAACAGATTGTGCAGGAGTAGTTGAGACAGATTGTGCAACAGTCTTAGTGGCAGCAACTATAGACTGTATAGCAGATTGCGTAGCAGGCTTGCCGGTAGAGTTAATGGACTGCACAGTAGTCTTGGAGACCCACACTGGGCGCACTTTATTTGTGGCAGAAGTGGTTGCAGTGCGAGGAGTGGTCTTAGAGTTGATCATGGCTTCATAGGCTGTCTGGTTGACCTTCACAACCAGAGTCTTCTGCGTCTTCCCGATAGACGCTACGTCACATTTAGTTGTCACTTCCTCGTCGGAGGAGAAAGTCGTCCCCAGCAGAGTCGCCATTTTGTTTGCAAAAACAAAAGTATGAAACTTTATTGATACAAACTTTGTAAAGATTACAAGAATTCTGGAAAAGTACAACTGTAGGAATCCAATCTAGAAGACGATTGCTTTATCCCTTGGACGATGTGAACTTTGAAGACGGTAGCCTCTGAAGTTGAAGGCAAAAGCCTCGGAAGAATGCGGCAGCACTTGGACAAGAACTCCTGAACTCTCTGGTATTTCTAAACTTTATGTCTGATCTCTCTCTCTGATCTGATCCCCTTGAATGAAGACTTAAAACTCTATTTATAGAGTTCTGGAAATAACTATTTTTTAGTTATTCTGGATGGCACAAGCTGGATTGCGCAGGAACTGGATTGCGCAGCATCAGACTGCGCAGGCAGTTGTCTGGTCGTGGGCCAACTGTCTTGGACACATGGCATCATTTGATTGAAATGCGCATGATCGTGTGAAGACGGATGCCACGTAACGAGCAATTGATGGCATGAATGCTACGTTTACTTTTGTCAATTGTCAGGATAAAGTGCGCCACATGAATTGCGCTGACTTCGGATTACGCAGAGATGGATTGCGCAGGCACTAGATTGTGCAGGCACTGGATTGTGCTGTATGTACAGCTGTCCTCGAGCGCTGTGCGGCACAATAAACGAACAGTCTCTTTGTTCTTTGTGCTGTCAGTTGTCAGAAAGATTTGATTTTGTCAGATAATGATGACATTGCCACGTCAGCCTGCGCTGTTGAAAGTGTGCGCAGTCCGGTGTGCGCAGTCCGGTGTGCACAATCGGAATGATGCGCAATCTGATGTCTGCGTAGTTCATTTGAAAGTTGTATTTCTTATTTTTCTGACTTTGTTGATAGGTGCAACTTGATTTTTTAGGACCTACAATGGTGTCCTACTCAATTGGATTCCCATGTGCTATTTATTTTTAAATGACATACAAGACCATTTATTAGACTTTCGGAGCCTATTTCGGTTCAGTAAATTGTATATATCCAATACTAGCCCGACATGCTCCGGTAGAGCCTATATTAAGTTTCCATAACCTATTAGAACTAATTTAGATTGATTTTATCTAGATTTTGTACAGAAATTCGTTTAAAACCCAATCAAAAATTTCTGATTCTATTTTTTGGAAACTAATTTAAATCCTTCTAGGTGTATCTCGGTGTATCTTATGAAATATCTATCAAATCTCAACCAAATCTTACTAAACCAATTCCTAATGAATCCCAACCCTTTAAACTACCAGATTTTATAATCTAGACCCACCAAAACCATCCGTCCCTCCCCTTTTCTCACGTAAACCGAGCGTAACCTCCTTTTTTTTTCTTATTTTTATATATATTTTTCTACAAGATAGAAACCCAACTTCTTGACCACCTCCAGCCATTCTACTTCCATCATTTTGACCCTAAGACACCCCCTAGAACCCGAAAACCTTCCTGAGAATTCACGAAGCCCCGTTTGGTTGGTACAAGGTGTGAAAAGCACCAAAAGTCGACCGAACTTGTGTTGAATTCGTCACAGCAGCTAGGCTGAATTGTACACGAGGTTTCATAAACTCTTAGTTGTCCATTTCTTTCGAACCAAAACTAACATGAAGTCCTATGGTTCTATTTTTATCTCCAATTGGCCACACACTTGGTTCCATAATGTTTGTCCGGGACGTCCGTTTTGCTACAAGGTGTCCAGATCGAACCAATTCTTTTACGGGCGAGTTTTCGGCGACTTATGGAGCACTTCGATCTTTCAAATATTTTTATTAATACTATAGACATCCTTATATTTCTATCTCATATATTTTTGTTCCACTTGGTGGAGATTTTATGTTTTAATAAAATTCGTGTCTGTCGTATTATTGTTGGATCACCGAAAAACATAGAATCTATGTGTCTTTTTGGACTCGAAATCCTAAGAAACTATTCTAAAATAATTGTTGTATTTATTTTATCATAAAATTTTTATTCTAATGATTTTTATAAATTTTTTTCCAGATTTAATATTTAATTAAAATTATTTATTTCTGGTACGAAACTATTACACGTCTATGAATATTGATGTCGGATCAATATGAGACTTATATACATATTTTTCTATGAATAATAGGCTAAATATTATAATAAATTATTTATAAATAAATTTCTAGAAATAAATCATATTTTTATGTTATAAAAATATTACTTTATCGTATAGATTTAATACTATATATGCTAGATTGATATGGTAGTTTGATACTAGTTTTCTTATAAATAATGTAGTCTAAATTTTATTATAAATTTTTTAATATATTTTTCCAGAAATAAATATTATTTTTCTACTTTATAAAAATGTTATTTTATTATATTGATTTAATACCATATATGATGGATTGGGTCATATATATAGTAAGTGCTAGTTTAGTAGATTATGTCTAGTAGGGATTATATGTAGTAAGTCTATACATAGTATGAGTTAAGGCATAGATATATCATTGATAGATGGAATTATTTATTCTAGGAGTATGTGAGGATGTTAGCAAGGACCCCAGAATTGGACCGTCGTATACGTATTTGGAGATTGCAGACAAGTGTACCTTCCAGTGTTACGGTTTACTGTCTTTCATTTTATTGTTGCATATTTCTTGTTCATTATTCTCATAACGTTGGATTGGTCGGTATTTAGCGTCCATTTTGTATTCGGGTGCCTATGTCATTTTATTGGCATTGTATAGCGACACTAGGTATTGCGTGTATTTTATTCGCATTTATTGACACGATAAACATCAGAACACCGATAAGATTCATGATACATAATCTACATGATCGTTACTTGCACTTGTGACTTGCTGTATTGTACTTGACTCAGCTTGTTAGATCTATACATGGGGTGGGGAGAACATGATTATATCAGGCTATTTTTCTAGTTTGGTCTCGTTTCCATACTTGGAATTTGGTTGTTTTATTCAAGTTTGTCGTTGTCTCTGTAGTAGAGCTCTGGTGTTTATTGTTCTAGTTGGCCCTTGGTCCCATGACACGGTACCTTGGGTGTTTGCCTACTGAGGGGCTTGTGAGCCTCAGTGGCCTGAAGCCTGATATTCGAATATGTTCTCACATGCATATCACGTAGCTGGTTAGGGTATTACCCTTTAGTTCACGTGTTCTTTTTACTGTTTCACTGACATGTTGTTTGTACCTTGCTATATGTCCCCTTAGGACCTGGTGATCTCTCTAGGTAGTAGTTCATAGAGGAGTAGTTTGGCGATATGGTGGTTCTGCTATATTCGATTCAAGTATTTTATTGTGCTTCCATTGTTTACTCATTATTTATATCTCTGCTTTTTAGCCTATTTTTATACACCTATATTGTTCTTAAGGGCTAATTGAACATATATGTTATTTTACTGCAGACTATGATACATATTGTTTATTTTTGATATTTCTTATTATATGGATTGAGATAGAGATATGATAGTTGAATTGATAGATATATTTAGAAACTAAGACAACTTATACGTATTCGAGCTGCAATAGAGTCTACTGTTGGCCCACTGGTCCTGGTCGAACCAGTTTTGATAATTGTCTAAACTCAGACTCGATATAACGGCTACTCACAACGAACTACGCTGCTACCGTCCAAGAATTTCTCAGTCATCGTGTAAGTCATTTTTTCATTCTCAAATATATTTTACACACTTTTATTGAGTCTAGGAAAAATATAAACCACGTTGTACTGGCAAATAGATTTAACCCAAAAATATTTTTCAAATTACCCAATTTTTACAAATCGACTTGTTTTTTAAACCTAAAAACCCATATTTGAAAAATATTTCAAAAATCCCACAACCAGTTTCAGAACCTGGATTCTGACCTAATTCAGAGTACCAGAGTTCGGTCCGAACTCGGGTACCTAAAGAGGTAAAACCTATAAACCTTTTCTTCCTGTAGACTCGGTTGCAACGGTCGAATTTTCGAACATTCAGCATCCGAATTCGGCCAGAACTCGGTTTTCAGCAATCCTATAAATAGAGAAGAGTTTTTTATTCTAAATCACTCATTCACTTTCTATATTCTCTTCTCTTAACCTTCTTAGCTATTCAAAGCTTTCATTTTCAAATCCTAAGCCTGTTATACAACCTCTAGTCTACTTGCCATACGGTACGGTTTAGAAGTTTCAGAGAGTTGTAATCAGATGCTAGATCAAGAAGTTCACACTTCACAATTAAAGTCGATCGAGCACTTCGAATCTAAGCTTGGTGTTGTAAAGAGCTGCAAACACTCGTTTAAAGCTTGTGTTTCCAATATTGGATTTCAAATTGGAGCAAGAGTCCTCCGGCCTGGAATAGTCCCACAAGAGGGAGACCAGGATATATCGCTGTGTTTGCGTTTGCTCTCTGTCTCTCTTATTTACTGCTTTTTATATAACTGTGACATAGCCATTGCGACACTATAGTGATATAGTAGCGTTTTGTTTTTAATTAGTAATATTCCACTGCACACTTTATTCACCCCCTCTAGAGTATATATTGCTTAACATATCAGTCCTACAATTGATCATAGCAGGTTAATTGACAAGTATATATTTACTAGTAAACCGTTTATGTCATTTATTTGCATATACACTTTAGAGACACTATCACATAGCTAATGCACGTGAAGGACAATCCACCAACATACCTCCACTGTATGATGGAACCAATTACATTTACTGAAAAATACGAATGAGCTTCTATTTGAAGTCATTAGATTTTGACCTTTGGTCAATCGTTATTAATGGCTACAAAAAGCCAGCATGTATAATTATTGATGGTGCACTTGTTGATAAACCACACGACGAGTACTATAATAATGAAAAGAAATAAGCTAGTCTTGACGTTCGTGCTATTAACGCGCTATTTTGTGTAGTAGACAGGATTAAATTTAACATGATGTCTACTTGCACAACATCACATGAAGTATATAAGCTTCTAGAAGTGACTCATGAAGGCACTACTCATGTCAAAGAATCAAAGATCAGTAGATTGACTCAAGACTACGAGACATTCAAAATGAAGTCAAATGAGATGATAACTTTGATGTTCACTATAACCACCATTTTTCTGGAACAAGGGTATTTTTGACTTTTTTCTAATTGTTATTATTAGTGTGATTTCATATTATATCTTGAGTGGTAAATTAAATTTCAAAAACTAAACTTTATATTTTGATTAATTATCTAATAATTAAATAGTGCATATGTGTTATTCTTGAATATGACTAATGGTTAGCTTTTGACTAAAATAGTGGTTAGTGATCCTCGAAGACCCAAACCAACTTGTCATGACCACCCAACTAGATGATTAGGACTAGCTTAATTGAACTTTAGATGGTCTTTTGCTAGATTAGAAGAATTAGCTAGAAGGTTTGACTAAAAACCTAATTAGGAAGGAAGGTTTAATTTCTAATCTTGTCATGACTTAGAGAGGGGCTTAGTGGACATTCCAACTTAGCCCAAACCCTAGAAATAAACCTATATGGTAGCCACTTCTCTTTAAATAGCCCCACTTCATCATCTTCCTCCTCTTTCATTCAAAACCTTAACCCAAATTTGGAAGCTCCTTCCCCAAATCCTCCTACCACCAAATTTTCTCTAAATTGACTAAAATTAGGTTCATTCTCTTCCTCTTGGAGAGGAAAAGGCTCTATTGGCTAGCTTGGAAGGATTTGGAGCATTGGAGCTTGAAGGGGATCTAATCTAGGGATTTTACATTGGGAATCCATCTCCCAATTGGTATGAGCTCTCTAAACCCTTCACATTTCATTTCACTAGTGTAGATGTATTTATTTAGGACCCCATTCCAATAGGGTGCCATTAGAGAGGAATTGAGGCTCTCCTCTCCCTATTTGAAGGTTTTCCTCTTTTGATTTTGATTCGATTTGGGGGAAATCCGAAATTAGGATTCTATGGTTTGTGAGATTGATAAATTAGGTCATGCTAGTGTTCTAGACCATGTAGGCATGCTTTGGGTGAAGTTTGGATCCATTTGGAGTGCGTATCACGAGAGTATCGGATACGCACAACAAGTGTTTGTCAAAATGACTCAAAAAGCACCAATGCTTTAATTTTAGTTTTTAACTCTTGTTTTGGGAATGCATAGCTATAAGTTAATTATTAGTAAGTTTATGTAATGTTTAAGATTGATTTTGGTATATTAAATGGGTTTGGGGGCTGTGGTTTAGGGGGTGTTCTGTACACTGTTTTGTATCAGTCACATATTGTGTACATTCAGTCCCTGCCATTCTTTGTTCATTCATTACACTGAACATCATGATCAGTCGACCACTAATGTTCTGTTTTGCTCATCATGAGCAGCCCCTTTAATTGTGCAGTCCATTTCATATATTATTCAGATTCTAAAACCCTAATGTTAGTTATCTGTCCTGCATATTATATGCTCTGTCCCAAGTGTTGTTCACCCTATACTTAGCATTCGAGTCCCATTCCATTTGACATTCACTCATTAGAACAGTCCCTATTTACTATATGATCAGCCCAGTCCACTGATACATGAGTATCAGTCCCTATAGTCAGTGTCCACTTGATAATCCATGTATCAGTAGTACTTAATGCTAAGTATGTGTTATCCTACTGTCCAATTCCATTCTCCATCTATATGTTCAGACCCAATTTTGAAGTAATCAGTCCATTTCCTTTAGCAGTCCATTTGGTTTAGAGGGAGACTAGATTAGTTCATTCCTTACTCTGCCTATGTTCAGTCCTTAGTTGCATACCTTGTTCTCTACTGTCCAGATTGACATAGGATTCATTTTATAATAATATTGTCCTGTTTATAAATCATATCAGTCACACAGTCCCAGTTTGCTTATAAATTCAGTCTCTTGGACATATGTTATAGCCTCTAATTCATGTTCATTTCTATCTCCTTCAGTCCACTATTAGTTAAGTTCAAGTGCTAGGTAATTGTTCAGTTGGTATTATAAGCCCAAACTTACTCTGTTTTCCTTTATATATTGTATCAGTTAAGATTTTTTGATTTGTCTGTCCTATGGCATGATGGGTGTTGGATGGTATAAGTAGCATGTGCAGCCCCTTTTGGTGAGATCAGTCGACTGATACTCATAGAGTATTAGTCTCAAACTCATTGTTCAGCCTATATCCCCTACTTAATATGGGATCTGTACAGCCTATGATGTTATCCTTGATCTGATTGTGTGATTCGGTCCACAACCTGTGCATGTATTAGTCGCATACAACTAAGTGCTTAGAGAGGCTTGAGTGAGAGATGAGGGAATGCACAGGAATTGAGTTTCCTGCCTGCGCATATGGGCAGTAGGGGAAGGAAGAACTGAGCAGCAGCAGCAGGGGATTGTTGGCTCGGGTTTGAGAGTATTAACTAAATATGGGGATTTATGTATCAGTGAGAGGGAAGAGGGGGCTCGGTTAGTTTACTCCCTTTTAGCCCAACCATGTTTGTATCAGTAAGATATTACACTCAAGGTTCAGTTCTTGAGTAACATGATTCAGCCCTTAAATGTCAGTTATGGGAGATAGAGTAGTGGCTCGATTTTAAAGGCTTTTTGATAAAAGATATTCTTGTATCAGCCACCCTACTTAACCCTTAACCAATTGGTTCAGTTATGAGTAGGTGCAAGGGAACTTGTCCACAACATCTATCCTATTTTCCCCTTATTGCCTTCATATGAACCCAGCCTTGGTCATGTACAATGTATCAGACCTCCTTAGTGTTCTGTTCTCCTAAATACCTTGCAGTCCATGTCTTATCCTATTGAATGTATCAGTCCTTGCACTATATCACTTTAGTTCAGTCTCTCGTTCATTCATTTTGAACCTTGTTCAGTCCATTACTTCTGCAGCCTTAGTCATCTGTCCTGCATCCTCTAAAGGATGTACAGACCAAATATATTATTAGTTCAGTCCTGAGTTACATATATAGTTGTATAAATTTGGAGATGTATAGGTATATGTCAGTCCCCTTGTATCAATCATATGGAATGGGGAAATGTATGTTACAATATATGTGAGTGTGTGTTTAGAAGAGTAGGGGAAACTTAGGCCTAAGCAACAGGAATTATCCTGCAAGCACTAGTAGCAGGGCAGTAGCAGCTGCAGTGGTAGAAGTGAGTATACGTACTGCCTATAGCAGGGCAAGGCTAATGCCCACTACTCTTGGACAGGGACTGATGGTAAGGAAGTAGGGGATTGGGGGCTTAGGTAGAGGAGTTACCTAGATAATGTGTCAACAGGTTTAGGAAGGCACTATAGGAATTTGATAAAATACAGGGGAGATAGGATCAGGTACAGGCTTATAAAGTATCAGTAGCAGCATCTGCTGCTAGTAGTAATAGCTGTGTTGGTGAAGATAGTGGAGGAAAATGGAAGAGGAATTCGACAAGGATTCAAGTGTGCAGTAGAAACATATGTATCAGTTAGGAAGTAAGTACCAGTTAGAATCATGTATCAGTTTTACAGTGTTATACATCAGTTATATAGGGGGCATGAGGGGATGGAGCGAGGTGTAATATAGCCACTATCATGGAGTTGTGGGGACTATGAAGGGGCTGTTTGGTCTTGGACTTGGAAGGCCACAACAGTGAAGTAAGAAGGCAGGCCCTGCCTTGGACCTGCAGCTAGAAGAGGGGCTTGGCGACAGTGCTATTTGGAGGGTGATGTGTTAGGTTAGTAAGTGAAAGGGATTGTCTTGAGAGTGACACTAGTGTGTATGTGTTAGTGGTTAGCCTAGGTGAGTTAACTGTCCATGTGTCAGTGTATATGATTTAGTGAGTTTGGATTTAAGTGATTTGTTAGTATCTATTAGAGAGTATCAGTTGAGGATAGACTTGGCCACTAGACAGTAGGATGAGTGACCCAAGTTCGGTGTAGGGATAAGTTGTTATTCCCTACCCCCTCTATCTCAGTATGTTAAGGTGGAGGGTTAGCTTCATGCATTCAGTTGACTATGGGTAAGGGTGAAATAGATATTAGGGGTTTAGATACTTTTATGTTCAATGATAAATTGAATATGGGTTCAGTCATGAGTGTATTAGATAAGTATATGAATAAGAGTTAAGGTATCAAGTATTAGTGTGGGTATCCTATAATACCTAGTTATTAGTGGGGTGCTTTAGGGTACTAAGATAACAAGTAAATACTCAAGTACCATATATAGGTTATCTAGATATTAGGTAATAAGGTAAAGTTAGGAAATTAAACAATAGACTAGGATACTGTCTGTTAGAACCTACAATATGTAATACAAATAATCACATAGAATATTGACCTAGGTTGACTAGTATTGGCCCAGAAATGGCCTAGAGCATGTAATAATGCATCTTAATATACTGAACACCAAATAACTCTGTATATCTCAGATATAGGTTCGTGTAACACCACCTTGGGCATCGATCTTCATTCATTGCTCTGGACGACAGGCGAGTACATTCTCTGATAGTTTTTATTTATTTGATGATTATTATGATTCAACTTCTAATATAGCTCTATTTGATTCTCTGTCACAACACGGATTGGTATTCTGGATTCATTCACTTACGACATATGTATTAAACTTATTTGGCCCCTACTTCTGGAACCACCTACTGGAAACACCTACTGACACTACTTACTTTTTGGCTAGACTTTTACTCTATTTATGTGTTGGGATATGGATTCATTTGTACTAGTTGGGACGGGAAAATACTCGAGTAGACATGTAAACTTTTATAATCATGTTCGACATAACAAAAGGTTGAACGAACTTTTTGCTTTATTGAACGTATAAGGTATCTGTGTCCAAAGAAGGAAGTCCTAAACAGGATATTCTATGTACAGGGAGAAGAGGTTTATGAAAAAGTGTGACGGTGGAGATCGAGCGTTGCAGTGGCTCCTTTACTCCGTTGACGATCTGACGACGAATCAACCTTGCTATGGCTCTCTGGCGTCTTTGATGGGACTCTGGGGTCACCGATCAAGAGGCTGTCTGGAAGAGAAGATCCTTTGAAGATGGTTGGTTGGTTCTTTGGTTGATAGGTGGATGAGGGTGGTCAACTCTTCGTAGATAGAGATCGCTGCTCCTTTGAAGATTATCAATTATCAATGTTTCCTCTCTCTTTTTCTTCTTTTTTTTTGTGGAAGAAGAACTCCTTATATTTTTAGAGAACCGAGCATATATACGATATGCATTAGGGTTCCTGAGATATGAAAGAATATGTCGTTATTGCATGGTGTAGACTTCTGCGGCGCTGACACGTGGCGGACATCGAGATTCACCTCAAACTAGATCTTTGGTGGTTATGAACATAACCGAAGGAGGTGACACATGGCACATGTCGATTTGCTTGCTCGGATACAGCCGAGTAAATCTTGGGATTTCATCCAAGATTTGGAGTCTAATTTATCCTCGTCTAAGATTTAAATCAATCTGATATGATATCAATCATGATTAATCCTAATCTTCTCTGCAAGAGGCGGTTTAAACAAACCAATTAGGGTGGACCCATGCTTCCTATGGCTCTGGTGAGGACTAAGTGCTGCTGTGCTTCTGGGACGACGAGTAGACCGTGCTTTTGGTGATGACGGAACCTCTGTGCTTTCAGGCGATGAGTGGACTTGGCTTCGAATGACGACGAGACTTCTATACGTATAGAGCAACTTATGAAGCTGTATTTTGGGCTACCAAAGTCACTGTGCTGTAGGAGACAAGTAGGCTTGTGCTTCAGGTTGGCGAGGTTATTGTGCTTTTCGAGCTACAGGTTGACTTGCATTGGTTGTGCTGGGAGTTCCCAAGTCTCTTGTAGAGAAGTGACTTAAGCTTCTGATCCGGAGCAGACGACTGCACCATGGAAATGGATATGGTGTGAGCATATCACCATCCTGCGTCTCATGCGGACGCAGGTAAGTAGTTGTACCTCTGAACAGTAAAGGTGTTGGCTGCGAAGGGAAGGGTATGACACCCTTGCGCGTCTGATATTGGCACAGGCAGATAGCTGCTCCTCTGGAGTGAAGACACTGACTTCTGAAGTAAAAGAAGAGGAGGGGGCCTACCACCATCTTATGTTTGAGGTTGGCACAGGCAGGTAACTGTACCGCTAGCTCGAAGGCTCTGGCTTCTTTAAAGTGTCGGGTTACTGATATGCTTCTGAGAGGCTGCACGCACAAGAATATCAGAACATGCTTCGGTGAAGATCAATCTTCCAGCATATGTATCGAGAAGAAGGAAGGCTGCACTTCGATGAAGACTGCGTCCCTTGTAGATCCCTCTAGGCTTTTGTCGAATCTGTACTAGATCCTTTGTAGAAGAACAAAATTAGTTCCTTATATATAGTCCTGATGTGTTTGTACTTGACTTTGGTAGACATGACAATAAAGAGACTTCTCTCCATATATTATGTTTTGTGTTTTTATTACTGAGCCTGAGTCTTTTGCATCTTCTGCGCTTTAGCGAAGGGATGTCTTCAGTTGAGATTTTTTATGCTTCTACAAGACCCCCTTCAAAGTATCCCGAATTTGAGTCAAGCTCGGGATGCTTTGAACAGAAGCATGAACACGTGTCAGGACTGTACGAGCTGGATGATGGCTGGTGTCACGCCTAGCTCTTAGCATTAATTGTCCTGAGTCATCATTTCAGAGCATGGGCTCTTGATGGCTTCTTGATATTGGAGCCTCTTGCGTCTTTGCAGGGATCGCGAATCCCTTTAGCAGAGGAGGTTTACAGTCACATTCCTTTGGTCACTCGCAGTATTGTCATCTATCATTGAGTGGAACTTTAGCTTAACCTGTAAGCTTCCTTCTGACCGATGTCTGGCTCGTACTTGGACCACGTAAACACCCTACATAAAGGACTGCCCCCCTTTAAGAGAAAACTCAGCTGCTTCAATAATGGCCTTGCTTGTCCGATGTTCGGCTCCTGATGATCCTGGAGTTTGCTTGAGGCGGCCGTCGGTGGCAAATCTTTTTATCCAAAGAAGCTGTAGTAGAACTACTACTGGATCTCGAGACGTCCCTCGTCCTGGATCTCGTAGGCGTCAATGACGTCTTGGACCTCTGCTTCCTGGGTTTGGATTGCTTGCCATTCCGTAGAATAGCAAGGCCTGCTGCTATGGTTGCTCTTTCCGGCCAGTTGGGGAGATAGGGGATTCCTGTGTTGGTCTTCATCCCCGGCTCGGGCCAGTAGCAGCTTCGGGCGGTGGCTTCCTTTTGACCAGGAAGTGATTGGCTCTGTCACCGCCTCGCTCGTGCTATTGAGAGCTTGTACCATAATTTCAGCTTTTTTTGCTTCTGTGTATGTAAATACGGAGAGTCTGTAATAGGTTATTGTAGCCACATGTTTTTATATGTAGAAGCTTTCTTGTTCCCTTTGCTTTTGTATCCAGAATAAAGAGGGAATCTTCATAATGGATTTGCCTGACTAGAGGTAATATAGACGTGGTAGGCTTGATCTTTGCCGGGGTATAGAGCAACAATCCAGAGGTAATATGGACGTGAACTATTTTCTGGACCGCTGGAATAATTATAGAGCTGATACGAGAAGAACGACTACTCAGAGATAATATGGACATGGTAGTCACGTCTTCCAGGTGTAGAGGAGCAATCCAGAGGTAATGTAGACGTGAAGTGCTTTATCTACTTGAGAGAATATATATGAGTGAGGAAGAGAGATCCCCTTACGAGAACTCATGGGCACTCTTTTCAGGGGATATGGGTGCCTATGCTGGTTCTGTCTTCAAACGTAATACTTCTTTAGGAACTTGCCGTTGATGGGCATCATTAGCAAGTCCCCATTAGGCTTAGCTAGCCGATAAGCACCGTTGGAGTACACCGTTTCTATGATGAACGGTCCTTTCCACTTGGGCTCGAACTTCCTAACCGTCTTGTGGGTCATCACCATTGGTCTCCGTACTGCCAGGACGAGTTCGCCCACCTGGTATGATCTTTCACGGACCTTTTTGTTAAAGGCCTCAGAGATGCGAGCTTGGTAAAGCTCAATCCTTTGCTGTACGAGCAAGTACTTTTCATCCAACTCTTCTAGCTCTTGTAACTGGCTGCGCTAATTGTCTTCGACATTTAACTGATTAGTGATCATGTTAGCAGGCAATATCTTTTTAAAGACTTGACCCATGCTGGTATTGGAGTCCCAATTTAAGGAGTCAGAAGAGTGTGAGTGCCTCATGACTCCTTCTTCTGAATCTTCTGAGGTGGTCGCAGGTATAACATACCCCAGCCTTCGACGAGTACGTTGGTAGTAGTTTTCAGCTTTCCCCTTTGGAGCACAAATCCGTAAGGGAAGACGCCGGCCTTTGGCATAATTGGCCCCTTGTTGCTATTCAGGTCGTAGCCCATCTTCTGGATAAGGTTTTTGGCCTGTGTCGTGTAGTGGTAGAACTACATTTTACCGCTGTCGAGGTCTGGATCTTCAGGAGTTATTCGCTGCAGATGCTCCAATCGACCGAATATGATGGGTTCCTCTTATTTTTTCTGACTGGAACTATGAAGTAGGTGCCTTAGGCAGAGACAACTCGGCTCACATGGTTGGCAGTTGGCAGTTGCGCCTATAGTTTACACAGAGAATTGTCCAGGAAATATTTGGTGGTCCAGCATACGCTAGAGTAGTTCGATGATAACTTTCTGTTAATGAAGTGGGATATCTTGTCCCGAGGGATTACGTCATCGAAAGAGTGGGCCTCTGTGTTGGCGCAGACGTAATCTTCTAGCTCTTCGTTAGTGAGGGCTAGCGCTGCCGCTGGAGGAGAAGGAGGACGCCTGCCTTTTAGTTTGACCATCAAGGGAATGGTGGTCGGATGCTCCTGCGCCTTCATGGTCGGCCTTGGGGACCTCACCTCATTCGTATAGGCTCCTGACCGTCTTCCATCGTCACTGGAGGCGAAGGTGGAGCTTTGCCCCGAATCTTAACAAGAAGAGGCGCTGACATCTTGGGAGGCCTCCCTTTCAGTCGAACCTTTAAAGGTTCTTCGGCAACTTCTACGCTTTCTGAAGTTGTCTCTGCCTTGTCGTCAGCATCATTGCTGTCGTTATCCCAGGGGACTGACTTGTACAGGTCAGCATCCATACAGTAGTCTTCAAGTCCTCGAAATGGGACAATATCAACGAACTCCGTTTTGATAGTCCCGTCGCTAGCCACATATTTTATACACTGATGTAGGGTGGAAGGGACGATAATGTACTTATGGATCCATGGTCGCCCCAGCAACATGTTGTAATTTATGTATGTATCAATGACATATCAAGTCACTTAAGCATGAAGGTTGCCGGTCTGATATTTCAGGCAAATTTTGCCCAAGGGCTCGCTCTTTTCCGCCTTGAAGCCACTAATTGTTGTGTTCGAGGCTGTCAACCGATGCATTGGAACCCCTAAAGTTTGGAGCAGGCTTCTTGGGATAATGTTCAAAAAGGAACCCGGGTCGATGTGGATGCGATCGACCTTAATGGCACCGACATACCCTGTATAGTTCAGGAGCGGTTGTGCTGGTTATCCTTTAGCAGCATGTCTTGCTGGGTGAAAATGATACTGGGAATCACTTCGACCACGCTGTGGCAATGTGGACAAGCTGCAGGATCCACTTTCGGTGGCTAAACCTCGGTAAGGATGGACTCGGCGTTCTGTAAAGCTTCACTGAGCGCATCTCAGGTCTCCTTAGAGAGGCGAAGGAGCTCGAAAGTGATAATCTAGCTGGAGTATTAGCCAGCTGTGCTAGAATATCAAAGTTGTTGGGCTTGATAGGCCTGATTGTCGAATCCTTTCTGAGAGGTTTGTCAAAACGAACCTCCTTCTGTTTTGCTTGTCCACGGTAGAGGCCCGGGATGGACCCGCCTCTGGTGCCTCATGGATTTGAAGTGGACCTGCTCCTGATATATCTGGGACATAGGGATTATTTGGTGGAGACTCCTCCTGGTCTGGAGCCTGGCTCTCCTCTTGCCTCTGTACTGAACGGGTGGTCACCAAAGCATCGTCGGTCGACGGCGAGACCATGCGACATGCTTTACTTTTTTTCTATTGGCAGAAAGGGTCGTAGATGCTATCATATCGGAAACCAAGTTAGGATATATCCACATGACTTCGCCTTGAGGCATGGAGAATGGGACGAGCCCTTGAGCGTTGTCTCATGCTGTCGGAAGGTTGACTACCTCCATCGTCGTCTTTGGAATAGGGATGACGCCATCTTGTACCTCTGTGGCTGGAAAACTCCCGAACTGGAGAGTAACCATATTGGCTGTGACGGTCTTCTTTTCGTAATCCAACGATATGACGTTGGCATTAATGAAGCACTGAATTTGCCCCTTCATCACATAGCAGTCCTGTGTTGAGTGATGGACGTACCGATGATAATGGCAGTACTTGGGATGGTCCACCTTTTCCACTTCATTAGGACACCTAGGTGCCGGGATGGATAGTTTGCCACTCTTCATAAGCATCTCGAAGAGCTCCAGCGTATCATCGTTATTGAAGGAGTAAGTCTCGCTCGGCCTCTGTACTTCTGCGGACTTGGGGTTCACAGCTGCTGAACCTTTGGAGATGTTGACGGTCATGGCTTGCTTGCCTTTTTCGTCTTTAGGGTTGTTGCTGGACGAGCGTCTCCCCTTGTCTTCGGGCACATGAAAGTGTAGCCCCAAGAGCTGCGCATCCTGGACTTTCCTTTGTGCGGCATCTGCCTTTATAATGAAAGGCGCCCACTCCGTGCAGGGAGCACTGTTCCACAATTTTATAGCGGATAACATATTCTTGCGGCAGGAGTCCATAAGCACGGGCTCGGGCATGCTGGGTGGTAATCTGAGGGCTGCCTGGCGGAAGCGCTCGATGTATGCACAGACAGGCTCTTTCTCCCTCTGGATAATTTCTATGAGGGTTGACATGGTCATATCCATGCCTCTTTCATAGAATTGGTCCATGAACCGAGTCTTCATGTCTTCAAATGAAGAGATGCAGTAGTCCGAAAAACTGCAGAACCATCATAGGCTACCCCCTACAGGGCTCCTATGAATATGTTGGACAGGAGGACATCATCCTTTGGCAGGTGCCCCGTTACTGAGGCAAAGTACCTCAAGAATTATCGAGGATAACCCTTCCCTTCATAAGGTGTAAGCGTATGTGGATTGTATTTAGGAGGATAGACGACGTCGTCCCACTCGATAGGGTATGACTGTCGGATCCCTATCTTCCGGAGCATTGCTTGCTTCTCCATGGCATCATGACGAGCGTACAGCTCCTCGATGGCCTGCTGTATCTTGGCCGATATTGCGGAGCCTATAGCCGATGGAGTAGACGAGGATGGTCCTGCCTGATTGGCAGTAGGCAACCTGTTGGATTCGTCATTGGTTGGCGGATCACGCACATGTGTAGAGGCAGCGGGGGCCATGTTACTCTTGAGGTCGATTATGAACGAGACAGGGTCTTCATAGTGTCCGTCAGCATATCTAACTTCGTCTTGATGGCTTCGGTATGTCTGAGAGCTTGGTTATTGTCTTCCTTATTGCCATCGATCATGAACACAGACCGAGTGTGAGGTTGACTCAAGGGAACCATGGATCCTTTACTTTCTGGCTCAGACGCCTAAGTTTCGCTTTCATAAGGATATACCGTAAGATTGTGATCTTCTTTGAACTCAGTATGGTTGCTACCCCCGGTCTGGTGACTGGCTGTACCAATGGAGACATCCGTGTCATATTGTGCCTCATCAGATTGGAACACAGGGTTGTCGTGCATGGTAGGAGGCTGGCTACCCCCCAGTTTTTGATAAGGCACCCAATACAGACTTGGAACGAGTGCCTTGGAACACACCTGCATTGGGTACCTTAGATTTACTGTTCTCTGACCTCCTCTTCGGCTTAGCAACCGATATAGAAGGTGTAATGCCCCAGTCCCAAAATACGTAGGACTAGGAACGTAGACATGCCAGCCGTATAATAAATATACGTAAGCTGTAAAATACAGTAGAACCATGACTAATCTCATTCACACAAATAAATGAATAAAAGATATCATATAATGATAATGAATTGTCTTGATACAATATGTTGGATGGAGACACATCCACTACCAACAAAATAAAAGGAAGAGGTATATGATATATAAAAGAAATAACGAAGGTAGCATGATAGATCCAAGACACGTCATCTTCGAATAAATGGAGAAGACCACGACCTCGGCTAGAATACCTGCGGAAGACATGAACACATACCTGGGGAGATAACCAAGTCCTCAAAGGGACGTAACAAGACACATAATATCATGCCAATATGACTGAATATAAATTGCTCAAATAAATAAGTCAATTGAATTATAATATGGTCCAATACACACCATTGAACTAGCGTACCATCCCTCCAACCAAACAAGGACAGGAGATGGTAAACTAATTCACGATGACGTATCTTTCCATGCTATGAATCCAATATGGTATCCGGACCCCAACAAGGTTCAATACCTTCTCATCGGAGTAGTAAGCCACACCTACAACCAAACAAGGACAAGGTGTGGCGAACTAATCCGCGACAAGTTCTTCTACGGTCAGATACAAGTACCCAAAAGAAAAGTACTCATACCTAATGGATAAAGGTGTCTAACCATTCTAAGTGAAATATAGCTAAGAATAATCCTTCTTACGCATGGGTCCTGGCTAAAATGGGATCGACATGGTCCCCCCTTTGGGGCACCAGAGGCCCAATCAATAAGAGCATAACGTTTCGTAGAATGCCAGTGGCCATCAGTAATCAGTGGGTCATAAACCCCGTATCTCCAGCAGAGCTTCCGGGTCACAAGGAAAAGTGCATCGAAGCCCATTCGCTAAGGAATTGTCCTCCCCGCCCAATGCTTACTATGTTGCATCCACAACACGAATCCTCTATTAACCGCTAAGTCAAACTAAACATACAACCTCTATTAGCGGTTATTCCTATCGTACGGCTTATACGTATTGGTGGCCAGCCAATCACACACGTTCGTGTTCTACATACGACACACAACTTCGTGGTACAACGTGTCAAGGCCAATGAATGCAACACACAAAGATGGTCCCTTAAATCTAGGTTTAATGTGTAAAAAAATAATACATAGCGAGAAATAAAACTGAACAGTAAGAATCTATCAAGTTATGCCACGTATCACAGTTTTATTTGCATAAAGAAATAATGAATAATGCATGAAATATGAGCTAAAATAAATAAATAGCAAATGGCAAGGTGTTTTGCCTGGTGTGTCATCTGGTATGGTACGATGATCTGGCCAGTTCCGTTTTGTCCAATAGCTATATTTGATGTGAAGAAGTCCGAAAGAAATAAGTATGTGATTAGTTGTGGTTAGATGTCATATATTCTAAGAGGGAGATTTGATTTATGTAAAAGATAATTCTTAATTTAAAATATATATAAAAGCAGTCATAACTATCTAGAAAAAATCAATATTTTATTAAAAAAAATTTACATAAATATCTAAAACTTCAAGAAAATCATTTGAGTCTTAAAACTCTAAAATTCTTCAAACTGTAAATGTAGAAAATACTTATAACTTATTTATAATAGTGGAAACTAAATTTTATTGATCAAATTATTTGTAAAATTATTTTAGATAAATACTTGAAAATTCTAATAAAAATCAATTTAGGTCATAACTAGAATTTAATTTGTTTGGAAATAATAGTAATAAACATTTTTATTTGAATATCATAAAATAGTTTATTAACATAATTTAGGCTAAGCCAAATTCCATATTTTGATACCCTAATAATTTTGAAAACTAATATACAAATTTTCAAATAATTTATTTTATTATTAACCATACTACCCAATATACCTACAACTAATACACACACACACATATATATACCATTTTATTATGGATAAGAATATGTTATTATTACTATAATAAAACTCACACAGAAAATTATTTATTAAAATAAATAAAATAAACAAAGATAAAAGAAATATAAAAATAAAATACAGCAGTAGACTTGTTAAAGAGAAAGGAAAGGTGAGAGATAAGGAGGGAGAGTAGAGGAGAGAGGGGAGAATAAGAGGAGATAAGATCTTACAGGGCGGCTCCGGCGTGGTCGCCGGCGGCGAAGTGCGGCGGAGGCGGATGGGGACGGGGCTGTCGACATTTGTGCGACCATGGCGGTCTCGGCGGCGGCCGAAACTGCTGTGGTCGTCGGATCTGGGAGGTGCTCGAGGGCACGGTCGCGTGGGTCTTCGGTGGAGCGGCTCACCGGTGGAACTCCGGCGCGGGGCGGCGAGGCTCGATGGCGGCGCCTACCAGTGGTGGCGAACGAGGCATGGCGGCGGGTTTCGAGGCGGAGCGAGAAGTCGGAGGGGACGGAGGCTCGGGCAGCGGCGGATGGCCGGGTCCAGCGAGAGTCGGGGAGGCACCGGCTCACGGCGACAGAGGAACGGCGATCGCCAGGTAGAAGCCAGGTCAGGTGAGGGTTTTCACTTCTTCTTCTTCTTCTGTTGATGGTGTGTGGCCGATGGCGGCGGCACCCCGGTTGGTTGGTTTCGGTGATTTGGGGTGGTGGTAAAGTTTAGTTTTTGGTGGTGGCGGCCACGGTGATGGCGGTTTTCAAAAAAAACTGGGTTGGCGGTGATGGTCGGTAATGGCCAAGATGATGGCGGTGGCGGGGTGTGGACGCACGCGACGAGTCCGCAGCGGTAGCCACGACATAGAGGGGTACAGTTGTGGAGGAGGGACTAAGTTTGATGGTGGCTCGGTGCTATGGCGGCGACGAGTTGATGGCGATATTGTCCCCGGGTTGGCCGGGCAAGCAGGGGTGGTCCGGTGGTGCCGAGGAGGCAGGTGGTGGTGGCAGCAGTGTCTTCCCATATTGTTGTTCGAGAGGCGGACGGGAATAAGAGGACAGGTGTCGTGTCCTGCGAGACACGGGGCGGGTGTGTCTGGGGTTGTCAGATACGAAGATGGTAATGTAATTGTACTGGAACGAATATAATGGATGGGAAGGGCACGGGCACGGACACGATGCACAAATTTGTGGATGGTAGAAATTTATGGATGAGTACTTCTCCTTATATAGGAGGTTGGAATTCCCAAATGGATAAGAATTAGGGTGGTTTAAATCCCCTTTTAGATAATTGTCACATTTGTTTTAAAAATAAAATCAATTCCAAATTCAATCCAAATCCAAATCCAATTAGATTTTATACGTAGAAATTTTAGCTAAATTAAATAATTAAATCTTAATTTAAATTACCATAACTAGTTAAATATTAAATCAACAAACTTCCAAATTATCTCTTATAAATAATAAAATAATCAATATTAAATAATTTTGAAAATTGTAATAAATATTTGGATATTAACAAAAAATATCTTTAAAATACCTTTTTAATAATTAAGATAAATAATAAAAATTTTGAAAATTTCAAATATATGTACATGAATTAAATTTCATGTATCTCGTATGCGACTAGCACAAAATATCTATGTATATATTATTTTCGAAATCGGCATAAATAAATAAATAAAATTTTGCCACTAGTGCGACGGAATTTATATACCTTCAAGCAAAATAAACAAGTTAACTATATTATTTTGAAATAAAATATATGTTTTCTATATTTTTGATAATAATTATTTACTATTAATAATTGTTATAAATGAAAGGTTTTTTATAATTAAAATAACAAAACTTAGAAAATTTTGGCACGATAGAAAGAATAATTATTATATATATATATTTTGAAACTATAAAAATAGAAAAATATTTTTCTAAAAATATGTACGCTCGCACATATTCCCATTCGTCGAGCAATTACGAAAAACGAAACTTCGCGCCCGATGTACAAATACAAAATAAAAAATCAGTACCAAATTTATTTTTTTAAAAATAGAAAAAATTTAGGGGTTTTACATCCTACCCAACTTAAAAGAATTTCGTCCTCGAAATTAAGAATTTATAGGGGGTGAGAAGGCACAAGAGGGTATTGGTGAGGAGCAATCATTCACAACGTTCAACAAAACATGCATTAGAAAATCATGATTTAAATAATGGCAAGAATAATCATGGGTTAGCGCAAGAAGGAAAATGTGTAAGGGTTAAGGTTAAAACAAGATAACAGGCAATGAAGAATATTATGGTAACAAGAAAAAATAAATTAGATACCTTAAAGTTATGGTTTCTTGAGAGTAGGTTGAGGGCACGATTAAGAGAACGAATTAGATTTACTCCGAAGTTAAGCGATTAGAAGGTCATGATAGTAAATATAGGACAAAAAAGGCGAGTAGTTTAGGATGAAGATATAGCAACATCGAGTGATAATGGTCATAATCGATAGGAAGGCTAGAAAATATTCTAGTACAATGCCTTCGTCCTTCTAAAATAGGTGAAGGCGAAAGCAATAAGACGTTCAAAGTCGATATTATCGAATACGAATACGTGGTTCAAAGACGACCGAATAATTTCAAAGGAATTGTCAAGGCAGTCGTGGATGGGATTCTAAAGGCCAAGTTTAATTATGTTCCATCCACGTAGAATGATAGACAAAAGCGAACCAAAGCACGCGGTTGATCAGACCATCATGCACCGGTTCTGATTAGACAATATATTAGTGAGCGACCGCTCAATAGCATATGCCTTGATCAAGCTTGATAAAGAATTAGCTTGCAAAAACTAGGCTACATTAGCATCATTAGTCAAGATGGTAAAAACATTGGCACGAGAGATTAAGATCGAAAGAAAGTAGAATTTGTTCAAACTCCTTAAGAATCCAAGTCATGTCATGTGTTGGTCTCTATATAGTCGTCCTATAGTCTTCTTGTCCAAGTCCTTGATTGACTAGATGGGTTAGGGTCCTCTAAATTCTAGAATCTAAGTAAACTTGTGAATATAGGTCACAAGGACAAAGGGATTGCTAGGTCACAAGGTATTCTACCCAACTTAAAAGAATTAAACTAATGGTGTTTTCGGACAAAAGTAACATGTCTAACTAGTAGGGGTCACCTTCCTAACCTCTAGCAAGCACGAAGGGAAGATAAGAATAATGGTAGAAGGAATCAAGCAAGATGCAAATTAATAAGTCAAACGGTAGATAAAATCTAGGAAAGAGGTCAAGTATGCGGATGAGATCCTAGACTCTAATCCTATACGCAGGCTTGCTTGGTACGATAAAGTAACCAAACAATTTATCTCGACCGGCATGGGCCACCACAAAAACATGTAGTGCCCCAGTCCCAAAATATGTAGGACTAGGAACGTAGACATGCCAGCTGTATAATAAATATATGTAAGCTGTAAAATGCAGTAGAACCATGACTAATCTCATCCGCACAAATAAATGAATAAAAGATATCATATAATGATAATAAATTGTCTTGATACAATATATTGGATGGAGACACATCCACTACCAACAAAATAAAAGAAAGAGGTACATGATATATAAAAGAAATGACGAAGGTAGCAGGATAGATCCAAGACACGTCATCTTCGAATAAATGAAGAAGACCACGACCTCGGCTAGAATACCTACGAAAGACATAAACACACACCTGGGGAGATAACCAGGTCCTCAGAGGGACGTAACAAGATACATAATATTATGCCAATATGACTGAATATAAATTGCTCAAATAAATAAGTCAAATGAATTATAACATGGTCCAATACACACCATTGAACTAGCGTACCATCCCTCCAACCAAAAAAGGATAGGAGATGGTAAACTAATTCACGATGACGTATCTTTCTATGATATAAATCAAATATGGTATTCGGACCCCTACAAGGTTCAATACCTTCTCATCGGAGTAGTAAGCCACACCTACAATCAAACAAGGACAAGGTGTTGCGAACTAATCTGCGACAAGTTATTGTTTCAAGCCACGGTCAGATACAAGTACCAAAACCAAAAGTACTCATACCTAACGGATAAAGGTGCCTAATCGTTATAAGTGAAATATAGTTAAGAATAATCCTTCTTACGCATGGGTCCTGGCTAAAATGGGATCGACATGGTCCCACCTTGGGGCACCAGAAGCCCAATCAATAAGAGCATAACGTTCCGTAGAACGCCAGTGGCCGTCAGTAATTTGTGGGTCATCAATCCCATACCTCCAACGGAGCTTCCGGCTCACAAGAAAAAGTACATCGATGCCCATACGCTAAGGAATTATCCTCCCCGCCCAATGCCTACTATGTTGCATCCACAACACGAATCCTCTATTAACCGCTGAGTCAAACTAAACATTCAACCTCTATTAGCGGTTATTCCTATCGTACGGCTTATACATACTGGTGGCCAGCCAATCACGCACGTCCGTGTTCTACATGCGATACACAACTTCGTGGTACAATGTGTCAAGGCCAATGGATGCAACATACAAAGCGGTCCCTTAAATCTAGGTTTAATGTGTAAGAAAATAATACATAGCCGGAAATATAACTGAACAGTAAGAATCTATCAAGTTATGCCATGTATTGCAGTTTATTTGCATAAAGAAATAATGAATAATGTATGAAATATGAGCTAAAATAAATAAATAGCAAATGGTAAGGTGTCTTGCCTAGTGTGTCATCTAGTGTGGTACGATGATCTGGCCAGTTCTGTTTTGTCCAATAGCCATGTTTGATGTGAAGAAGTCCGAAAGAAATAAGTATGTGATTAGTCGTAGTCAGATGTCATATATTCTAAGAGGGAGATTTAATTTATGTAAAAGATAATTCTTAATTTAATATATATATATATATATATATATATAAAAGCAGTCATAGCTATCTAAGAAAAATAAATATTTTATTAAAAATATTTTACATAAATATCTAAAACTTCAAGAAAATCATTTGAGGCTTAAAACTCTAAATTTTTTCAAACTGTAAATTTAGAAAATATTTATAACTTATTTATAATAGTGGAAACTATATTTTATTGATCAAATTATTTGTAGGTAAATATTCCAAAAAATTATTTTAGATAAATACTTGAAAATTCTAATAAAAATCAATTTAGGTCATAACTATAATTTAATTTGGAAATAATAGTAATAAACATTTTTATTTGAATACCATAAAATAGTTTATTAACATAATTTAGGCTAAGCCAAATTCCATATTTTGATACCCTAATAATTTTGAAAACTAATATACAAATTTTCAAATAATTTATTTTATTATTAACCATACTATCCAATATACCTACAACTAATACATATATATATATATATATATATATATATATATATATATATATATATTTATATATATATATATATTTACATATATATATATATTTTTATATATATATATATATATATATATATATATATATATATATATATTTTAAATATATATATATATATATATATATATATATATATATATATATATATATATATATATACCATTTTATTTTGGATAAGAATATGTTATTATTACTATAATAAAACTCACACAGAAAATTATTTATTAAAATAAATAAAATAAACAAAGATAAAAGAAATATAAAAATAAAATGCAGCAGTAGACTTGTTAAAAGAAAGGAAAGGAGAGAGAGCAGGAGGGAGAGTAGAGAAGAGATGGGAGAATAAGAGGAGCGGAGGGCTTACAGGGGCAGCTCCGGCGTGGTCGCCGGCGGCGAAGCACGGCGGAAGCTGATGGTGGCGGGGCTGTCGGCGTTAGTGCGACCATGGCGGTCCCGACGGCGGCCGAGACTACTGTGGTCCTCAGATCTGGGAGATGCTCGAGGGCGGGGCCGCGTGGGTCTTCGGCAGAGTGGCTCACCGGTGGAACTCCGGCACGGGGCGACGAGGCTCGACGGCGGCGCCTACCAGTGGTGGCGAACGATGCGTGGCGGTGGGTTTCGAGGCGGAGCGGGAAGTCGGAGGGACGGAGGCTCAGGCAGCGACGGTTGGCCGGGTCCAGCGAAAGTCGGGGAGGCACCGACTCACGTCGGCAGAGGAACGGCGGTCGCCAGGTCGAGGCCAGGTCAGGTGAGGGTTTTTATTTGTTCTTCTTCTTCTTCTTCTGTTGATGGTGTGTGGCCGATGGCGGCGGCACCCCGGTTGGTTAGTTTCGGTAATTTGGGGTGGTGGTGAAGTTTGGTTTTTGGTGGTGGCAGCCACGGTGATGGCGATTGTCGAAAAAAATTGGGTTGGCGGTGATGGTCGGTAATGGCCAAGATGATGGCGGAGGTGGGATGTGGACGCACGTGACGAGTCCGTAGCGGTAGCCACGACGTAGAGGGGTACGGTTGTGGAGGAGTGGCTAAGTTTGATGGTGGCTCGGTGCTATGGCTGCGACGGGTTGATGGCGATATTGGCCCCGGGTTGGCCGGGCAAGCAGGGGTGGTCCGGTGGTGCCGAGGCGTCATGTGGTGGTGGCAGCAGTGTCTTCCCATATTGGTGTTCGAGAGTCGGACGGGAATAGGAGGACTGGTGTCATGTCCTGCGAGACACGGGACGAGTGTGTCTGGGGTTGTCAGACACGAAGATGGTAATATTATTGTACTGGAACGAATATAATGGATGGAAAGGGTATGGGCACAGACACGATGCACAAATTTGTGAATGGTAGAAATTTATGGATGAGTACCACTCCTTATATAGGAGATGGGAATTCCCAATTGGATAAGAATTAGGGAGGTTTAAATCCCCTTTTAGATAATTGTCACATTTGTTTTAAAAATAAAATCAATTCCAAATCCAAATCCAATTAGATTTAATACGTAACAAATTTAGCTAAATTAAATAATTGAATCTTAATTTAAATTACCATAACTAATTAAATATTAAATCAACAAACTTCTAAATTATCTCTTATAAATAATAAAATAATCAATATTAAATAATTTCAAAAATTGCAATAAATATTTGGATATTAATAGAAAATATCTTTAAAATACCTTTTTAATAATTAAGATAAATAATAAAAATTTTGAAAATTTCAAATATATATACATAATTAAATTTCATGTATCTCATATGCGACTAGCACAAAATATCTATGTATATATTATTTTCAAAATTGACATAAATAAATAAATAAAATTTTGCCACTAGTGCGACGGAATTTATATACCTTCAAGCAAAATAAACAACTTAACTATATTATATTGAAATGAAATATATGTTTTCTATATTTTTGATAACAATTATTTATTATTAATAACTGTTATAAATGAAAGGCTTTTTATAATTAAAATAACAAAACTTAGAAAATTTTGGCACGATAGCAAGAATAATTATTATATATATCATTTTGAAACTATAAAATAGAAAAATATTTTTCTAAAAATATGTACGCTGGCACATATTCGCATTCGTCGAGCAATTACGAAAAACAAAACTTCGCGCGCGACGTACAAATACAAAATAAAAAAATCAGTACCAAATTTATTTTAAAAAATAGTAGAAATTTAGGGGTTTTATAGAAGGACTCTGGGAGGGCTTCTAGAAAGCTCTGGAACCCTGTACCGCGTAGCATGTGGCGATGTGGGACACGTCTTCTCTATGGCTTACCAACCCCCTATTAAGCCTCTGGCGTGGAGTCGGCGTAGAGTAGATGCTCTAGAAGGCGGAACGCCTGCTCGGCGATGGCGTAGTCGTCTACTGACAACGACAGTTGATGGTAATCCGGGTATAAGAGTTCCTTGATTTAGGCACGTCTTGCACCATATATTCTTCTTTCGTTTGGAAGAGGATTGGATCTTCTATATTAGCACTCCCATTGTACATGCAGAAAAGCTGCATGTAAGCACGGTCAGAGCAGGTCTAGTGAGGAAGTCTCATGTCGCTCCTGCGGGAACGCTGCTCGCATGGCTCCCTCTCCGTAGGATGTACCCCCTGGCTTGGCTTATTCACAAGAGTACCCAGTGAAAGGGAGATTCGACTGGTTGAGGCATCAGAGCGCAAAAGCTAGTCTTGTACAGCTTTCCGTCGGCTGCACGTGTTACTGTCAACACGGGCCTCTGGTCTGCCGCTGGTGTCGCACGCTTGTTGAACGAAGCACGAGCCACCAGGAATCTCTTCCTACTACCCCCAGCAGGTGAGTATTATTCAGAGTCCGCCGCAGGTTTACTTGAAGGGAAAGCGATCCTGTCGAAGACAGATCTCCTTACCGGTAATACTCCCGTCGCAAGGGGTTTGGACCGGTGTTCGCTTCTTTTGGCATCGTTCTTTCGTCAGATTAACTATGGAACCACCATCTTCTTCGCCATACTTTCCCAGGACATGAATCGGGCGAGGGGATAAGGCTGTAGCAGCCGAGATCTTCTATGTGGCCTTGATGTTAAGGGAGTCCAGAGACGCAGTTTCTGCCATTGTGCTGCTGGCTGCAGCCGCCTTAGGCCTCCAGACACGTCGAGTCTTCTTCGGTTGTACGAACCGCTTCAAAGTCTTCGACTTTTCATCAAAGACGAGATCTTCAAAAGCTTGCTGGTCGAAGCGTACGACCAGCATGTCTTGAGATGCTCCCAGGAAGTTGTCATCAGATTGCGTCACCGCCTTCTCGTTGGAGGAGAAGGTAGTCCCCAGCAGAGTCACTATTTTATTCGACATAACAAAAGGTTGAACAAACTTTTTGCTTTATTGAACGTATAAGGTATCTGTGTACAAAGAAGGAAGTCCTAAATAGAATATTCTAAGTATAGGGAGAAGAGGTTTCTGGAAAAGTGTGATGGTGGAGATTGAGCATTGCAGTGGCTTTTTTACTCCGTTGACGATCTGACGACGAATCAACATTGCTATGGCTCTCTGGCGCCTTTGATGGGACTCTAGGGTCACCGATCAAGAGGCTGTCTGGATGAGAATATCTCTTGAAGATGGTTGGTTGGTTCTTTGGTTGACAGGTGGATGAGGGTCGTCGACTCTTCGTAGATAGAGATCGCTGCTCCTTTGAAGATTGACGATTGTCAATGTTTTCTCTCTTTTTTTTTCTCTTTTTTTGGTGGAAGAAGAACTTCTATTTATAGAGAATCGAGCACATATGTGATATGCATTAGGGTTCCTGAGATATGAAAGAATCTGTCGTCATTGTACGGTACGGTCTTCTACGGCACTGACACGTGGCGGACATCGAGATTCCCCTCAAACGAGATCTCTGGTGGTTATAAACATAACCGAAGGAGGTAACACGTCCCACGTGCGGATTTGCTTACTCGAATATAGCCAAATAAATCTTAGAATTTCATCCTAGATTTGGAGTCTAATTGATCCTCGTCTAAGATTTAAATCAATCTGATATGATATCAATTATGATTTAATCCCAATCTTTTCTACAAGAGGCGGTTTAAATAAACCAATTGGGGTGGACCCATGCTTCCTGCGCCTCTAGTGAGGACTAAGTGCTGCTGTGCTTCTGGGGCGACGAGTAGACCGTGCTTCTGGAGATGACGAAACCTCTGTGCTTTTAGGCGACGAATGGACTTGGCTTCGAATGACGACGAGACTTTTGTGCGTATAGAGAAACTTATAAAGCTGTGTTTCGGGCTACCGGAGTCACTGTGCTGTAGGCGACAAATAGGTTTATGCTTCAGGTTGGCGAGGTTACTGTGCCATTGAAGCGACAGGTTGACTTGCATTGATTGCGATGGAAGTTCCCAAGTCTCTTATAGAGAAGTGACTTAAGCTTCTGATCCGGAGAAGACGACTGTACAATGGAAATGGAGATGGTATGAGCATATCACCATCCTGTGCCTCATGCGGACGTAGGTAAGTAGTTGTGCCTCTAAACAGTGAAGGCGTTGGCTGCGAAGGGAAGGGTATGACACCCTTGCGCATTTGAGATTAGCGCAGGCAGATAGCTGCACCTCTGGAGTGAAGGCACTGGATTCTAAAGTAAAAGAAGGGGAGGGGGTCTACCCCCATCTTGTTTTTGAGGTTGGCGCAGGCAGGTAGCTGTGCCTCTGGCTCGAAGGCTCTGGCTTTTTCAAAGTACTAGGTTACTGATAGGCTTCTCAGAGGCTATGCCCACAAGAATATCAGAACATGCTTCGGTGAAGATCAATCTTCCAGCGTGTGTATCGAAAAGAACGAAGGTTGTACTACAATGAAGACTGCATCTTTTGTAGATCCCTCTAGGCTTCTGTCGAATCTGTACTAGATCCTTTGTAGAAGAATAGAATTAGTCCCTTATGTATAGTCCTGATGTGTCTGTAATAGACTTTGGTAGACATGACAATAAAGGGACTTCTCTCCATATCTTCTGTTTTGTCTTTTTAGTACTGAGCCTGAGTCTTTTGCATCTTCTGCACTTTAGCGAAGGGATGTCTTCAGCTAAAAAATTTCTTGCTTCTATAAATCATACTAGAACCACCCCTACTAGAAAGATAGCCGTCGTAAGCTTGCCAAGCGTACGATGTACCGTATTTACCCCTATCAGTTTACATATCGAAAGCGGTATTTCAAAATACACTGGATTAGTGTCTCGTACTAGATTCACATTTGTCTCATGTTATACTATTTGGACTCACATTACCTTTATGCTAGATCAGTTATCTCTATTTAAGTCTTCAATGCCATGCTCTTCTGATTCACTATATTACCTTCCTTGTTCTTTAGTTAAACTATTCTTCTATTCCATTTCATGTCTCAAATTTTCCATGTTTATTAAGTATTGCTTGTTATAACTGTTTTATAGTCTTTATCATTTATTTGGAACTGCTAGAGGAGATGTGCTCATTCCATCCTGACTGGATATATTTTTTAGATGTTTGATCAAAGGATCTGTGTCCTACCTACTACGGATCCGAGGAGGGGATAGCTACCTTGGGTCCTGATTCTCAGAAGTGATCATCGGGAGACTTAATACTAGTTTTATGCTTTGTGTTAGATTCATTGTTAGAACTTTTGGCTTGTATTGTAATGAATATTTTGACATTGTATTTGGGATTTGATTTTGGATATTACTTTAGTTGTTGTTGAGTCTTTATGGTTATTTAGACTTCTTTGATATCTTATCGTGCTTTAGACAGTGAATGAGTATTTACCATATCGTTATACTTGTCCTCCATTCAGAGTTGAGATCTATGACAGGTACATTATATCATTGTGTGAGATAATTAGTTAGCGACCTAGACAGCGTTCTACCGCTGATTCTGCGGTGTAGGCTGGGCAATGTTACGCACTCGTGCCCTATACCGGGTGCGGGTCATAACATTCACCCATTTCTTTGGCATCGCAAATCTGTTGTCTTCCCTTGACAAGGAGTATAATAATCACGAGAAGATTTACAAAGTAATGTGGGGTCTCACAAAGAATTGGAACCCCAAGGCTACAACAATCGTTGAAGGGAACGAGACAATGTCAATTGAAACACTCATGGGAAAGCTGGTGACTTGCGAGCTAAATCTGCAAGATTTTGAAGAATCAGCATCCAAGGAGAAATCAATTGCTTCCATGGCACAACACAAAAAAGTAGTTGAAGAGGAGTCTGAAGATGGTGACTCAGATGGAGAAGAGCAAGATCTTATGGTAATTTTTTTAGAAAGTTCCTAAAGTTCAATCGTCGAAACAAGAACATCAACAACAATGACGATGAAGTGAAAATAAGCTACCGATGCAAAAAGAAAGAACACATCAAGAAAGCCTGTCCATCAGCATCATCAACCAAGAAGGGTAACAAATATGAAAAAAATTACACGAAGAAATCGACGTCCAGAAAGTTTGCAAATACGAGCATATGGCACAAAAGTGAAGGTAGCGACTCAGAAGACAACAGCTCTCAAGATGCTGCAAATGTGTGCCTAATGGCGTTTAATCAGGTAACTACTAACCCTCTATATGAAGACTTTACTTTTGATGAGCTAGTTGATGCCTTTAGTGATCTCCTAGAAGACCATAGAAAATTGCTAGGTAAATACAAGACTTCTAAGAAGGTACTCAAGGAACACAAACTTGAGATAGAAAGACTGACCCTATTACTAGAAGATGTTAGAGAAAATTAACTCTCTAGTGAGACTGGTGAGTTAGCTTCTATCAAGTTACAATTATACGGAGCATCACGTACTCTTGAAGAGAAAGACAAAACTATAGCTCTGCTGCAAGAAGATTATCAAATCGAGAAGAAGAAGAGTGTTAATGCACTTATTAAGAGTGATGCCCTAATAGCTGGTTATAAAGATTATTTGACACTTCCAAAAATTTGGAAATTAGGCTAGGAAAACAGCTGGCATCGACTGCTTCCTCTCCTAACATGTGTTACTTATCCAAAAAGAATGTTGTCCAACCAAAAACTGTCAAATCCAAAAGGTATAGCAATCATAGACATTCTTTTATTATAAGTATCCTCTGAAAGCCCATTGGACTACCAAACAAGTACACAAGACCAATACTTTACCTAGCACTCATGCATATGCTAGATGTCACTACTGTGGCACCCCTGGTCATATTTTTTCTATATGTTGACTTAGAAGATTAGTAGATTTGAATATTTGAACTTGGGTACCAAAAACTAACGTCTCTGGACCTTATAAAAAAGGGTACCAAAAGTTTCATCCACAAATTGTTTTGTAGGTGGAACATCTAATCCATTCTAGAAGTAAGTGGATCTTCGACAACGGTTGCTTACGGCACATAACCGACGATGTATCTTTGTTTGACACCGTCGAAAGAAAAAAATGATATGTCTCCTTCAGAAACAACTTAAAATGGTACATTATAGGTATTGGTAACGTTGGTAAGGCTTTCTATCCCATTATTAAACTTGTATGTCTTGTAATATAATTAAAGCATAACCTACTCAGCATAAGTTATTTAGCTGACCATGGTTATGGTATTAATTTTGTTTAAGATAAATGTATTATAGTTTATAGCTCAACAAGTAGTACTATTTTCGTAGGCATTAGGAAAGATAATATCTTTGTTATCTATCTTTTGGAAAATACTGTTGGCCTATTAAGCCATGGTCAAACCGATTTCGATAATTGACTTAAACTCCGAACTTGATATGAAAAGAAACAAGTGCGAAGATTTTGTCTTTCCTGACTTTTCATATTTATTCTGTATTTTTCTTTTATTGTGTCTAGATTATTTTGTGATTCGGGATCACTAGCATTTAGAAGTTTATTCCTAAAACTATCCTTGATCTATTTTTCCAGACCCAAATCAAACCCAAACTAAATCCACATCCAAAAGCCTAAACTAACTCAGGTTGACTAGGATTCCTGGTAACCGAACTCGGCCAGAGTTCTGTCCGAACTCGGACCGAACTCGGTCACCTAGAATCACTCTTGGTCAGCAGCTTTCCCTTTTTTTGGATCACCAACGTTCAAAAATATGAACGTTAGCCTACAGAGTTCTGCCCGAACTCTGTATGAAAATTACCTATTGTTCGACATCCCAAAAGGTTATACGAACTTTTTGTTTATTGAACTTGAAAAAAGGTACTATCGATTTCTATGCAAAAAAATCTAAGTACAAGAATCCTGGAAAAGCGTGACGGTGGAGATCGAGAACTGCAGTGGCTCCTTTACTCCGTTGACGATCTGACGACGAGTTGGACTTGCTTTGGCTTTCTGGTGAACTCTATGGTTACCGGTCAAGAGGATGCCGGAGTTGAAGACTTCGAAGCTCTGTCTTTTGCCTTCAGCTTCTTTTCTCTCTGTGTGTATCCTCCTTCTCTACTTTGAAGGAAAAACTCCTTCTATTTTTAGGGAAAAGGGGGAACATATGCGATGTGCACTCGGATTTGAGATATGAAGGAATCTGCTGTCATTACACGGTACGGGCTTATGCTGAGCTAACACGTGGCAGACGTCGAGATTCCCCTCTATCGAGATCTTGGGTGGTTATCAAAATAACCAAAGGAGGAAACATGTGGCATGTGTTTATTGCTGGTAATCCTCTGTTTAGATGAAGCCGAGTAGATCTTGGATTTCATCTCAGAGCAGGATTTTGTTTGATCTTCAGGAGACGATCAGTTTAAACAAATCGACTTGATACGACCTTTATCAAAAGAGCAAACTTCGTCCTTATCTAAATTTTGAACCAATTGATAAGATATTTGCATTTATCAATATGATCAACCTCTGTCCTATCTTTGAGAGTGGCGGTTTAAACAAACCAACTGGGTTGGACCATACAACCTGCCCCTCTAGCGAGGCCTTAGTGCTACTGCGCTTCTGGTGCGTCAAGTAGACTTATTCTCCTGGAGACAATGGAGCTTATGCGCTTTCAGGCGACGAGTGGACTATGTTTCGAAGATGACAAAATCACTGTGCATTTGAGCGACGAGTAGGCTGTGTTTCGAGTAGTAAAGTCACTGTGCTTCAGGGCGACGAGTAGGCTGTGCTTCAGGCTAACGAGGTTACTATGCTTTTGATAGCTCGACAGTCGAAGAATATCTCTTCGAATCCCGGAAAGTACGACGCTCGAGAAGACTACATCAGATTTTAATAAATGCTGACAGCTGTCTTTCGCCAGTCATCAATTAGCGCAAGGTATTTAATGAAGAATGAAGAGTAAGGGGCGCTAGTCGTCAGGTTGCGCTCGACGCAACCTATCAAACTGGCGCCACTTAACCAATTTCCATCCAAAAGCAAAATAACGTGCCGCGTATGCCCCTAATCTCAAAGAACGTATCTACTATGCTGACCACGACCACACGTATCTTACTCACAGAATGCCATGTGTCCCCAGCAGTTCAAGTAACCGTTTGCACAACTGGATAGGTGGCGCGTAACACGCAGTACGCGCAACTCAGAAATAGTTATTTAAGAACTCTATAAATAGAGTTTCAAATCGGTTCTAAAGCATCACTAATGATCATAATCTCCTGCTAAACTACTGCGATATCACATCGTCTAAGGGATAAAGTGATCGTCTTCTTATCAGATTCCTACAGTTGTACTTTCCCAAAATTCAAGTGTACTCATTGTACTTTCTTTTTTTTAGTTTGTAAATCAAACTTTTGTTTTTGCAAACAAGTCTAGAATACAAAATCTAAAGTAATGTGTTCCCACTTATACTCTAGAATGGGTAGTGGCTGATGCAATCCGCCTGGCCTCTGTCTCTCTGCTTTCATCTGCTGGTTCACTAAGCATCTGGATACAAACTATGCCACTCCCGGTTCATACAATACCACCACACGGGCTTCCTAGATCCCTATACATCTTGTTGGCACCATAATGCATAGAGTACTGAGAACGATGCGCTTCCTGAAGAACCTCCTCTTACATCTCTCCACCAGGCACACATAATCTAGCACCATGCCTCAAGAAACCATCCTCGACAGTAGTGAAATTATCCAACAATTATGTCTGAACCTGAACTCTAATGCTTCTCAGAGTTACATCATCAAACTATGTCGACTTGATCATGTCCATCAAATTTGACTAAATCTGTAAGCCCCACTTCTGTATCTCTATCCGAGGAACTACTACCTCAATACCCAATCTTTCCAGATCTGCCAATAAGTGACGGTCTACTGTCAAGTACATAGCTACCGGATACATGCTCAAGTTGGCAACAATGTTGGCCTTTCCTGGATGATATTGTAAAAAAAATATCAAAGTCTTTCATCAGCTCTAACCACCATTAATACCTCATGTTTAGCTCTTTCTGAGTAAATATATACTTCAAGCTCTTATGGCCTGTGAAGATCTTCATACGCTCTCCGTATAGATAGTGTTTCCACAACTTTAGAGCAAAAAAAATTGCTGCCAACTCAAAATCATAGGTAGGGTAGTTCATCACATGCGGATGTAATTGCCTGGATGCATAGGCAATCATCTTTCTATGCTGCTGAATTACACAACCCAAACTTTTTCCAGAAATATCACTATAGATAGTGAATCCACCTGTCCTTGATGGCAACATCAAAACAGGAACTGTACTCAACCTCTTCTTCAACTCCTCAAAGGTAGTCTGGCACTCCTCGAACCATACGAACTCCACATCCTTTCTGGTGAGTCTGGTCATCGGCTCTGCAATCCTATAAAATTTATGTATGAACATCCGATAGTAGCCTGCCAAACCCAAGAAACTTCGAATCTCTGCAACTGTGCTTGGTATGGACCAATATTCAACTGCTGCAATCTTCTTCGGGTCCACCGAGATCCCCTCTCTAGTCACAACATGCCCCAAGAACTCCATCCGGTCTAGGAAGAACTCATACTTTGATAGCTTCCCGTACAACTTATCCTTCCCGAGGGTCTCTAACACAATCCTCAGGTGCTCCTCATGCTCTTCTGGCGTCTTTGAATAGATTATAATATCATCGATGAACACTACCACTAACTTGTCAAGTTATTGATGGAATACCTTGTTCATCAAGTTCATGAATACCGTCGGGGTATCAGTCAACTCAAACGGCATCATAGTAAACTCAGGACCAAATGGCATCATAGTGAATACCTTGATCGGTTATATGGACTGCTTTTCTTTGCTAGTGGACAGTCCTTATTCATGTGCCCTGACTTCTTGCATCCAAAGCAGATAGTATCTTCTTCGTTGCTTTCATGGATATCCTTCTTCTTTTGGCTTGATTGCTCAAACTTTAAGAATTTCTTGAAGTTCTTGACCAGTAGGGCCTGTTCATCACCATCAGAATCTTTATCATCAGTATCATTACATAAGACTCTTCTGGCTTGGACTTTGAAGGCGATAGATTTTTCTTTGGGGGTTGCCTCTTCAAAATCTCACAAATCCATGAGCTTGTCCATAAGTGTCTTAATGTCATCGTGGTGAGGTCGTTTCCTTCTATGATCGTGGTGTCCTTCGAGTTCCAGTTCTTGATTAGAGCCCGAAGTACCTTCATGATCTTCTCATGGTTGCTGTAATCCTTTTGGTTGCTGTAATCCTTTCCAAGAGATTGTAGAGGATTAGTAATATCTAGGAAATGAGTGAACATCTATGTAATTGATTCACTGGTTTTATTTTGAATGTCTCGTATACTTGTGTCAGTCTACTGATCTTAGATTCCTTTACTTGGGAAGTTCCTTCATGAGTTACCTCAAAAAGTCTGCAAATCTCATTACATGTGATACAAGTAGATATATGACTGAACTCGATTTTGTCAATTGCACAAAATAGTGCATTGATAGCTCGTGCATCTAGACTAGCCTATGTCTTTTCATGCTCAGTATACTTATCATGGGACTTGTCTATTAGAATACCATTAATTACTATTCTAGGCTGTTTCTTGTAACCGTTTATAACTATCGACCAAAGATCGAAGTCTAGTAACTTAAGAAAGAAACTCATTCGTGTTTTCCAATATGTATAGTTTGTTCCATCAAATAGTAGAGGTCTATCGGTGATTTGCCCTTCACCGTTGAACATAGATTTAACGACTGCCATATATACTCTCTAGGTGGTTATGTATATGTATAATCTGCTCTGATACCAATTATAGGATCGTTGAGTACCTCTAAGGGGGGTGAATAAAGTGTGCGTGTAGCAGAATAAATATCATATTAAAAACTGTTTAATATGGATAATTAAATATAGGTAAGAGCAGATGAATATCAGTATATGAATTGTAGTAAAAATAAAGAGTTAAGAGTCAAAACTCAGTAACATAGTGATATATACTGGTATCCTTCGTGGAGGACTAATCCAGTCTTGAGTACTCTTGCTCGATGTCAATCCACTATGACACAAGCTTTAACTGAGTGCTTATAACTCTTGTAATACCGTGCTTGGGGGCAAGTGCACGACCAACTTCAATAATACCGTGCTTAGCGACGAGTGTACGACTGACTCTTGAAGGCGTTTAAAAATGGAAACATTTTCTGAGATGGCCTCTGATACAACTCTTTAAACCAAACTCTAGATTGAACTAAAACTGATACTGGCTTGACTAAGAGTTGTATTAAGCTAAATATGAAAGTGTATAGCCCGTAGAAAACACTTAAGGAATAGAGAGAGGAGAGAGCGAATGAGATATGTGAAAATGTGAAAGTTCTTCTCTATTTATAGTATTTTTATGGACCAAATTCAAGTAGAGTTCGAGTGTAGTTTGGATGCAGAAATCTCGCATTTGAACGTTGGATACATATATCTAGGAAGACCAAAAACAACTTGACTGAACTCGGGCCGAGTTCTGTCAGGGTTCAAACACAACAGGTTTGGGCCATTTGGATATATTTACATAATATATGGATTTTGGACTATTTTGTTTGTGGACTTTGGATAGGATTTTTTTGTGGACTTTGGATAGGAATTTTTTATGGACTTTGGATAGAAATGTTAGTGGATAGGAAGGTTGTATTTTGTGGACTGAAAATAGCTAAGCCAGTACCGATCTAATCAATCTTGCCTACTTTTCTAGACTTGAATAAAGACAAAAATACATAAGAAAGATGTAAAAAGTCTTGATCTTGATTCCATCATTTTTGGTTCTTGATAACAATGAGATATTTATAGCAGTAAGTGCAGACATTCTGACTTGATACATGTAGCTGTGTATATTTTACGTATCGACCAAAGTTGACGTTGATTATTAAAATCAGATATGATCATGACCAGTGGACCAACAATATGCACCTGACGTATAGACCAGATGGGTACATAGCTGTGTGGCGCATGGCAGGACAAGCAGGCACATAGCCTCTGTCACGTAGGAAGCCTATACGTACAACGCATGTTGTTAGAGGGAATTATGCGGCAAGCTTCAGTGGTCACTTGGCATTTCTGCCGCATGGTCCCTTGTGCGCATATAGGTCGTTGTCCTAAATAGCAAGTTTAGTCATGGAAAAATAAAAAAACTAGCCATGGTCATAACTTCCTCTCTAGGACTCAAAATTCAGCAAAACAAAAGTCAAAACTGCATTTACTAGATCATTCCCAAAAATTCATATAAAACCCTAGTTTTGAACCTTTAGATCTACTCCAAATACTCATCAACCGTAAAACACCCAGAACTAAACTTGTAGAGAATGTAATGATGCATAATGACTAAAAATAAATAAAGGATTTCAAAGAATTAAAATGAGCAATGTTGGTCTCTCTATAGGTGCAAGATGTACTTGCCTTGGGTTGGTTGAGGGAAATAAATGAGAGTGAATAAGGAGAGAGAAAGAGGAAGAGAGTATTTAAAAGGGGTGGGATGACTTAAATAAACCCTAACCCTGACATGCCTAATCCAAGTCTACATGTCATGACACATTAACATAATTAAATAAGTAAAAATTTGGATCACAACAAAGTCTAGTATATTCCATCATCGAAGCAGCGAATTATGCCTACAACCAAATAAGGACAAGGGGCAGCACACTACTCCGCGACGAGATACTGTTGCATGCCATAATCAGGTGTGAATATAGGATACATGTGCACATGTTACAAATACCAGATACCATACAAAGGAATACTACAAAAAAATACGTATAGCGGGAACGGGGAGTGACAGACGCATAAGAGTAATTAGGAAGAAGATTTTGTTTAAGATAGAGTTTCCAACACTCAAGTCGGTGGCATCTTAGTGTTTTCCTCTGCCAAGACTCGAGTGGTGAAGACTCTTTTTCCCGAACTTGGAGCGAGAGTCGCCAGCTTGCATGTATACAGAGAATTATTTAGACGCATAAACATTGTTATGCGTCTGGGTAACATTTTGTTTTCATGCGCTAACGAAAGACTGGTTAATGGATAGGCTGGATGAAGCACGAGTAGGCACAGAGACACTCTTATACACCCATTGTGGTTGCCTCATTGGCAATAGCAGTAGTCTTCACTAGGTTATGCGCCACCAGAACTTTTTTTGTCCATCTACAGCCAGAGCTTTTCCTTTGTCATCAGCGAAGTTTGAAAGAGCGTTGGGGAGAGCATTATGATCCTTCAGGAGCCAAACCTTGCGAGATCGGCTGACCTTTTGTACCCTAGCAGCGGGAGCAAAATTGCTTCCAGAGAGCATCTCCTTGTAGGCTTGTTGGTCGAATTGCACAACCAGCATCTTTTGAACAAAACCAATCTTCGTGATGTCGGATTGCGCTACCACTTTCTCATTAGTAGAGGAAGTCGTCCCTAGCAGATTCATCATTTTATTCCGATATAAAAATTGTAACCTTTGTATTAAAACTTTTACAGAAAAATAAAAGGAGTATAAAAGCAATCCTTATACAATAATTCTAAGTACAAAATGATTCTTTGTTTGGGGCGATGAAAGTTTAGTCAGCGGTCGACTTCTTTACTCTGTTGACGATCTAATACGAAAATTGCAAAAGCTTGTTGACTCTGTATCACTCGCAGAATTTCGACAACAAGTTGGCTATGTATATGTCTGTTAGCCCGTGAGGAAGACACTGTCCCTCTATTTATAGCATTGCAATACTAGAAATGTCTATACGCACATAAGCAAAAAGTACATTATTTTCTGTCTCGGTGGCGGATGGACTAGAGTTGGCATGTAGGCATTAAAAGTTAGTAGGGGATGGACGTGTACACAGATCATACATGAACCGCCACGTGGCTTCAGTTTTCTGGGATGTGCCATACAGAATGATGTCTAATAGTACACGATCTCCAAGTGGAAAACAATCTTTAGGTGGGAAATAACTATGCTCCTATTGACGGTATGCGCTTTGTTGATTCTTCTCCGCTGTATGAAAATTCATTGTTCTGATCAGGGGGAATGATGCATAAGGTTCAAAAAGGAAGCCGACATATGACTATACGCATAATGGTTACGCGCCATAATTTTCTTGCTTCTACAATGATCTTCGCAAAATGAGCAATATGTGGCCACATAACACACGTGGCATATCGCTGATAAAGTTGTCGCATACTGCTAACAGAACTTGCCGCATACCACTAATAATAGACCATTATAAAATATAATAATTATGCGGACGTCATCGTTGATGTTTTACTGTAACCGTCATTTGTATACTGTACGAGATGGCTTAGCTTTCGATGTGGATGTCAAAATAGGCTATGCGGCTTAGTTGACTACTCGACTTTTATGTACACATCTCATGTTCTTTGATGCATAGTCTCAAAGTTAACTGCTTTGAAGAATGGCGCATAAACTCCAAAAGCTGGTGCATATACTGTTTGAAGAATCATTACCTTCAATATATGGCACATAGAAGAAGAAGTACTTCAACGCATAGCCACCATGCGCCTTGAACTAGAAAAATTTCATGCTTCTACAGGCTCTAGCATGCCACTGATGACTCCTAAGGTCAAACAAATCATATCTCAATCCAATCAACACAAGAAGCAATAAAGAGTAAATCATATATGCGATGGGTATGGCGTCCCCCAAACACAAATACATGTATAATTGTGAAAGCTAACATTTCAAAAGATACATCAGCTAAATATAAAAAAAGGTATGTAAATGTACAACTAGCTATAGTTCTAGAATATACACCTATGTCGTCTAAAGACGGAGGGAACAAAAATACAAAAATAAGGAATAACACATATTCTTGGCTAAACACCACAAAAATGAAAGTACAAAATAAAGTGGAAGATAAATGTAATCCACTAGCTATTCAGAGTCACAATCCTCCAAGTGCAAGCCATTCAGTGAATGTGACAGTAGATCCTTGGGTCCAACTAGGAAACCTAGCCATACAAAACCAGTGGAGTCAGAACCCCAAGCAACTAGCTATCCTTAGCCGCAATCCTCCAAGTGCAAGCCATTCAGTGAATGTGACGGTAGATCCTTGGGTCCAACTAGGAAACCTGGTCATACAAAACCAGTGGAGTCAGAACCCCAAGCAACTAGCTATCCTGAGCCGCAATCCTCCAAGTACAAGCCATTCAGTGAATGTTACGGTAGATCCTTGGGTCTAACTAGGAAACTTGACCATACAAAATTAGTAGAGTCAGAACCCCAAGCAACAAGCTATCCTGAGCCGCAATCCTCCAACTGCAAGCCATTCAGTGAATGTGACGGTAGATCCTTGGGTCCAACTAGGAAACCTGGCCATAAAAAACCAGTAGAGTCCGAACCCCAAGCAACTAGCTATCCTGAGCCGCAATCCTCCAAGTGCAAGCCATTCAGTGAATGTGACGGTAGATCCTTGGGTCTAATTAGGAAACCTGACCATACAAAATAAGTGGAGTCAGAACCCCAAGCAACAAGCTATCCTGAGCCGCAATCCTCCAACTGCAAGCCATTCAATAAATGTGACGGTAGATCCTTGGGTCCAACTAGAAAACCTGACCATACAAAACCAGTAGAGTCAGAACCCCAAGCAACAAGTACCACAAAGGAGGTCCAAGGTGAATGACAAAAATACAAGACGAAGATCCGTGAATAGACAATAGGACTGATTTCCAAGGCCGGCCCGGAACATTTTGATGCCCAGGACGAAATACAAAATTATGCCCCTTCTTCAAAAATTATATTGGAAACAAGTTATCAATTTTTTTGCATGATACAATAAACCAAAGTGAACCCTTTTAAACTGGGGTCTGATACATGCCAGCTAACCTTAAATTTTGCATCGAAAAATATATCCTAGCAAATGGCAATACTACTTTTATGGTTAAAAAAAACCTCCGATGCAATATGTTATTTAACATTTCTTGTTTATGTTTTTCAGTACTAGGATTGAGATATATGGGCTTGTTTGCTTAATTTATCAACAACAGAGAAACTCAAGAAACATAAGAAAAAGCCAAAATCAGGAGAACAAAAATTACAAGAGGAACAAAAGTTACAAAATATTTCAGTTTGAAAACCAAATCATTGTGAAATTTTAATTGCAAAGATTACGAAAAGATATTCAACACTAGAAAAACGTATAATTTTAAGTGTGAAATCTTAAGTGCAAAGATAAATGAGAAGACTCACCACCATCGGCTCTTCGGTATTCAACACCAACGTGGGATCAATTATAACTCACAACACGTAGTGAGCTAAATATACTACAGAAGCTGGATGAAACTTAGTTACTATGAATATGTGCATAAATAGAGATATTACGAAGGAAGACCGAAGATCTAATACAAACAATATGTATCCTAATTTTGAAAGATGCAAAATTTCAAGTCTGTGCTTGTGTTTTTGCAAAGTAGATTATATGTAAATATAACTTGGAACTTTCGAAAAATAAACTACATCAATAGAACCCTTCATCGAAAGACGGGAGCAAAGAGATATTGTCCTCAGTCATTAACAACAGAGGGAACTCATAAAACATAATAAAGCCAACATCACGTGGAACAAAAGTTACAAAATATTTCAATTCTCAAAATGAAAGTCTTGCTAGAATATCATGTTCACATTGATACCTCTCTCTCACCTTTTCGTCTCCTCTTCGGGTCAAGGCTCAAGCAGACGCCAGGGAGGGAGAGAGAGAGAGAGACAGAGTTCCGTAAGCTTGTCTGCTGTCGTGGCCTTCTTCGCGTAGTCTTACATCACGGAATACTTGTGAAGGATTATAAGAAAAGAAATTGAAGAAAATTAGAAAATTTGTATTTCAATTATAAGAAAAAGAGAGAATGAAGAGATAATTAAAATGAACAATTAAAAAAAAATTATTGCTGGTCGTCTGGAATCGAAAGCGACATGAAGAACTTTTTTTTCCTTTGAAATGCAAAAGAAAATCTGAAGTGATGGGAAGACTAGTTTTTTTCTCTGAAATTGAAGAGTCGGACGATTATCCAACTTCCATGCGCCATGCCATATTTGTTGAATTGCTATAATGATTTTCTTCGGACCTTGTACTTTGAAGAAGAAATCAGAGTAAAAAGGTTTTATTATTTATTACTATTACTAACTTTAAAAAAAATTGGAGCCCCTTGGGATTTGGGGGCCAGGGCGCAAGTCCTGTCTGTCCCTCCTCCGGGCCGCCTCTGCTGATTTTCTACCTTTAACCAGACAAGGACAAAAGGTAGGAACCGACTCCCATGATCGTTCACGTGTCTAAGTCAACAAACATCAACCACACACAATGAGAACCACAACTGAATATAATAGCGAGAGTAGTGTCGTACCAATGCACCGTCTCGTAAAATAAGGAAGGTTGAGTTAAATGCTGAACAAGATAGCTATAATCTATCTCATATATATTTTTCTATCATCAAAGATAAGTCTAATCTACCTCATATTATGCTATAAATTTTGTTTGGTACCATTACAGGCGGATCATACTATTAGGTAATAAGTAAATAATTTTGTGAAAACGATAAAGAAAAAGTTAGAGTTCCTCGAGTCTTCTTTAAAATCGAGAGAGAGAGAGAGAGAGAGAGAGAGAGAGTGAAAGTGATGTTAGTGGTCCAACCAAAAATGGTTAGTTAAACAAACTAGGGGCTATCATTTGGTACAAGAAAAAGATGATAAAAGTGAAAGTGATGTTAGTGGTCCAAATAAAAAGACTAGTTACACAAGCTAGGTATGTCATTTGGTACAAGACGCCACCACCCCCAACCTTTCTTATTTCAAGTGCCGCCTCCCTTTCTCTCTTTCTCTCTTATCAGTCTTCTTTATCTGTGAAATTAATTCACTAGAAAGAAAGAAGGAAGGAAGATGAATATGAAGGTTTGTAGCTTGAAGAGTGGTGTGGTAGCTGTGTTCCCATCATCATCCTCATCCTCATCCTCTCTCAGGTTCCTCTCACCATCTCTTAATTTGAGGTCCTCTAATTCTTTTACCAAACTCAAAATTAGAGCAGAAATCCCAATTATTCCCAAATTTGTCAAGGCCTACTCCCCCTACAACAGACCACCACCACCACCAGCAATGGCTCCGCTCCAACTCAAATCCCCATCAGGAAAACTTCTACTGCACACATTGACAGCCCATCCCCATCTACTCCCATCCACAATAGACCAACAACTCGACAGACTCGAAGCGGACGCTGCAGCCGCCGACCGTCACGACAATCTCGAAGAGATACTCTACTGCATCATCGTGCACAAGTTCACCGAAAATAGCATACGCATGATCACAATGATTCCCACTTGCCAACTTGATTACCAAGAAGAGGACAGGCACAAGCTCGAAGCCGCCCACACAGACGACGCCATGGACATGATCGAGGGACACCTCACGTTTGTTCAAGACAAATTCGGCGCCCACCCCGGCAAGCTCAGGCTCGGGAAGCTCTACTCCGCCTCCGTCAAGTTCGGCTACTATTTGAAACGAGTGGACGAGAGGTTCCAGCTGGAGAAAAAGATGGACACCCTCCCTACCGTCCACGTTGGGGATGTGGAGTCGGCGATACTGTACGACTGCGACGACGAGGAAGACGATCTCGATAACCTGTCGTACGGGCTGAGGGCGTATATTAGGGGCCTGGACAAAGAGACGTTGCGGAGGTTCGCCACGGTGAGGTCCGAGGAGGCAATGTCGTTGATCGGAAAGCACGAGAAGGCCCTGTTTGGGGATTCGGCAATGAGTGCATTGGCTTCTGGGATTGGTTCCTCCGGGCTTGCGATGTTGGTTCTTGAGGCAGTGGCTTTTGGGTCTTTCCTGTGGGAGGCGGAGTGCTACATTGAAAGCAAATGTAAGTTTTTTAGATGTTGAAGTTATCGGGTATTGTTAAACTTCTTCTTCTGTTTCTACTTTGTAGTTGAGTGTAGATCTCAATTTGTGGAGGAGATTTCTAATATCTCATTTGACTCTTTGATAATTGTTCTTAATCCCATTGTAGAAGCAGGAATGATTCACATCTACACTGAATCAAACTATCTTTAATGTAATATTACTGGTATGAAGTTGGTGTGGTTAATACTTAGTTTACCAACACTATCAAAGAAGAGCTAGAAAAGGGAAATTTCATGTAATTGGACTTTTACTAGACTATGTTATTGCCGGGGCACAATTTTTCGATGGAAAACAGAGAATATGAAACAGTTGTAAAGACAACATTTCAAATGCAATTCCTTAAAGAAGGTTTTGCAACAGAGATCCAGAAGGATTCTACAAAATTACGAGATCTAAAAAGATATCGTAATACACGAATAATCTAAAGAGATTTTCGTGATCGTAGCAAACTGGCAGTAGTGCCTTCTAAAAAGAAGATACTGACAGAATTGCTAAAGGCAACAGAAGGATGACAGGCGAGAGATGGAAATGCTGGGGTGAATTATCACCGTTGCTCAAAGCTTTATTCGCCCTCTGCGAACAGCTTCCAGGAACCAGCAAGGTTGACGGAAAACCTTGGAACACTCCTGCTCTTCTGACTCCTCGGAAGACGACGAACTCCTCTGGCAATGGCTCTACTCTTCTCTCTCTGTTTCTGAAGTAACAGAACCCACGCGTACTAAAAAGTACTAGTGTTTGTGTTAAAGAACACGCTCACTACTCTGTTGTGTTAAAGAACACTTAGAGTTTTTCTTCCTGGAATTCTGATTACTCCCTAACTCAGAGAGAGGAGAGAACCTGCATATATAGCCCACGGGACGGTTGCCAAGCAGTTGCCTGAACTTCAGGGTAGTGGCAGAACCACTCCTGAACGTGCAGCAACTGCTGCAACCGTTCCCGCTCTAATATGCAGCCAACCATATGCACATACGCGCTCTACGCACACTGCGTACGCTGCGCACACTGCGCACTCTACGCACGCTGCGCACACTGCGCGTACTGGGCTGCGTACTGGGCTGCGTACTGAGCTGCGTAACTGGGCTCGCGTAACTGGGCTCGCGTAACGGGCCGCGCAACGTGGTCGCGCAATGAGCGCAACTTAAGCGCACTATGCGCCTAGCGACGATGCTGACGTGCTAAGTACAAAGTGCGCCAACAAAACGCCACATTACGCCTCATGAGCCCTTGAGCCCGAGCCCGAGCCCGAGCCCGAGTCCGAGTCCGAGTCCGAGTCGGAGTCGCTAAGCCCCAACGGGGCTTAGCTCATATGGAAATAAATTTCCCAAGAGCAAAAAGCTTACAGCTTCTTAATTGTTGATTAAGCCTTTATACCATTAATAATTAATCCCACATGGCACACACCCATGTGCACTACATGTGCATCTCCATAAAGAAAAAAGACTCATATATGTGGAGATACACATTCCTTTCTAGCCGATGTGGGACTAAAAACTAAAACAAAAGGCTACAAACCCAACAATCCCCCACATATCTCTATATATATGAGTACGAGTGTTCCCCACAGTAACTGTCCACTATGCTTTTAGGATAGATGCCACTTAAGACTTGAATCTTCCCACGTGAGTCAAAAATCAAACTATAATGCAAGAATGGACTAAGTCTTGAATTCTGCATCATAGCTGAAATTCTTTCCACTCACATAATGTAGTTACATGTGCTTCTGGCTACACATTAAAGGTCCTGTGCCAGCCTGGTTTCAGTGTATAATTTTGGGTGTCTACAAGTTTACCCTCAAGAGACGGCCTGATATCTCTGTCATACACTATAGGTGAGTTCATTATAAAGAGACATGGCATGAAGCGCTTTGCGCTTCCCTTGCGGTGCTACGCCGCTATGACATGGCTTAAAGCCGAGGCCTTACCCCGTACCGGAAACCTCATCGTAGTGTCATACTACAGTAGCATGAGGCAACCGCCTCTTTGTAGTGCCAAACTACCCAGCATGAAGCTTTAGGCTCCTTTGCGGTGTTACGCTGCAACGACATGGCTTGCAAGGCCGAGGTTTTATCCCTAACCGGGTACCTCATGGTGGTGTCGTGCCACTGTAACATGAGGAACTCCTCCTCTTTGTAGTGCTGACTACACCCCTCTTTATATTTAATATACAACATTATGCTAACTGTCTATTTGCGGTGCTACGCCGCTGTGACTTGGCCTGCAAAGCTGAGGCTTTATCCTATTCCTGGGCAGCACCCCACATATAGGAACCTCATTGTGGAGTCACCCCACTGTAGCATGGAGTTTCACTCCTTGTAGTGCTGCTCTACCGTGCTTCCTGTAAAGCACTCCAGGCATTCACTCTGCCTGAGAACTCATTAAGGCAATTAAGCCAATCTTCCCACAGGAACCGTTTTCCGCAGAAAACAATAGTAGACAACAGTGGTTATAGGTCCGTAACCTCTCCATGTCCAATAGAACATGTACCCACCGTTCCTGATATTCTTCCGATTAGTGGTCCTCCCTTGAACCAAAAGCTAGATGCCTAGTAGATAAATCTTTGAACTATTAGCATAAAACTTTATGGTAGGAATACAAAAATCCAATATCAGAATGCCTTCAAGCCCATTTTACAAGCTGTGTCATTGACCAGCTGGCGCTTGAGGCCCTTGGTGAACGGATCCGCCAGGTTCTCCTGACTCCGAACATCAATCACTGCAATAACACCTCTCTTGATAAGATCGTGTACTGTCCTGTGCTTTAACCGCACAGTCCTCTTCTTTCCGTTGAAGAGGTCATTTGATGCCACCGCCGCAGTCGCCTGGTTGTCGCAGTATATCGGTATCGCCGGTATTTGCGCTCCAACCAATGGAAGATCATACATGAGCTTCCGAAGCCATTCTGCTTCCTCGGCTGCGGTATCTAGTGCAAAGAACTCAGATTCTATGGATGACCGCGAGAGCATAGTCTGCTTCTTCGACTTCCACGATATAGCAGCTCCACCCATTGTGAAAATGTATCCACCTGTGGACCTATCGCTCTCCACCTCTGAGCACCAACTGGCATCACTGAAGCCTTCCACTACCTGCGGATCTCCGCTGTAGTACAGTGCATATGTCTGAGTCTTCTTGAGATATCTCATAACCCGTTTCACAGCTTTCCAGTGTTCAGCACCTGGGTTGCTCGTGAAACGACTCAGCATTCCCACGGCGAAAGCTATGTCAGGCCTTGTGGCAGTAGTAGCATACATCAAACTTCCCATTACGCTTGCATACTCCAACTGTCTGACGCTTTTCCCTGAATTAGGCTTCAGCTTCAGATCACACCTGTACGGCGTATCGATCCCTGGAAGATCCCGATACCCATAACGAGTGATCATTTTCTCAATATAATGAGACTGTGACAGCGCTAGTCCAGTGTCTGTCCGGATGATCTTGATCCCTAAGATCACATCAGCTTCCCCCAAGTCCTTCATACTGAACTTGCTAGAGATGAACTTCTTTGTCTCAGTGACACAGCTAATATCCGTACCTAGGATAAGCATGTCGTCCACATATAGACAAACGATCACACCTCTTCTATCAGCGAACTTCGTATAAACACACTTGTCCGTATCGCTGACCATATAGCCATTTGACCTTATAACTTTGTCAAATTTCTCATGCCACATCTTGGGAGCCTGTTTAAGACCGTACAAGGATTTTACCAACTTGCAGACTTTGTCTTCAAGACCCTTGATGACAAATCCCTCTGGCTGTTGCATGTAAATCTCTTCGGTCAGCTCGCCATTTAGGAAAGCCGTATTCACATCCATCTGATGTATCACCATCTTATGTATTGCTGCGAGAGCAATCAACATTCTGATGGTGGTCATCCGGGCTACTGGAGCATACGTGTCAAAATAGTCAATCCCCTGCTTCTGAGAAAACCCCTTGGCTACCAACCTAGCCTTGAACTTGTCAATAGTTCTGTCTGCTTTCATCTTCTTCTTGAAGATCCATTTGCATCCGATGGATTTCGCTCCTTCAGGAAGATCAACCAACACCCAAGTGTTATTTGAGGTGATGGAATCAATCTCATTGTCAATCGCCTCCTTCCAGAAAACAGCGTCTCTGGTCTTCATCGCCTCATCACAGGTAAGCGGATCTGCTTCCACATGATAGGTGACAAAGTCACTTCCGAAGTCCTTCGGCCTCCTCACACGCTTAGCTGATGGCTCAGCTTGTTCTGGTTCAACCGTTGTTTCAACAACAGCATCTTCTTGGACCACATCTTCATTGAAGACTTCAGTTTCTTGCGCACCCTCATTGTTCTCCGGAACATCCGCAAGAACAATATTCTTGTGCCTTGCAAATTTGTCTTCAAAATATTCTGCGTCGCGAGATTCAATGATATAATTTGACTCAATATTAAGAAATCTCCGAGCATCACTCTTCTCGGCATAACCCAAGAAGATCGTCTTTGTAGTCCTTGTCCCAAGCTTCTGAATCTTTAGATCTGGAAGCTTGACATATGCCAGACACCCCCACACTCGAATGACATTCAAGTTTGGTCTGACCTTGAACCAGAGTTCATAAGGAGTATTGTCAGAAGTTGCATGAGGCACCCTATTTAGAATAAAAGTGGCCGTCAATGCAGCTTCTCCCCAGTAGCTCTTAGGAAGACCAGCAGTCAACAACATTGAGTTAATCATTTCTGTTAACGTTCTGTTCTTCCTCTCTGCTACTCCGTTTGATTGAGGAGAGTACGGAGCCGTAGTCTCATTGACAATTCCATGTTCCTTACAGAACGATGCGAATTCATGAGACCTGTACTCCCCACCTCGATCACTTCTTATCCTTTTGAGTTGTTGTCCAGTCTGCCGCTCAGCTTTGGCTCTGAACTCCTTGAACTTCTCGAATGCTTCGTCTTTAGCCTTCAGCAAGTAGACGAACGCATACTTTGAGAAGTCATCGATGAAGGTTATGAAATACTTCATCCCGGCCTTTATAGAGAATTGTTTGAAGTCACAGATATCGGAGTGAACCAACTCCAGAAGATCTGTACTTCGATTAACCCGAGGAAAGGGTTTCCTTGTGATCTTCGTTTGAGCACAAACTTCACATTTCTCTACCTTACCCCCACATTTGGAGATAAGTCCTAGACTAGACATTCTGTTTATTCGTTTACAATGAACATGTCCTAGCCTATTATGCCACAACTCAAGAGTATAAGCAAAATGAGTGACTTCATTAATTACATTAATTACATTGGACTGATTTACAAGCTGAATCTTGAACATTCCTTCGGTATAAAAAGCTTTTCCTAAATATGTTCCCTTGATAGACATCACCATCTGGCCAGCATTGATGTCCATCCTGAGGCCTGCATTGCAGAGTAGGCCTCCTGAGACCAGGTTCTTGGCGATTGCAGGTACGTGCTTTACGCCTTAAAGCGTCAGAGACTTCCCCGAAGTCAGCTTCAACACCACCGTCCCGATCCCGAGCACTTCAGCTTGTGCTTGGTTCGCCATCATAACCACTTCAGAAGTAGGTTTATAGGTGGTGAACCACTCCTTACTGGAGCAGACATTGCAGGAGGCTCCAGTGTCTACCCACCAGTCAGAGTCAGCCCTTACTGCATCAACCTGTGCAATCATAGCAATTACGTCAGTGATCATAGATACCTTACTAGGCTCTCCTTGCTCTGATTGCTTGGTCTTTGCTTTACACTCATTCTTAAAGTGGCCCTTCTTGCCACACTTGAAGCAAGGCATTTCTGACTTTGGCTTCTTTTTCTTGATAGAAGTTCCCTTGACTCTTAGATTGTCAGGGTTCTTCTTCTTGCTGTGGAAAGCTGCTTGCTTTCCCTTTGGTTCTTTGGTCTGAACCAGATTGGCGTTAGCCAATTGCTTGGACAGTGTGTCCACCTTCAGTTGAGCCCGCATCTGGTCCTCAACATAAATTTTCTGTAGGAGATCTTCAAGGGTGATCTCCAACTTCTTCCTATGCATGTTTGCATAGAACTTGCTCCACCCAGTGGGGAGCTTTGAGACAATCCCACCAACAACAAACTTGTCGGGGAGGGGCATTGCCTCGTCTTCCAGCTTCTGTCGCAGTTTCAGGAACTCCTTTACCTGCGGCAGCATAGACTTTTCGTCCTCAAAGAACCACTTGTGATATTTTTCAACCACAAATATTTTACTGCGGTTCTTGTCTTCTTCGTAGAGTTTTTCTAGAGACTCCCATATGTCTCTAGCGATATTCTTCTTAGAATAGGATTCTGCTAGGGAATCCTCCATAGCATTCAGGATAAGCAACCTGCAAATGCTATTCTCCCTTCTCCACTTGGCCTGAAGTTTAGTAGCCGCAGAGATTGCGGCAGCAGACCCAGTATCTGGAACGGTAGGTTCCTCTTCAAGCAGCACGTGATCAACGTCTCTGAGTTGAAGAGTGAGATAAACCTTCCTCTTCCAGACTTGATAATGCTCTCCATTAAACTTCTCTAACTTACAGAAGTCAGTGTTTAGGAGTGAAGCATTAATGTTTTCCATCGTAGCAATAAAGCTTTGAGATTGTTATTGCCGGGGCACAATTTTTCGATGGAAAACAGAGAATATGAAACAGTTGTAAAGACAACGTTTCAAATGCAATTCCTTAAAGAAGGTTTTGCAACAGAGATCCAGAAGGATTCTGCAAAATTACGAGATCTAAAAAGATATCGTAATACACAAATAATCTAAAGAGATTTTCGTGATCGTAGCAAACTGGCAGTAGTGCCTTCTAAAAAGAAGATACTGACAGAACTGCCAAAGGCAACAGAAGGATGACAGGCGAGAGATGGAAATGCTGGGGTGAATTATCACCGTTGCTCAAAGCTTTATTCGCCCTCTGCGAACAACTTCCAGGAACCAGCAAGGTTGACGGAAAACCTTAGAACACTCCTGCTCTTCTGACTCCTCGGAAGACGACGAACTCCTCTGGCAATGGCTCTACTCTTCTCTCTCTGTTTCTGAAGTAACAGAACCCACGCATACTAAGAAGTACTAGTGTTTGTGTTAAAGAACACGCTCACTACTCTGTTGTGTTAAAGAACACTTAGAGTTTTTCTTCCTAGAATTCTGATTACTCCCTAACTCAGAGAGAGGAGAGAACCTGCATATATAGCCCACGGGACGGTTGCCAAGCAGTTGCCTGAACTTCAGGGTAGTGGCAGAACCACTCCTGAACGTGCAGCAACTGCTGCAACCGTTTCCGCTCTAATATGCAGCCAGCCATATGCACATACGCGCTCTACGCACACTGCGTACGCTGCGCACACTGCGCACTCTACGCACACTGCGCGTACTGGGCTGCGTACTGAGCTGCGTAACTGGGCCAGCGTAACTGGGCTCGCGTAACGGGCCGCGCAACGTGGTCGCGCAATGTGCTAAGTGCAAAGTGCGCCAACAAAACGCCACATTACGCCTCATGAGCCCGAGCCCGAGCCCGAGTCCGAGTCCGAGTCCGAGTCGCTAATTCTCAACGGGGCTTAGCTCATATGGAAATAAATTTTCCAAGAGCAAAAAGCTTACAGCTTCTTAATTGTTGATTAAGCCTTTATACCATTAATAATTAATCTCACATGGCACACACCCATGTGCACTACATGTGCATCTCCATAAAGAGAAAAGACTCATATATGTGGAGATACACATTCCTTTCTAGCCGATGTGGGACTAAAAATCAAAACAAAAGGCTACAAACCCAACAGACTACACCGTCAAACAAGCCCAAGTTGAAATGCAAATAAATAGAAGTTTTGACATTGGTAATTAATCAAAGAAGAGTCGGTAGAAAGCCAATTGTTGTCAGCAATATACAGGTTAGCTACCTCTCTATAAAACCTTGAAAGCACTGACAACCCATGAATCCTAGGTCGTGATATGTGTTAGAAATTCCAAAATACACTAGGGAAAGTCAAAATTGGTCTTTGTTCCCTTGTCGTCACTGTGTAGGTTTTATCATAAAATCTTCATTTCTGCTTCCTCCAGAGTTCTTTATTGACCATCTTGCCTAAGTACTTTCCTTTCCATGCCAATTCAAAACCTTCACTTTAGTTTCTTCCATGGTGATGCCCTATGTTACATGAATAGTCATACAGACACGGAGACGGACACGACACGGGGTACTGACATTATGTTGCATGAGTACGGTCACATATACGGGTATAAAAGTAGTCATGTAAGTTGTATAAATACGGACGCACATACTGGTACGGACAAGATATGGATACGGACACCACTATCATGTGCCCCTGCAACATAGGTGACGTCGCATCCCAAATCTTCAGCACTCAGTCCCCACTGCAACTCAAACTTCTCCGTCTGCTAAAGAAAAAAAAAATTATCTTCTACCAAATAGATTATGATGAAATTGATCATGCATATAATTTATCATGTTAGTACTTAGTACTATCTGCAATATTTTCTATATAATCCCTCTTAGAAATGTGTTATGTTTGGTTTCCTTCTTCCATTAACCACCCTATAAAAACGTGGAACAAAGGCAAAAAAAACAGTATAAATATTACCCAGGTCTCTGTATATGATTTGAATTAGATACGATTCTTGTCAAATCTTGATTCTCTTGAGAATCCGCTCAATTACGATCATGACACTGAAATGCTTAAGTAATGCCATTAGTTGGTCAAACAAGCCAAGTTTCTTAACCATATATGTCCTAACCACGAATTGTGGGTCCTGATAGTGACAAAATTATATATAGTACTTAATTTGAATCACTTGAGAATTCCCCTTTACCATGGTTATCTTGACACTGACAGGCTTAGGTAGAAGAAGCCAGTAAAAAGGTTTAAATTGTGTTTTCCTATCCACCTATTCATGATATATCTGATCAACCATGCATGTTCCCCATCCACATCGAATGCATGGATTCAACCATGCATGTATTCCACACTCGGAGATATGTTAGCTAGCAGGAATGCTAATTAGAATCCTGGATTTGATTTGGCACAGAGGATGTCGTACGAAAATTCTGCAAGAATTTTTCTTGCCTGTCGACTTGGGGGAAAATTCAGAACAACAAGCTCTCAAAAGATACTAGAAAGTTCAAATTTGTCCACCAGTTTTTGACTGTTACAATATGAAAAAAGTGACCTGATTTCGGATAAACGCAAAAGGTTTAGCAATTTGGTATGATAATAGTAAAAGATCTGTATTTATAAGGTGAAAACACCATTTAGAGAGTATTTTCCTTGTATTGCAGAAAGGTTCCAGCAAGGTCTGTTCAAAACAAAATCAATCCAGTTGTCTTTTGACTTTTTCTATTAAGCCCTTAAAACAATTCAAGGGATGAGACATGCAATCCAATGGTTTGTCGATGATGAGTTTTAAAAAATTAAGAACTCATGAGTTCCTCTAGGATTTTTGAAAATATCAATCCAGTTGGTCAGTCCTCCCATTAACCAGCAAACAACTGTTAGGTACACTTTCTGAATCACACTCGCTACCAGTCATTTCGGTTGAACAAGGAAAAGGATGATAGTTGCTCCATCTGCATCTCTATTTAAACAAGGCTATTTATAAGGGCACATCATTTGTTGATCAGGACTAGTCCGAACTAAACTTTAATTTATTTACAAGTTTGCCATTGAAAAAATTACTCACGGCTATCCCATTTTTAGGTATAAAAGTCAATTCTTTTATTTTTGCTCTCGTCTTTTTCCTCAACACATCCAAGAACAAGAAGAACAAGAACAAGAACAAGATCAAGAATTAGAATGTGGAATGAGTTTTCTTCTCATCTTCTTCTTCTCCACCATTTTCATCTTCACCATCTCCATCAAAATCCTAGTTTCCTTCTCATTTCCAATTTCGATGGCACCCATTGGCTACTCATAATGTACAAATTCTAATATTGGTAGAAACCTTAATATTGGTGTGTGGTGGGTGAACACGACATTCTTTGTAAATCAGTCTCAGTTAACTCACCGGCCGACAAAATCCTATTTTAGCAGTCCTAAAATCGACCAAGTCGACGTAGGACTGCCACAATTTTTGTCAGTCCAAAATAATTATAGGACTGCCAGAAATTTGGACAGCAAGTCCATTTTAGGACTGCCCAAATATCTAGCAGTCCTAGTAGTGGATAGGACTGTCAGAAATTTTGACAGTCATGACCGTCCAAAAGAATTCATTTTAGGTATAAATATATTTTAGAGATAAGTCTCTCAATTTTTTTCATTAATAAATCTTCATAGATAAATCTATCAATTTTAAATCTATCTTATAGATAAATATCTCAATTTTTAATTAACAAATAATCTAATTTTGGCCATCCTATTTTAGAGATAAGTATCTCAATTTTGTTCATTTCAATCTTTTAAATCTAGAAAAATTTTAATTCAAAATTTTAGATCTATTTAAATCTATTTAAAAAAACTCGAGATTTTAAAACTATTTTAGGGTTGCCACAATTTCTGGCAGTCCTCAATACTTCTAAGACTGCCAGAAATTGTGGCAGTCTTGAAATGCACTTGTTGTACATTAGGACTGCCACAATTTCTGGCAGTCCTTAATACTTCTAGGATTGCCAAAAATTGTGACAGTCTTAGAATGCACTTGATGTAGATCATGACTGTCACAAATTCTGGCAGTCCTACAGTATTTAGTACTGTCAGAAACTATGGTAGTCCTAAAGTTGACTTGGCCGAATGTTGTTCGGATTTACTTCGATCATGAAGTTGGTTATAAATAATTAAAATAAACATTACATTATATATTTTTCATCATGATAATGTATACTTGGATTTTGGGAATAAACATTACAAGAAGAATATGAGAAAAAAAAATTAGGGTTTTGGGAAGAGAGCATTTGAGTGCCATCGAAATTGGAAATGAGAGCTTGGGGAAGGGGTTAAGATGAAGAAGATGTAGCTTGGTGAGGAGGAAAATGGTGGAGAAGAAGAAGAAGAAGAAGAAGAAGAGAAGAAAACTAGGGTTTTTGAAGAGAGAGAGTGAAATGTGGAAATGAAATTCAAAATTGTGGTTGGGGGGTGTTGGATTGGGACAGCCATATGAGTAAAAAAATGAACTATCCTGAGTAATTTTTCCTCAAACCTGAGTAGCCCCAATCCGGACTAGCGCTGATAAAAAATTTATGGGCCCTTATAAATAGCCTTAAACAACTACTTCATTTGCTCCCGCTTCCAAAATCCTTTATTATTCTCTCCCTGTTGCCAATTTTACGTTGTGACAATTTACCGAAATCTCAACACACAAAAGCATGAGCTATTTGCATAAGGAACTTAAAATCTTCTTTCTCCAACATAAAGTGGTTCTCCCTCTCTTCGGCTGTCTACTGCATACAGAATCAACGAAGAAGAAATTTGGAAACAAGAGCCAATTCTCAGGCGAGAACAGAGGCCACCGAAATATTCTTTGCAATTTGCATCCCCAGCAGCGCTGGCTGGTTCTGTCGCATACATTACATTACCGTCCTCTTTTACTTCCGGTGGTCATCGGTCAGCAAATTGAGCAGCTTGAATCGAATACAAATGCCAGCACCGGGAAGGAAGAAATTCTTGTGGAGAGAATATATTGTATTGTCATAGGGAAGTTCATGGATAACGACTCCTAGAATGATTCCTGGCCATACCTATGATCGACAGCCACCTGAGTTTTTTGGATCGAAGATTGGTTCAAGTTTGCAGGAAGAAACTCCGGCAAACTTTATGCAGCCTCCATCAGTTACGGCTATTACCTGAAAAGAGTGGGTGTGAGGTCCCAACCCCCTTAGGAGGATGAGGACACTCCCGACTAGAATTGATGGCCATCCTTGACTCATCGATGATCATGTACTATTGTCGCGAAGGTTGAGGTCCTACGTGGCGCCACATGGATGGAGAGAAGCCACATGGATGGAGAGACGTTGCGGTGATCTCAGTGATCGAGAGGCAGGGTCGTGCTATTACTACGGTTACAGAAAATTGTACAACTTTCGAATAAATTGTAAAAATGAAATATTACAAACTTGTAATAAAACTTGAAAAACAATGCAACAAAGTTGCTACAACAAGAAACTGTGGAGGAAAGAAATTCTTGCTGGGGTGATGAAAATCACAGTTACTCAAAGCAAAATTCGATCATTTTTTGTCAATATGCTTCCAGTAATCAGCAGGTTCAACGATTTGAGCTTCTAGAATGCTCTTTTGTCATCTCGGAACTGGACTTCGCTCGAACAATACTTCGTAGCTTCTATGTTGCTGCAAACTCTCCTCCCAATGCTTATATTCTCGAGTCTCTACCAAGAGCAAAGACTATATAATATACTAGTAAATGCATGTGCTTTATACGCATAATACGAATAGTATCCAATTATACTAATTCAGCACGTGCTGGTCTCTTCGAAGGCCTGGTGGGGAAAATCAGGAAAAGAATCGAGGGCTGGCAAAACAAGATTCTTTCGTCTGGCGGTAAGATTATACTAATTCAGCACGTGCTCTCCTCCATTCCGGTCTACACTCTGGCCGCTTGTTCTCCTCCGAAGAAGTTCATCTCCAACATTGGAAACCTCTTCGCCAACTTCTTCTGGGGTCACTGCGATGGCAAGGACAAGCATCATTGGGCTAGCTGGGACTCCATGGCTAGACCTACGGCTGAGGGTGGGCTTGGATTCTACAAGTTGGTCCACATCGTCGACGCGTGCTCGATGAAGATGTGGTGGAAGCTTCGGAAGAACAGTTCCTTATGGGCCTGCTTTATGAAGGTCAGATACTTCAAGCACGCCCATCCGTCCACCGCCTCCTCCAACAGCAAATCCTCTGCTTCTTGGCGACGCATCCTGAATTACAGAAAGCTTGCCGAGCCTTTTATTCGACTTCAGCTGGGGTCGGGGGAATCGTCTTTATTCTTCGAAAGGTGGGCCGGCGATGCCCTTCTTTCCCCGAAGCCGAGCGCCCCCAGCTCGGCCATTATTAGGGAGCTGGGGACCAGCGAGGGGTAGTGGAACTGGAAGCGGGTCAAGGATTGGATCGGAGAGGAGGCTGCAACTGATATTGTTGCCAAGGGTTTGGAGATCAGTACGGAGCGAGACACCCTACGGTGGTCCCTGACGACCAACGAATCCTTCACTCTGGCTTTCGCGTGTCGGGAGGTTCGAGGCATTGGTGCTCCATCTTCCATCAGCGGGGCTTTCTGGCAGTCTTGCATCCCTAAGAAGTGGTCCTTCCTGACCTGGAGAGCTCTCCGCAGAAAACTTTCCACCGACGATGTCCTCGCCACCATTGGCTATAGCTTAGCCTCCGCATGCCATTGTTGCTCGGACAGACATACTGAAACTGCCAAGCACATTCTGTATTTTGGAGACCTGGCTATAGATGTATGGATCAGGTTCTCTAACCTCTACCTTCCAGACCAGGACGTAGGGGGCTTTAACGATCTCCTTGCCGCATGGGGCAAAGCATCGTACGGCTACCAGATCGTTGCAGCCACCATCACGTAGGTCACTGAAAAAATCGGAACAAATACAAATATGAGGGGCACATGTTCAACAACACCCAACTGATTCATGAGGTCCACCGACAGATCTTAAAGGCTAGCAGACACTGCAAGCACATTCATGAGGGATTCTGGCAACACCTGCACAGCTGACCCAACTGTTTTGGCCAAGATTTTTTGCTTTGAGCAGGGATAGTTTCCCTGCTCCTTTACCTTCTCTCAGCGTTTTCGTTTTGCACTTACTTGTAAAGGCTTCGGCATTTTGCGCCTCAGATATGAATAAATGACTCTCCAGTTGGTAACCTATATATATATATATATATATATATATATATATATATATATATATATATATATATATATATATATATATATATATATCGTTTTTGATACTTTTCTTTTCTGGAAAATAACTTGTTTGTCCCTGTATTTTTTTTTAGATGCCCGTCGATACGTCCTTGTATTAATTATGTTATGTCTGCAAAACAATCGTCACTAGTATGCAGCATATCTACATGACGGTCATCGGTGCTTTATACACCATAATGGACTATCCATGGTATTGTGACGTGCCCTTTCATAGCAGATATAGCTAGCCTCAATAAAAGTCTCGCAATATCTCATACCTGACTGCACTTTTCATATAATTTTCTCCAAAGCTGATACAATCCCGTGGCTTCAGATACTGTTCTAGAAAAGTCAAACCTTGTGCACAAGTTGTCCATGGCCATGCAAATGCCCATGCAATTCAAATATAAAACATAGGTTGCATGGTAATAGAAACTAGAAGTGAATTCAATGCAAATATCTACTTGTACATCTCATTACTCAAGTCTATGCTCGAAATCTCACATTCCCATTCGGAGTTAGCACAATTGGTTCGTCCCAAACCACTACCAACTATCAATGGTACCAACCATTTCCACAGGCTTTCCATATGAAAGCTCCAAATACAATATTACTGAAAACACCCATTTGAGGGTTAGATATTGCATCCTTGTTCATAAGTGCACAAGAATTTACAGATCCAATATTTCAACTAGTGACAATAACACAAGTGACTTCTTTTACCTTTATCTTTTAGTATGGCATTATATATACATTGCAAAGGAAATAATAGAAATTATTTTAATAGGTATGAGGATAAAGGAAGGAAGGATCAATGCCACTCACATTTTGTCGAATTGTCTTTCTGTCATGATCATGTAAATACCGAACAATTTCTCAAATATACGATTTGATGTGATGCACAATATTATTAATTTTGGTATAACCATACAAGTGAGCATTGTTCAGCAAACCATCTAATCCGACCCAATTAAACAAGTTTGTCTCGTCGTTCAAATTCTACGATTTCTCGCATAGCTCAAATCCAACTAGCATATTCAAGTCAACCAATCACGACTGTCTTCGTATAGAATGGGACATTACAATCCTACTCATCGGCCTCCTTTCATTCGGCTCCACCTTCAAGCATGTTCTCATTTTCGCTTGGGAATGACCCCAAAGAGCTTTTATTTTGCCTGACACTCGGTCATCAATCTCATTTGCATTCGAACTAACACTTGTCATTGGCCTCATTCTCATTTATCCAAGCACCAAGTTATAAACTCTCTATTATTTCAATATCATACCATTCAACACGAGACTCCATCTTGTTCTAGAACACCTGCAAAGGACATTACTAGACGACCATCTATCCAGCTCGCCTATTTCCTTTATAAATAATTCCGCTCGCGTGCACCTCCGTGCGCTGTCCCGAGCGTCGTCGTGCCCCCACGCACTGCCCCGCACCCGCTCGCGCGCTGTCCAGCTCGTCGCGCCCTAGAGTGTCCCCGCGCCCGCCATCTACTGCCACCCACAGCCGGAGAGAGAGGGGGTTGGGAGGAGAAGAGAAGGGACAATTTGATTCCATTTTTTTTTCAGTACCTATAAAAGTTGGGGGTATCAAGTTGTAATTTAACATTTCTTTTTTCCAAGTTCTAACTTGAGCTTCGGAGAGGCGTTGGCTACCAACCAACGACTTTTTGTAGGTAATTTGAGAGCGTCTAGAGTCTAGACGGTAGCCTTCCTCACGCGGACGATTGAAAACTTTCTATTGAACCTCTTTCCCCTACTCGTCCGTCTTGTTCTGCAATATTTAACGGCTGCTATTTGTCCGTCTCCGTCCCACAATATTCAAGTGGTGGTAACTGGTATGTACCATCAACAAAGAAAAAAAACAAGGAAAGAGTACAAGCAGATAATACAAACTAGAGGCTTCCTTGGCTATCTAGTATTCTTCTTCTTGCACTGACCATCCATTCATAGTAGCGGCTACACAAGTCGTGTACTTTTCTTAGATAGTTGGGATCAGACTATAATAGCGTACAAGTCGGTCGGCATACGTGTCATCAAACCACAGCTTCACATGGTTCTACAGATACTCTGGTACGGTGAGTAGGGTTTCAGACCGGGGCGACCCCTGATCGACTATTATCGTTCCCCAACCCAAACCACCATATATTTTCATCGAGATGGTAGTTTAGCCGTCCATAATGCAAAATGGAGGAGCTTATGCTGGCTTAAAACCAAACAGAAAATCAAGGACAACAGGACAATCTTCTGAATCATGTATTAGAAACTACATGGCCAGCCAGTAAATTGTTATGTACTAGGCCATTCTTCCAACATCAAGACATTGCAACTTTGCTAACCAAACTCAATTACTACTATTTCCAGTATGAAATAGCAAATATCAGCAAACCCAACCCAGCACCTAATAATTCAGATATCAATTTCAATGTAATTTGTATATGAAATGATAACCAGAAAGTTATAAACTTATTCTGTTGATATAGGATTTCTCATAACTCACAGGTATGCTGGGGTATGATAAGAGATTAAGCAAAATGGACTTTTTTTCCCTCTCAAGTAAACATAAGCATGGGATTTTATCCTTCTTATCTAATTCCCAAGTATACAACTGATCTATAACTCATGGAAAGCCGAAAGAGCAAATTTTGTAGCCAAGGAAACTTCACCTAACATATATTAAATCTGTAACAGGAATCAGGTGCCTTCAATTCCCTAAAAGGCCTGAAAAAGAACAGCCAAGCTGTTCCTGATTATGCTTAGTCAATGTCATGGTCATGCTCATTTGGATGATCATCATCTCTATTGTCCCCATAATCGATCCACGGAAGTAGCGATTCTAAGAAAACCACAGCTGGATTGCGGCCAGCAACACCACGAGGGACCCGAGCTCTTTCAGGTGCAGCACCTATATCATCAGCAGGCATCTCGTGCACCATCTGTGGGGCAACCATAAACTGTTGCAGTTCCTCAGGAGGAAGTGTCGGTATCGTATCAGAGAAATCAGAGACCAGCAGATGGGAATACCTTCAGATGAGAAGTTAAAGAGTTAAAATAGACATAAAAATTCACTAATATGTTAATTAGGTGAACATGGATTGAAGCTGTCAAAAAGGATTACTTTTGCCAATGTTAGAGGGGAAATACCCTTCGAAAAAACAGAAAGGATGAAAAAGGTTCATGTTGGACCCAAGAAATTTGGGATGATGGCTAAAGCTAATGGTGCTATTGTTGTTGTTGTATGTGAAGGCGAGTGATGCATCAATACAAGAAGTAATGAAATGGACAAAAAGTCCCAAGGCTTCAACAGGAAATAAAAAAATAAGTGTAATGATCTTGGTATATGGTAGGACTATCTCATAAATCCCAGTATAAATTAAATTGTAATCAGCATCAATCAAGATCTGCATGACACATAACAAAAGCACAAGTCCTGCATATGTAAATCCACTAAAACTGGCCATTTGATAAACTTAGATGGACAAGCAAGAAATTTCAATAGTATTTGAATTTCTGGTTTTAGACATTTTGCATCAAGGAGACCATGACACCAGTATGGTATGTCCCTCAAAACCAGGGTTAGAACTCTGATTCTGGTCTACTTGTGGTCGCCCTGAGGAATATTGACAGTGGTTGGTGTCAGAAGTTGCTGATGTTTGGACTAAAGATTATGTTTCAGGTTTAGTTTCTTTCAAGAGTAATATAAACAATTAGCATACCTAAAATATAAGAGAATTCCACCTGTACTATGTTGAATGCCTTTTTTTATTTACACTTGATTTTCACTAAAAAGGTCTTCCTAAGCCTGGAAAATGGAAAGAGAATTGGTTAAGTAGCAGAAAAATGGGTACTATGTTTAGGAAGGTGTACCTACCAGGTACTAATACTCCATGGGCAAGTACCACATATGTACCTCAATAATGCTCATTTACTTTTGCAATTTTAGATCTGTGGGTACTTTTCTGGTGTGCAGCTAATTGGATTTGACCTCATCTTTTAAACTACAACTTGGGCACTTCTGTTTTGGAAATCAAACTTTTTTTTTATTTTTGAACTTAAACAACAGAACTCATTTGTAACATCCCATTGATATGTTAATTGAGCTAGGGTGTTCCCTGGAAGCGCCGCATCACATTACTACTCAAATATGGTGACAAATAAACAAGGATTATAAGGTATAGGGAGCAACAAGGTAAAAAGTTGGTGCATGAATGTAGGATTAGGTTATAGGCTATAGGAAGCAACAAGGTAAAGAATTGGTGCATAAAAGTAGGATCAGAATAGCTACTTTGAACATAAAAACGCTAACAGGAAACGGAATGGAGTTGGCATATACAATAATTAGGAATATACAAAAACAAGGTTGGTATAAGCGAAGTCAAGAAAAATTGAAAATATTGAATTTAGACATTGGTATACAGGTGAAAAGCAAGGTTCTAAACGGCAGTAGGTGGGTGCGCGGCGGAGAGAGTTTGCGTACCGCCTAGGCGGTTGATATATTTTGTATTTTTTTATTATTTTACCATTGTTTTTTGCATAATATACATATTTTAAGGATGTTCCATGCATAAGTTGTAGAACGAAGATTTATGAAGTTTTAGTTTTGTAAAAGTTAACCATAGGCCCATAATACATGTAAAACCTTTTGGCCAAAACTTGTTAGGTATTACTCCGCCTAGGCGTCCGCCTACGCCGCCTCACCTCCGCTTATGTCGTCAAACCTTCGTTGGCCGCCACTGTACCGCCTACCAAAAAGCGGTGCGGAGAGAGACCGCCTACCGCCTAGGCGGCCGCCTCAACAGCCATTTAGAACACTGGTGAAAAGTGACATGGGGTACGGACACTTGTGGATAAACCATTACAAGATAGCATAGTAGAGATGTAAAAAAAAAAAGAGAGAATAGTATTTACTACAGCAATCAAACCGAGTCGAGCTTCACATGTTCAAGCTTGGCTCGTTTAGGGTTGCTCCTTACTGAGCTGAGCCTGTAAGAAGATGTTCAAGCTTGAGCTTGCGTTGCTCGAGACCCAAATTGAGATACTCACAAGCAGCCCGCAAGGTGTTCAAGTTCAAGACGAGTTCAGAGTCCTAGGCTTCATGGGCCATGGTCATTTATAGTCCAGACTCCAGACATGGTAAGTATAAGAGAGGCTTTTGCCATCTTTGTTTATATAGTAGTGTTCTTATTTACATTTTAGTTCTCAACCAACATGGGACTAAAAGTTATACTCTTTTACAGATTTCTTGACAGTTTCACATCCAAATCTAAAAATTTAGAAAATTATATACGGTTGACTCCTGTTGAGTCTAGTCAAAAAGGTCAAGCCAAGCAGGGTACATGTCGAGCTTGTTCACGACCTCACGAGTCGATCTTCTTATGTTCAAGCTCAGCTAGTATAAATACTCGAGCTCATATCTGTGTTCAAGCTCGATTAGTCAATGGAACTATGTCGTGCACACAGCTTGTGAGCTTCTGTTCATTTCAGGTACCAATAATATTAGTAAAGTTAAAATAAAGGATATTATTAATATTATTAGTGCATATGCACCCAAGTAGAATTGCATGATACTACTAAAAGGGAAATTTAAGAACGTCTTAATAATTTGATTCAAGGATTACGTGAAAAAGTTACATATTAGAGAAAACTTATATGGTTATATTCAAAAAGGGAACAATGATTATGATAGCATGCATGGTGGTCACAGGTACGGAATTAGGCATGGAGTGACGGGATCTATGATTTTGTAGTGTTGTATGCCCTCGTAATAGCTAATACTTGTTCTTCTAGGAGAGGAACATTTAATTACTTTTAAAAGCGAATCCAATACTAACCAAGTAGATTATCTAAGTAGATCAACTCATTACTAGAAAGGTTAGAAAGGTTAATAGACTAACATGTAAAAGCATTGTGAAGTTATACCATGAGAAATGTTAACGACTCGCCATAGGTTGATGATATAAGATACAAGTATGAAGAAATGAAAATGAAAGACTACGATACACAAGATGAAAAACTAAATGGTGGAACTTGAAAGAAAAAAAAAAGTTAATACTATTTAAGGATAAATAATAAGAAAGGAGGATGAAACACATAAAAGATACTAATTTATATGGTATAATATGTCAAATTGCATCTAGAAAGTAGCAAAAAAGATTTTACAAGTTTATAAAGATTGTTGGACTAGGAAAGGAAGTTAATGGTGGAACAAGTCTAAATGGAAATTAAGGCAAAATATTTCTTATAAAGATAAGCAAATATGTAGAAAACAAATGATTTTTTTTTTTTGAGAGAAACAAGCAAACAAGGAAGAAACAAAGTACTTGGCGATCTAAACCTAAGAACTATAAATCTATGATTATTTGTATGGGAGGTAAGAAATTGAAGAAAATATTTATAGGTTTGTTGAGGGCATAGTTTTAAAAGGCGAAAGGCGCACCAAGGCGCAAAAGCTCCTAGAGCCTGAGGCGCAAGGCGCGCCTTTTGAAAGCTAGGCGCACTTTTTTCTTTATATGTAAAAAATATCTACATTTAAAAACTTAGCTACGTAGAAGTCCAAATTCCTTGAAAATATCACTAATTATAAGCACAAAATTATTCTATATATATATATATATATATATATATATATATATATATAAGCCCATTAGATATAAATAACCCAAACTATATACATATAATATACAAACCACATATATATAAGCCTTTAAATATAGAAGTACATTCTAATTTAGAAAACAATCTAAAACCCACAATAATATTAATGACAATAATTTCAATACTTTCCAATAAAGCCCATAAACTATATAACATGTATATAGAAGGTTGGAATATATATATATATATATATATATATATATATATATATATATATAAGTAACTTTACGCCTAGGCGCGCCTTGTTGAGCGCCTGGAGCCTGCGCCTTTCTACACTAGGCGCGCGCTTTTTTATGGTGGTGCGCCTAGCTTGTTCCTAGGCGCTGTCCCTGCGCCTCGCTGCGCCTTGCGCCTAAGCGCGCTTTTTAATTCAATGGTTGAGGGAAAGGAGAAGAGACATAGGTCTATTTAAATGTATCAAGAGAGAAGATCAAAAAGCAGAGGAGTTATTTTCACAGGTAATTTAACGAGAGAAACTAGAAATGCTTATCTTAAAAATACAATTAGTTTTAGCAAAGGTTTGCAATTTCAGAATCGATTTCGAACCCTCTTATGAGTATCGACATTGGTGGCTTCAGTAACTTTAGATCGGAGTTTCAGAGTCCTAAGTTTCAGAGAGAGAAAAATTAACAAAGAGCTATTTAAAAAGATTAAAAAACATCTGATATATTTATGCAAATCCTATATATTACTTGTTAGATATTATTGTTCATTTTACTTTCTTTTAGAAAAAGTACCTACAATAAATAGTTTTGATTATAATAATATGATGTATGAACATTGTGAGTTTATACATAGTACTTCGACTAATAGTAATGGTTACATTGTCTCAATAAATTTTATCAACACCCTCTAATACGTTGATCTTCGGAATTATCGAATCATTGTGCCTATATAGGTTTTTCCATACTTTTTTTTTTCTTCTGGTTTTTTTCCTTGCCAAAATAACTGAAACCAAAGCCTCAATTTTAGTATAGATTGCTACCGGTGGGGGTATCGGATTGGACATGCCAAAACGATAAGATATGGCTGATACGTATTAGTATCGACCGATACTGCGAACCTTGGTTCTAGATTGTCAATATTATTATTGTGGTATATTAAGATTTTGAAGTTTACTTGAAAAAATAGAGAATAGAAAATGGAGAAGCGCTACGACTTGATATTCCTATTGATGTTTGGTAATATTTAGTAAGAAAGGATGGTGTGGCATGCTAATTTATTCAATCAAATCCAAGGATTAAGCAGTACGTGAGGGATGGAACAGTAATATATTAAAAACATATATAAATAAGGAGAATATACAAAGTCATACTAACTATTGAGGAATTAAACTTACGATGCGTGCAATGAAACACTGGGGATTAATTGATAAAGATTAAGAAAAATAACTAGAATTTCAAATAATTAATTTACTTTTACGCCAAGGAGATCCAATATGGAATGTATTTCCTAAATCGAAAAAAATAATAAAATTTAGAGAGAAACGTAGATATTTACATTGTTATTATTGACTTAGAGAAATATCATGGTAGAATTCCTAGGAAGATAACATGGTGAGCTAGGGGAAAAACAAGTCTTTTGTAGCTATATTGAGACTACTATTTGATGGAGAACCAGTTTGGATTTTGTTATTTTTTTAGATTTTACAGTTTATTTGTTAGGATTAAAGAAGAATTTTATCTCTTTAAGTTGGTTAGGGATTTGACTTATTATATGAATAAATATTTAAAGATTATGTTATCTTCTTTCAATTGTTTTGTAGTATATAAATACTAGTAGTTTGTAAATTCAGATATTAGAGATGAAAGAATTGAAAAATGAAAACCAGTTTTGAGTTTGTATGGTGTGATGCCAAAATACTATAGTAGTAGAGTGTATCTATCTTGTCTTCGACGTTTCGACATTGTCGCTTAGTTGGGTCTCGAGAACAAAAGCCAGCATCGAGATATGACACCGCATACACGTCATGCTAAAATTGAGTATTTCTATTAATTACAACTCGAATGTTATTTGTTTGGATTTCCATTAAAATTATTTGTGATAAATTGATAGTAGTTAATTCTTCAAATATAAATCTTTCTCTAACCCTAATTTTCCATACTAACTTTATTTTTCCTGGGTCTTGTCCCGCGCCACTATGGATATGTATGACAAAGTTAAGACGATCGTATGAACCCCTAGAGAAGCAAACCATTTCCTATCGCCATTGACTGACATAAAAGAGATAATTTAAGTCCTTACCTTCTCGTGCAGGTTATGGATGAAATTACTAGACATATTTGGTAGAAGGTTCCACGATCTATGATGTTCTATGATGTTTGCTTATGATACTATCGTAGTCGTTAAGAGCATAGATGGGTTGGATAACTTAGATGGACTTAAAATACAAGTATGCAGAGAAACCATGTAATCTAAGAGTTTTTTAAATTAGAAGGATGAAAACAAACTCACATGAAAGCAACCATATGTCTAAAGAGAAATAACGGAGTACACAAAAATGGACATGAGACACCTAGGAGTTATAGTTCTCGATATTAAGATCAAGCATTTTTCATGATGGAGTATAAGTAAGACATCGGACAAAATTAACACAAGATGATTGAAATGAAAAGTACTTATGTAGTTCTCGATATAAGATCAAGCATTTTTAATAATGGAGTCTAAGTAAGACATCGGACACAAATTTAACACAAGATGATTGGAATGAAAAGTACTTATGTAGTACATACGCACTTACATTTTCAACTTCAAAGGATGACCATTGAACTTGAAAACCATTGAATTGAACAGAAAAATTCTACAAGACAACTATAAGACGAACAATGCATTACGTTAAGAAACATGTCTAGATAATTAGTGTAGCTCAAATGAAAGCTAATATGGATGGGTGACAAACAATATATTAAATCAGTAGATATGATAAGAAATTGAATGTTTTCGTGTAAAGTTGGAAGTGGCGATCTAATTGAGGAGAATATTGACTTAAAATATAAGTATGTAGAGAAACCCTGGAATCTAACAGTTTTTTTAAATTAGAGGGGCAAAAACAAAGTACATGAAATTTAATTTCAACCATATGTCGAAAGAGAAATAATGGAGTACTAAAAATGGACATGAGATACCTAGGAGCTATAGTTCTCGATATTTAAGATCAAGCATTCGCCATGATGGAGTATAAGGAGGACATGGGGCACAAATTTAACACAAGATGGATGAAATGAAAAGTGTTTATGTAGTACATAAGCACTTATATTTTCAACTTCAAAGGATGCCATTGAACTTGAAAATCATTTTAAGTGAACAAAAAAAATGTACAAGACAACTATAAGAAGAAAGATGCTTTACATTAAGAAACATGTCTAGATAATTAGTGTAGCTCAAATGAAAAGCTAATACTGATGAGTGACAAACAATATATTAAATCGGTAGATAAGAAATGAGTGTTTTCCTGTGAAATTGGATGTGGGAATCTAATTGAGGACAAGATTAGATAAAATTGTCTAGATAGTTTGGACGCAATTTAGGCCAATAGATGCATTAGTAAGGAGCAATAAGTTAGTAGTTAAAGCAGCAACTAGGATGAGGGGTAGGCCTAAACGAACATGGATTGAAGTCATAAAGAAGGATCGGTTATGTTAGTGTTACAAAGGACATGGCCCTTAAGAGAGATGAATGAAAGAAAAGGATTCAAATGGCACACTGTAAAATTTGTGCCCTAAAAATTTCTGATAAAAAGTTTTGTTTTTGTTGCATACCACATATATGAGAATTTTTTATGCTTAGCTTAAAGCTATATAAGAGATCATAAATATTACATCCTTAAAGAATAGGTTGTAGGTTTGGTGTAACATCCTTTCTTTTTGTTCTATTATATATTAAGGAGTGAATAATAAAGACCAATTTAATTGATATTCAAAATGATAGCTTTTTCGAAAAATTGGAATTGGATATGGGGTTTATGCATAGTACACTCTCTGTTAATACATAAGGTTATGACGAACCTGGCCCATTTTAAATTATAATGTATTCAACCTGTGGATTAGTTTGAAGTGAAATGGGTCCAACATTGATTTCCCATAACTGAATCTACTTAACATGTGCCCTCCAGTCCATTGTAGTCTTCAGGATGGACTTCTCTAGTCTAAACTATCCACCAAGCCCTACCCAAGAGAGAAATGTGGTAGCAGCAATGAAGGGTTGTGAGCCTTGTTACAGGCGGCAGTTGCTTCGCTTGGAACAGGTCAGAAGCACAAAGCAGGATGCGTAGCCTGCTGGTTGCATATCCAGAATATTGTATCCTTTTCCATCAGACTTCTCTTTTCTTGTTTGTACTTGGTACTTTTAATGTTGAAGTTCAGAACAAAGCCAACGTTCTTTGGTTGTTATGTGGCACACAAAAGATGTGTGCTTCACTTCACATTTTCCCCTACCTAAGATCTTAATTTTGCAACTCTTTCTCTTGGTCACCTCTGCTTCCAACCAAACAAATTCTGACATGTCTAGAAGCAGACTCTACTGGAACCAGACATTTCAGCTGATACGATGAGATTTCAATACAAATGTAGACAAGTTGGTCTCTGGAGCATTTGCTGGTTTCATTTGAAGCATAGGTCATAATATGGTTTTTTGCTTGCAATTGAAGCATAGGATATCAATATGACATGGATAATGCCCATTAAATAGGGTGATGGTACACAAAATATAAAAGAAAAAGGGAATAATTTAGCAAGTAAGAATACTTATTTATTAAGGGTAGAAATTATGCATGCAGAGAGTGACTTACACGTTTCTCTCTGAAGAGAAAGCTTCTTTCCTGATACAAGCCCAATCCCTGGCTTCACTGCTATTATTTTTCATTGTTTTGATCACTTGCTGAGCAGCTTCTTTCATCAGATTTTGCAGTTCTGGAAATCTCCATATCAGATAATTCCGTTCAACATATATACTGATAAGGTGATCCAGTGTCGTGCTTCCTGCTTTTGCGGATCCAAACCATAAGTTTTTGAGTATTTGGGTCCATGCCATATCCTTGAGAGGTGCCTTGTCAACTAACTTCTGCAGCACTAGAGGATGAAGCATCAAAGCCTGCTTCATAAGATCAGCTGACGAAGATTTCTCTGTCTGTGGCATAGCTTCATGCTCAAGATAAAAACGGCAAACAGCAAGGGAATATGAAAAATTAGGGAACAACCACAGGGAGTTATCACTTTCATACTCCTCAGCAAACCTTTCTAGCCATGCATATTCTTGTGCCCTCAAAGAGAAGTAATCAATGCAAAATAGTGCTCCCTTTGGATCATCAGAATCTAGAGACAGAAGAAGCTTACAGACCTCAAGTGCCGAGCGGTGGCAGCCACGCCTGTCCATGTTTTTCATATGGCTAAAAAGGGCTGTGAATAAAGGTTTATTTGTATCATGGGTATATTTCAATTGGCAATTCACCTGCAACGGGGTAAATAGTGGATGCCATGCACACTCCAATGCAAATAAACACTTTGAGATGGCATCTGCAGATGATTGGTGTTCACCTGAAAACTTGAACACCTCAGCAAAGGTCAGCAGAGAGTCTATGTGGTAAGGGTAGTGTCTTAATATGCCTGCAATGGCATTCAGATCGTTAATAGCTTTCGCAGCTTCAAAAGCTTGTTGGGCATGGTCATAAGCTGAGGAATGCACATATCTGAAAGGAATTTTCAATGATGAGTTAGAAACATATTTCCAACAATGTAACTTGATATTAATACCAAGACATGAAATTAATTGCAGAATGCTTCCACCAATTATCTTATCTTTAATATATCACAACTTCAAGCTATTAAAAATTAACATTACTTGTCAAAGTGGTCCACAAATATCTTCGTGGAAACTCATCCGATCGTGCTAGATTTAATTTTTATTACAGCCATGAGTCCATATTATTTCTAGAACAAAATCAATGTACATCCTATCGTACACAAGTACAAGTTGGTGGTACACAGGATGTTACTAAGAGAAGGAAAAGAAAAACTATAGTCTACCATCATCATGATCATCATCCAACCAACCCTTATCACATAACACAAGGGGATTTTCTATGGAGCACAAGAAAGCCCCACAAAACAACTGACAGTCGTTATGATCATCTGTCACCAGAAGTCGGCCCTATATGCTGGTACTGAACACCGAATCAAGAAGCAAGCGAGAGAGAGCCTTGCCATAAAACCTAGAAGACTAGTTGTTGGGTAGTGGAGTTGGTAAGTGTACATGATTCAATCCTCAATGTTCTCTTATATTTTAACTTAAGGTATCCCCCCTTCCCACAAAAGATTTTTCTGGGTCCGCTCTGCTTCTCGGTACTGCGGTTTAACCTTGTGCAACCAAGAAGCCCACTCCGAATTCCCCTAGACTAGCAGAGTTAGACAAACAGTAAATAGAGCCCAAACAAGAAATAAAGATTTCTATAGAACAAAGATTTCTTAGGACAAACGTCTGAAAAATTCATAGAACATAATACACATTAGTATAATTTACAGAGTATAGTCTATAGAAATCATAAAAACAATATATTGATATAATTATAAATCTTTGGCGGTAGGTTCAACTGTCTACGTGGAATATGTATTGTTTTACATGAAAACAGAACAAAAACTAAGCTAGGAACAGGTGTGCAAACAAGACAACATTATGGTAGCGAATAGATTGGACAGCTCTCCAAATATATTGCTAAAGGATCAGGTCGTGTCAGCTACTTAGTAATAGCAGGAGGCAATTACATTGCAACTAACACAAAAGTGTGTATGATACTAATATTTATCGTGTGAATTCATGTAAATCATATATGACACCTGCAATCCCCTCAATCTCACAGAAATGAGAAGCGGGAAACCCTTATTGAACTTTGATCTGTAAAATGTCAGTAACACAGAAGCGGTGTTGATAACAGAATTGAGACTTAGCTCTCAACACTCAAATAAGTTCCCAGAATCCATCGAGTAATACTTAAACCCATAGTTCACAGTATCGGCCGATACCGATCCGATACGGCCGATACCCAATCCGATACCAACCGATACCCGATACTGACCGATACCGACATTGGGGGTCTCTTTTCCGGTCTATTCGGCAAAGAAAATTGAACGAAAAAAACCAATCAGCTAAAAGCATAGAAAGGTTATAAAAGCATGTAAAAAAGAAAATTTATCTATCGTATGTAAATCAATCAGTAAGGGGTGACTACTATTTCATTCAATTTCAAAACTACTAAGAAACAACACTGAAAATATTAAAATTATGCCTAAATGTATAAAACATATTTTCTAAAATGTTAATAATTTATTAATAATTATTTGCTTTCTGATACCAAAAAAATCCGATACTCCGATCCGAAACCTCCGATACTGCTGATACCGCCGATCCCGATACTCAGGAATGGTCCGATACCGATTCCGATACCGGTACTTCGAACCCTGCTAAACCTATGTGAAAGATAACAGAAATCCTCTAGGGAAATGAGATAAAAATAATAAAACTCAAAGAAATAATAATATTTTAAATTGAATTTCCAAATGAGCTTTGCCAACCTCTTAACTTCAAAAACAAATTGATACTATTATGGCCTAAATGACTTTGCTTAAACTAGCACCGCTCTAGGATTTTTAACTTAAAGCACCAGAACCTAGAATAGTTATACCTCTGAGGACTCCCAAACTTACTCAAGAAATTAAGAATTTAATCATATATAGTTTAGGCCTGAGATGATAGATTGAAGGAAGATTATTGTCTTCATAGGACACTGAAAAAATCCCGATAGATCTCAGTGGAAGCTTTTTGTGTTTGGTTGAATGTCTAAATCAAAGCCCTAGATGAAAAGCTAAATACCAGGAAATACACCTATAACACCTAAATCAAACCAAGTTCAGCTTGACTCCAAATTATACTACATCAGTTAGAGCTCTCCACACCAGTCAGGGAAATTAGATAATCAGTGTCCCATCCGAGCAAATACAAAAACAAGGTGAAATATGTATTATCCATGATATACAATGTTTACACTGATTCTATGTGCTGCATACAAAGCATACAACCTCACTAGTATTTGTGAAATAAAATTTCTTATTAGTTGACATGGATAAAGGAAAAAGAATAAGATATGATTATGATGAAGGTACATATACTATATTACTATCCTATAAAAATACAAGTACATGCAACAATGAAGATACTTCTCTCAATATGTACGCCTGCGGCCTGCATGCCTGCAGCAAAGGCAGCTTGCAATGTCCAATGTTGTCAAAATCGAATCGGAACGTAAAATCACAAAGGGGTCCGGATACTTCTCTCAATATGTACTATCCTATAAAAATACAAGTACATGCAACAATGAAGATACTTCTCTCAATATGTACGCCTGCAGCAAAGGCAGCTTGCAATGTCCAATGTTGTCAAAATCAAATCGGAACGTAAAATCACAAAGGGGTCCGGATACCGTGAATCACAAGATTACTGACTAAATCTATAAAAAAAATTCAAATAAATATGAAAAGAATATAGTCAATTCAAATATAAGAGATATAATTGACAAATATCTCCACAAAAAAAAGGTTTTAGCATCTAGCATGCACAAAACAAGTCAGCCACCTCAAAAACTATAGTTAGTAGGCTCCCAAAATGTTAAAAACCCAAGACGTTGCTCTCTTTTTTTCTTTTTCCTATAGTGGAGATAGTCGCACGTAATGCCATATCACGGCCATATTATTAAAAAATTTGTGGTAAGAATGGTTTTCGTTCTAGTGCCCGGAAATAATATTATAAAGCCTTTGTATGCTCTTTGTTGCTTGTGATCTCCCTGACCTGAGTTCAGAAGTTTCGGTTTTAGCGATATGTGTTCCTTCTCTCAAAGCTCTGTCTGGCCTTCCTTTCCCATTCCCCACAGGCTTCCGGAAGTGTCGACTTTATATTATGTTCAATATTTGTATTGTATTGTAGATATGTCTGATCCTCGTCCACAACCATGCAATGCTCTCATGTCAAATCCTTTTTTTATTTCCTTATCTTCCAAAACCAAAGAGAAAAAGAATAGGAAAGAGCGCACAATTTAAAAGTTACCTCAAACGGAATTTTGTAAAATCACAACCACCACATGCTTCTATCTTTTTTAAGCAGTAGAAGTCCACCGCAATAAAAGAAAACAGATTCAGACCAAACAAGGAGGAAGAATTAGGTTTGTTTTCAAAACAATAGTTTTGGGAGAAGAGAAAGAGCACAATAGAGAAATTTGATCTAATAGAATATGAAAAGTAGCATACGAAAGTATATAACTTCTTAAAATTGCAAAACAAAAAACCTAAATATCAAAAGAAAAGTCAAAATACAGTACCAAATACAAGTTGGATCCGCTTGGGTGGTCGGAATCATCCGATCATGGTCAGATTCCAATTCTACCATATGATCCATGTAGTTCAGATAGGATTATTGTCCATCCTGATCCATTTATGGGATCTGATCGCGAAGAATCAAAATCGGATCGGACGGTAAGATCTTGGCAACAAGGGAAATGTCATACAAATGGCAGTGAGGGAAACCAGGACACTTCGACCTCAAACAAAATGCAACAATGGTAACTGTAAACAACAACAATGTTTGGCGCTAGATCTTGGCGTAAGTCACTAATCAGGTTACCAACACAATTTTACAAGGACCCCTATATATTCGTACTCGTCTAGTATTTCACTATGATCTACCATATTATTGAATCCCTAGGAAAACCAGTCTCAATCGCACTATCAATTGAACCCCCTCATAACCATAAGATGCCCTTGAATGCAAAGGAAGATTGGAATGTCATATACATGGCAGTAGATCTTGGCGTAGTCATTAGTCAAGTTACCAATACAATCCAACACATTCATTCAAGGGCCACTATATATTCGTACTGGTCTATATTTCACTATGATCTACCATACTATTGATTCACTAGGAAAATCAGTCTCAATCACACTACCAATTGAACCTCTCATAACCATAAGATGATGTTGAATACAGAAGAGCAAACAAAACTCAAGTATATAAATAAGTTGCACTGCAAATGAACATCCTATATGAGGACCTCTATCTGAAAGCAAAAGTAACTAGAACTCATTAAAGAACTAAAATATATGTACATTAGTCCCTTTTGGATGTATTTAAGATTAGGATTCTTTGGTTAGAATGAAAAACACCTTTGTCAGATCTCGCACTCTAAATGGATAGATACAATTTAAGGAGCAAATTGATGAGCATCAAATACAAAGAACATGCACTGTTGAAACGTCACCACCATATGTAAGCATTCTCCACACTGTAAAATTTAATCGCCTTGTAACTGGTATAAAAGACAAAGCGAACAAAACCCAAAACTAATATTGTCATGCCCACCACTAGACTTGAAAATGTGATTGTGTTCACAAGACACCCAATTGAGAAAAGTCCATGAAAGAATTAACTGTGTATGCTAAATTCCTAGGCACAAAAAGTATAGGAAATGGCCACAAAATACAAGTTGATGAGTAGAAGACCTACCTTATTTATCATCTGCAGCTAGCCCATCAAATTGGAAATGTCATTATGCAATCCCTGTAGCAAAAAGATATCATCAACCTGTTCGTGCAAACTCTTTTCTAGTCTCTTGGAAGTCGGTTTGATCCTTGCTTGCATAAGCCTAAACAATTATGACCAGAAAAGGTAGGTCTACCTAGAGTACCTACCCTCCAACTAGTGTTAAGGGTATCGATTATGTATCGACTTGGATTCCTTCTAGAGGCACTCGGGCTAAGCAAGCGTATCAGAAGACCGATCGTACGGATGGCATATCCGTATCTGAAGGTGCTGCTACATCTATAATGAATTCATCCCAAATGGCTGGTCTATTTGGAGGAGAAAAGAAAAAAAATGAAATTGAAATTGAAATATTCCATCTCTCGTACTATATCCTTGGACGGCTACGTTCTTTTTCTTATGGACGAGACTCCTTCTCCAGCTTTATTAACTGAGGTCAGCTTTCTCGCTCGACTTAGATCAGCTTTCTTGATCTACTTAGTTGCTTCACGAGTGTTGCATCATTGTAATTCTGGCACGGAAGTCTGCTATTTTGAAAAACCCACCCACCACAACCTATAGACTTGTTATTAGGTTGCAAGCCTATGACCGACTTAAGTCGTTGTTGTCATGACCATTCTTCGTTTTGAGTAGACCTGCCACACAATCCTTTAATTATCCAACCCATGGCCGAAGTGGAACTCATAACAGTTTGTACAAACCGGATGTATGGCAAGGTCCCATCTTGCTCATAGCTACCATGGGTTGGAACTAGGAAACAACACCATATGACAAGAGAAAGCTTGAATGATGAAGATGAGCTAAAACACGAGTGAAAGCAACACCCCAAAAATGTGAAATAAAAGGCTTTGTTGTGGTGGTGATCTACGAAGCATGGACACACTGAAATTGTGGGTCGTGTTCTGTCGGACATGTCAGACATTTCATACATGTATTGGACACAATCCGGGCACTCCAATATACAGTAGGATAGGATACACCAAAATAGGTGTCAATCCGTGCCGTGTCATATCCGTGCCCATGGGTTGTGGTTGTAGCTAAGGCACATCAAAGCCCACAACAAGCTAAGTTCCGGTAAACCAAACCGAGCTATTATGTTGAAGAACGGGCAGAAAAAGTTAATTTCATACTGCATGAGAAATTTCATCAACTATATAAATCCCTAGTTCGGCCATTGTCATTCTGGATCATAATGCTAATGAGTCAGGAAGCAGCGCTCTAATTACCTAAAATAATTTATCCCGTCCTTGGTCTCGAGGAGCTCCATGGACAGCGACCCGTCCCAGCGGGCCCAAAAATCTGACGGAGTGACGAGAATCGTCCTCCTCGGGTTGTGCCCCGGCCGCCTCCCTCCCCGCGCTGTCCTCGAGCTCCCAGCTCCGCCGCTCCCGCCCTGGTTCTGGAACGAGTTGACGACCTTAGACCCAAAGATCTTCCTGAGCTCGTTCTCCGCCTTGAGGAACTTGGGATCCACCTGGAGCACCGACGAAGACGGCGGGGCCCCGCCCCCTTTTCCGTCCCTCCTCTTCCCGCCGTCGGTGGAAGAAGTGGAAGGCTTCGTGTCGACGGATAGGTCTTGGAGGAGGGAGTCGAGGAATTCTTCGGAGGGTTTGGGCTTGTTCTTGGTCTTCTTCGTCTTCTTTTTTTTGGATTTGCGGGTGCAGGCATCGGCGGAGGGCTCCTTGGAGATTGGGGGTTCTTGATCTTTGGGTTTGCTATGGTCATCCTGAGTTTGATCTACGTCGTCGTCGTCGTCGTCGTCGTCGTCGTCGTCGTCGTCGAGGAGGAGGAAGGGGTTTTTGGAAGGAGGGGCTTCTCCTTTTTCTTCTTCTTCTTCTGATTGGCTTGGATCGAAATGATGATGGGATTCTTGTTCTTTTAGAACTTTCCTCAGTAACCTCGCCGACATTTTTTTTCTTCTCCTTTTTCTTCTTTCTCTGTGATTTTTTTCTTTTCTTCTTAATTTGGAAACAGAGAAAGCTGCTCGAGAGGAAAAAGAGAGCTTTAATGGCGGTTAGGGCTTTTCCTTCTTCCTTTATTTCCAAGAGAGTCGAAAGAATAATAATAACAAGAGAAATTTTGAGTGGCACCCCCACTTTATTTAGCCATATTCAAGGTACACCCCCACAAGTTTACAATAATGTATAACACCTCCCACATTACACGTTTTTCGTCCAAAGTTAACAGTTGACCGCTTTTAGGTATAATTTAGGACCAAACTGTCCCTTACGTGTTGAGAGCAGTGAACTTAAAATTGAAAAACCCTAAACTACCATTTCTTCTCTAAACACCCCCTCTTCCCTACAGAATTCCAATCGCTCTCTCTCTCTCTCTCTCTCTCTCTCTTCACCTCCCTCTTCTCTCTCGTCGACTTTTCACCCTCACCGTACTCCGGTGTCTAGGAGAAATTAGAGGTACGAAACCGCACTCTCTCTTCTCTTTATTTTTCCTCTTTTTTCGTACCAATTTTTGATCCACGCTCGATCTTTTTTTCCTTTCGTTCAGATTTATGTAAGTGAAAGGATTCTCGAAATTCCATGGCGAACCAGACATCCAGATAAGAAATTATTTATTTTTTTTCCTAAAATGAATGAAAATAATCGTTTTAGGTTTCGTTTTTAAGGTTTCCCCTAAAATTGTACACTGGAACTTTTTGGCTTTCCTTTAATATACGAAAGATATCATTTTTAGGTTTCGTTTTTAGGGATTTTTCCTAAAATTGTATACTGCAATTAGTTGGTTTGCCTTTAATGTATGAATTAATCGTTTTTAGGTTTCATTTTTTAGGGTTTTTCCTAAAACTATACACTTGAATTAGGATTCAAATATCTGTAATTAGGGTTTAGAACTGAAATTAGGGTTCAATATCCGAAATGTGTATGTGTATGCTAAAATTAGGGTTCAACATCTGAAATGTGTATTTGAATTCATACTGGGCTGTTACATGTGTATTTGTATGCTATATATGTCAATTTATGTCAATTTGTATTGTTATATGTGAAATTAGGGTTCATTCAGTTGCTATTATGTCAATTCATTCAATTTATATCTATTTCTATTTGTATGCTATTGTATGATATCGTAGGCTATTATGGTTCATTCATGTATGATATTGTAGGCTATTATGGTTCATTTATGTCTATTTCTATTTGTATGCTATTGTATGATATTGTAGGCTATTATGGTTCATTCATGTATGATATTGTAGGCTATTATGGTTCATTTATGTCTATTTCTATTTGTATGCTATTGTATGATATTGTATGCTATTGTATGATATTTGTATGATATTGTAGGCTATTATTGTTATATGTGAAATTAGGGTAGTTCAATTATTGTTATGTCTATTTCTATTTGTATGCTATTGTATGATATTGTAGGCTATTTTAAGGGTAGTTATGTGTCATTGTATGCTATTGTAGGCTATTTTAAGGGTAGTTGTACTGTTATACAGGAAGTACATGCTCAGGGTCCATTTTAAGGGTAGTTCAATTGCTGTTGAAGTGGACCCAGACTTTATAAGTCTGTTGGATTTACCTTATACAGTTGAAAGTAACCATTTGGAGGGAGTTTATAAGTACTACTGGATTGATGACTTGAAGAATGGGAAAACAGTGGAGCTCCTCACTGATGCTGGGTTGTTGGATATGTTTAGTAAACAACTTCCTGACAAGAAATGAGAGATACACATATTCTTAGAAGAATTTGGCAACCCTGCAAGTCAAGAGCAACAACCTACTGAGTCACTAACACCAAGCAAAACTAGGAGGATTAAGAAAGTAGCCCACAAAGTAGTTAGAAAACATGTCAAGAAGGGTCTTCATGAGGAGCAGTTGGAACCACTACCTAGTGACAGTGATGTGGATCTTCCTAAGGAGCAACTGGATCAAATGCCCTCAAGGGTCTTCACTGCTGGAGGGTCTGACCAAGGGACTCCAACACAGACAGAGGGTGACCAAGAATATGGCACACAGGCAGAGACACAACTCTATGGAGATGAACCACAGGGTAAGGAAGCAGATGAACCACAGAGTGAGGAAGCAGATGAACCACAGGGTGAGGAAGAAGCAGATGTGGAAGAATGGAGGGAAGAAACTGAGTTCCAGAGGGAAGAAATGCAAAAAAGAAGAACAGTTGCAATTGATGAACTTGATGATGATGAAGAATACCATAGTTGTGACTCAACTGATTCTGAACAAGCTGGGGATGAACTTGATGATTTATACTCTGATACAGAGATGGGTGAGGAGGAATACAGAGTTCCTGAGGTGAGTGATCTCTGCCTAGGCCAGCAATGGATGAATTCTACTGAGTGCAGAAAATTTTTAAGGTCATATGCTATAAAGAAGAGGTTTGAAATTAAATATGTTAAGAATGAAGGGAAGAGGATATGAGGTGTGTGTCAAGAAGAGACTTGTCTATGGATGTGCAGGGTTAGGATCTCACTAGATAAGACAACTTGTACACTTAGACAACTTAATGAAGAACACACTTGCAAGCACACCTCAAAGCTGCAAAACAAAATGGCTAATATCAAATTCATCTCTGAAGTGTTGGAAGAGGACATTAAGGCACACCACAGTTCATGGAAAGCAAAGGGCATTCAGAAGCAGATGTGGGCCAAGTTTACAGTGAAGGTCTCATATTAGAATGCATACAAGGCATTATTCAGAGTGAAGGAGATGTTGTTTGGGGGTTATGATGAGAGTTATAGAAAAAACCCTGAAATTGCAAAGCAAGTTTTGAGAACCAACCCTGGGAGTGCAGCTTATTGTGGAAATGTACCTGGGACAATAGAGTTTGGTTATTTATGCATAGGGTATGATGCAAGCTTCACTGGATTCATAAATGGATGTAGACCTTTAGTTGGTTTAGATGGGTGTCATTTGAAAGGGAAGTATGGGAGGTATGTTTGTCTGCAACAGCTCTAGATGGCAACAATGGGTTGTTCCCACTTGCTATTTACCTCTGCACATCTGAAAGTGAAGCTACATGGGGCCACTTTCTTAGTATGATCAAACACAAGCTGCAGCAACATCCAGGAGAGATTTTTTTCCATATCTGATAGGTAGAAAGGCCTAGGCAATGCTATTGACAAAGAATTCTATAGGCATTTCCACAGGTTTTGCTTTAGACATTTCTACAAAACTTTCAAGTCCCACATCAATGGTAGCCTACAGATGAAGCATCTTACATGGCGTGCAGCTAGAGCCTATAGACAAGTAGATGATGCTAAGTGGATTGAAGCAATAGCTCAACAATATCCAGATGGTCTTCAATATATGATGAAAGAGCACATGAGCAGATGGTGTAGAGCATACTTTGACAAAACAACAAAGTGTATGAGCACATAACAAATAATTTTTCTGAGAGCTTCAACAATTGGATAGGAGAAATTAGAGGAAAACCAATCACTATGATTGTGGAGATGTTTCACTTGATGGTCATGCAATTGACTTATGAAAGGAAGATTACTTCTAGAGCATGGGGTGAGCATGACTTGACTCCAAGGACTACAAATATCATTGAGCAGACGTCAAGGCAAGTCAACAAGTATCAGGTCAATGGTGCTGATGATGGGTTGTTCTGTGTCACTAGTGTCTTCTCCATTCAGAACAGATGGACAGTTGACATTAATGGAATAAAATATGACTGTTATGTATGGGATTTAACTGGGATCCCCTGTGTGCATGTTGTTGCTGCTTTGCTACCTAGCAGGCCTACATGGTCAATGTAATACCTTGTATACTAATATTTATTGTTATACCCCGTCTTTTCCATTAAGTCTCTATCGTTTGTTATTGTTATACCTTGTACATCCCAGTAGTGGTGTACACTAATATTTATTTGTCTTCTTGCAGGTTCACAAGTCACTACTATCATGCTATTACCTACAAGAAGGCGTATGCTGGAAAGATTGTTCCATTTCCTCAACAAAGTCTATGGGATCAAGTAAGTCAAAGAATTATAGTAGTAGTGCTTCTCCTTGTTTTCAAGTTCTGTTGTCCCTTGTGTGTTTTACTTCTCCAGATTACATTGCTCTAATAATTTCAAGTTTTGTTCCTCTATGTGTTTTACTTCTCTATATTGCAGCCACAATATAAGGTTGGTCCACCTGCTAGACATAGGCAACCTGGGAGGCCAAAGGGTGTTAGAAGGAAGGAGGTAGATGAGGCACCAAGACCTGCCAAGAAGCAAAGGATTTGTGGAAGGTGCAAGCTACCTGCTGATCATAATGCTAGAGGGTGCTAGGGAAGACCAGTTAGAGGAAACAAGAAGAAACCAAGGGCACCAAGACCACCAAAAGAGCCAAGACCTGTAAAGATTCCAAGGCGTAGCAATACTGTTTACAAGAGGCCAAAGGTTTCAAGAGGCCAAAGGAAGAAAGCACCACAACAATCAGGTGATTCAACACTACAAGGAGTTCCAGTGGCAGAATTCATACAACATAATTTAGCCAATGTACCTAGAAGGGCTCAAGACATTATAGGATGTCTACCAACAAGGGGCTCAAATTCATGGAGAGTCAATAGCAGTAGCAGTAATGTGCAGCAATAGCAAGCAATGAAAGAGTAGTAAAGATGTTAGGCCTTTTTGTGAAGTTAGCATTTTGTGAAGTTAGCATTTTGTGAACATTTTGTGAAGCAGCAGAAGCAATAGACATTTTGTGAAGTTAACATTTTGTAAAGTTGAATATCATAGCAGCAGCAGTAAAGTGCAGTAGACATTATGTGAAGTTGACGTTATGTGAAGTGAAGTAAACTAATGTAATATGCAGTAAGGACTCAAGACATTTTGTAAAGTTGATCATTTTGTGAAGTGAACTTACATATGTGTGGCTTTGATCTGCATTTATATATGTGTGCCTTTTTGTGAATAGAACAATTGTAATATGCAGTAATTTTTTGTTACTTCTTGTAGTGAACAATTGTAATCTGCAGATTAGCATTTTTGTTCAAAACTGCATGTTCAAAACTGCAGATTACAAGATTCTCGTGAAGCTTCTTGTGAATTTTGTTCAAAAACTACAGATTACAATATAACTCTAATTATGTTCTAAACTGCAGTAAGCTCAAGTAAACTCGAAGATATTCTTGTGAAGCTTCTTGTGAATTTCAACTTTATATAGCAAAATACAAGATTCCATATAGTGAATCAATCAATAAATATGTTTTGAATCAATCAATATGTCACATAGCAAAATACAAAATTCCATATAGTGGATCAAATACAACATTTCAGATTACAACTTTTCATAGCAAATTTTTTTCCAAATTTTCTACATAACTCTTCTAAAGTAGTGTTCACTACAATTTGAACTGGAATTTCAGAGTTAGTGTCAATAGTCGTAGCCTCATTCAACCATTGGAATGCATTGTTGCACTTAAGGCATTGCAAGAATCTTCTACCCTTGCTGTGACTCCACTTTGACATTAAGATGACTCTCCTTCCTCCATAGTTTGGATTAGGGCAAGTGGTTTCTTGCCAAGGACAATTTTTCTTCCAATGACCTAGGTCACCATATTTGAAACAACCTCCCTTTTGAGTTGTTGAAGTTGAAGCTCCGGAGCTTGAACCCAAAATAGTCACATCCAGCCATTGAAAATTCGAGCAGAGGGGGCACTTCAAAATTTTGTGGCCGAAATTTGCTTCAGTATTGGACTTCAAAACATACCTAATCCCCCTACAACTTCCAATCTTGCATGGTGAGCTCAAAAAAGAACACTCATCCGCTACGTGGGTGTTCATCGAGCATATTTGATATTTGTCCTAATCAAAAGAGAAAATCCCACGATTTGAGACAAACAAAACACAAAAATAAAAGCTTTCATATATTAAAGGGAAAAAACCAAATCAATTTAACTTTACCTGGGTTGCAGCGTCGGTCATGAGAGTTGGGGAAGCTTCGAATTTAAAATGGGAAGAGAGATTTGGGGGTTAGGTCATAGAAAGAGAAGAGAACGTGATTTGCTAATGTAGGAAATAAGAAAGGGTACTTTAGGTATTTCAAAACTAATTTTTACTATCTCAGAACTTCTCTGAACACAGGAGGGCAGTTTGGTCAGAAATTATGTCACGCCCCGCTCCCATAGGAGCGATCGTTCTCGCTAAGGCGTGATGCCGCACGAGCCTAGATTGCGCTCGTGCAAGGCGGGTTCTATAACGGCTGATTTCAGCGGCTGCGACGGGGTCGTCGCACAGAAGTCCCAAGCAGAGACATTGAATAATAGCAGCAAAAATTTAGAACAAAACATAAGTTATTCAAAAGAAGCTCTTTATTGATACTGAAACAAAGGTTACAATGGGCGCAAGGACAAGATTACAAGTCTCTCAAGCTCACTCTTCTCATATTACAAGTCACTCAGCTCTCTCTCATCTCTCAATTACAATGCTTGAGCCAGCGAAAGCTTCGGAAGGCGATGTCCATACATTATGTCCTGTATAAGTCTTTACTCCATGCGACCGTGCGCTTCGAATCGCCAAGGAACTCCGTGCCTTGACGCATCCAAGCGAGCTCCGCGCCACGAGCTTCTACCTGTGCCTGCACATGTAAACTATATGGATGTCAGTACTCAACTGTACCGGTGGAATGAGCTCCTCGCCCACCCATACAAACCCGACATGTTTGATTTACTTTTGTGCAACTTAGTCCCCTTTATGATTGTCTTTCTACTCTTGCCTTAGGATCAGTTTTAGGACCGACGCCTTGGCCTATTCCGTGTCTATAGACCATCCCGTGCTTGCAACATTCAACGTTAACCTATCGAGTCGTGTTTGCCTTACGGCCATAATCAGAGACGCAACTACGCGATGAGGCTCCATTTTCGTGTGACCGTGCTTCAAATCCTTTGTACCGTGCCTCGCAACTATGTGCGACTCAACCATATCGCTGCCTCGCGGCCCTTGCTACTTTGATCACCAACTGACCCAATCAAGACTTGTGAATCTTAGTGTCACTCAAACAAATTTGCCTTGCGACAGTTTTCTGACTTAAACTCAACCAACTCAACCATAACCATGCAACTTATATGCCGACAACATAAGACTCGACGCCACATCTCGTGCCGAAGCACGTTGCCTACGTTGCAGCCAAATCTTAGGCCCAAACATTGTCTTCTAACTGTACACACCTTCAACTCAACTCAATCCAAAGGCATACACGCGGATAGCCTCTATTTGCCGACATCTATATGAACTTGGCCACTAGCATCACAAGCTATACCTTGACGTATAGCTTTGTTACTCGAGATCCTTTCAGCACAAGGTAGCGATCCCCGCTAAAAGCCCCCGACTAACCTGAGCGGGAGCGTACTCCCAGCTTGGCTATACCCTGTTTCCTCCTAGGTCGAGTCGGTCCCATGGCCCAGGGTTACCGTTCGAGGATTCATCGCCCTTGTCGACAAGTTGTCAAATGACCATGCAAGACTTGACACAAACTGACGTCTCACATAGTCATTCCTCTACCAAAACCAAGACTTCTATCCTTGAGACCCCTCGACGACCCACGGTCGCGAGCATTCCTTCCTTGAGACCCCTCGACGACCCACGATCGTGAGCATTTCCTTCCTTGTTACCCTATCATTTGGTTCAACTCATGAATGCATATTTGATATCCCTTTCTCAAAACTTACTTTGAATCACTTATAGTCCTTGCCTTAAACACTAAGTCCGTACATCGTGCCTTAAGCCAATTTGAACTCTATGCGACGCTGTCGCCCAAGCCCTACCTCCTATGACGGGCCTTGAGATCGTGGGACTATTTAACTTGACAACCGCAGAATGAGCGGGACAGCACTTGGAGTGACTTAGGTCGACTGGCATAACTTTGCCTAACTTACTCAAGCCTACAACTTAACCCAAGGGACGAGCAAAGGCTATGCAAAGCCTTGCATTACGGAAGCGTGCATGCTTTGTCGAGCATTTATGCGGGCGACGCCTATGACTTGGGCAAGTTCATAGTTTTGAGTCAAAGACCAACTTTCCTTCTTCCAAGCCACGGGAAGAAGGACCGAGTGTCATTTTCAAAGCACGCCGTGCACCAACTCTAAGCCGACCGTTGGACCTTTTCATATTCTAACTCAATTCGACCCGTCGGGATTATTCCCTTTAACTATGTAAATTTGTCTCTTTTATTATCAAGCCTACTTGTGCAAGTTGAAAACATGTGATTTATTATGTGAAGGCAAAGATGAGGCGAGTTCACCGAAACTACCCTACCTGAGTGAGCGGTCGCCTTGACCGAACGATGTCTCCGAGTAGCCGTTGCAAGGCTAAGTCCGAACACCGTCGGCGTTTCGATTCCTCTGATTGACTGAGCGGGACGGGGCACTACAAATTATACCACAAAGCAGTCAACCGTTAGTCTTGAATGGAAGTGGGGGATGTTATACATTATTATAAACTTGTGGGGTGCACCTTGAATATGGATAAATAAAGTGGGGTGCCACTCAAAATTTCTCTTGTTATTATTATTCTTTCGACTCTAAAACATGCTCATGAGTTACCGAGAAAACGTTAGATTAAGGTCAAGGTGTGATTAGTGCCGGGCCGGGCCGGACCGCGGCCCAGGAAACCGGGCTGAACCGGGCTTAGTCCGGGCCTAGCCTAGATCGAAGAGAGAAGCGGGTCAGGCCTGGTCCGGCCCGGTTTGGGTGATTGGAGTCTAGCCGGGCCCAATGACCCGGCTTGGGTATGGTTGGGCCGGGCCGGTTCAGCGGACGTCAGCATCTTCATCTCTTTGGTTTTGGGTTCTTTTCTGTGCTAAAATCCAATCTTGAACACATACACAAGCTTCCAAGATATCTGGCTTCAACCGGCTCCTCTTTATGCTCAAAATCCTTGATCATGCACTAAAACAAGACTCAGATACTACCGTGGACACCGGAACCATTAGTAGATCACGTGCTATGGTAGAAAGTACAAAAAATCTTTTGTCGTGTGTTTTCCATCATTCTAAAATGGTGAAGTGATTTGAATATTAATCTTTTTTTCATAAGAACTTATATATAAAGACAACTCTTGAGTGGGTTGGGAAGAGTGTTTTTGTTTCTTCCTTTGTAGTATACGACTGGCATGTGATAACTTAGACACCAAGCCAGAGCTACTACTAGTACCTACTTGAGTTGGTCGAATCGACACAACTTTGTCTTCATAAAGCACTAACCTTTTCTACCACTACCTTCAGTGTCACGATCCGGTCCCCAAATACTTGGGTCGAATCGGATCATGTCCAGCCTACACCGTTGATGAGACGGCGGCAGTAAGCTGTAATTCATATGCAGGTAAATCAACAACAAATACTAAGATTGTCACAACTTTTAATTAATCGATAATTTAAATTTTGTTCTGATACAAAAGATCCATAAACTGAAAATAACATAGAAACAACTAAACTCTCAAACTAAAGTAGCATCTATGGAGACGCCACAACATCCTCCTCAGATGGAAGTACCGCCGGGTACAAATCAGGATCATAGTAGCTATTGATCAGCATCTCCAGGTCATCAGTAGTACCTACGGTTATCCAGTCAAGAAAGGAGCAAAGTACAATTTATGCTAATCTTGACAATTAATTTAACAATAAAATCATGCACTTTTAAACAGTTTGAAGATGAATAGTTTTGAAATAATACAGTACAGTGATATGAATAGGTAATGAATATGACCGGATTGGGTACAGTAGTATCCTAGCGATACGGTATGGCTTGTCCCTGTGTGAAGAGGGGAAAGCTAATACAGTCAGTTATCCTAATTTTGGATTTGGTCATATCCACTACTCTACTCCCCCAGTCCCCAACAGTACGGTCAGTACTCTCGAAAGAGTTCGTGTATAACAGTGGTTTAAACTTGCAATGAAGTGATTATTAAATAATTGTAATCAACATAAATGTACTTGCCTTAAAATTGATCGAACTGGAGGGTTGGTTCTTCGGGGTTGATGGTCAAAAACTTCCTCGAAACCCTATATTCGGAAATCTGTCTCAGAATCAAACTATTCAGAACTGCCACACTAGTTGCAATCTCTAGTTGTTTCCTAATCAAGTTTTAGTCTTTTGATTATGCAAACACAAACAAAACGTTTATTTATTAATGCGTTGTAATTAAGAATCGTAAATTTACATTTAATTTCGAGAAAATTGTATTTTCCGGTTTATTTGGAAAAATGTGGTATTTTCTAATTATATAAATATAAAACTAAGTTTTTCCCTTTTTAATGAGAAATACATGAATTTCTATTTAAATTATTACAACTTAATTTTTCTAAGTGACAAATATTAATTATTATATTCTTTTTTTTAAAATAAATAATTTATCATTTATACTACGTTCCTATGACTATAATCATCCAGAAAATAAAAGAAAGACAAAATTAAAACCTAAGTTATTACAACCTCACACCCAGAATAAATAAATAGGCTTATGCCTTTACATTCCCAAGAATTAAAATAAGAGAAAATTTGTTAGTCCTGTAAACTGCCTACAAAATTAAATATAAATAATTCTAATTAAAATATAAATATTATTGAGTCTCAGAACTGGTTCAATCGTCATTTAATAGCTAATGCCTCAACGTCCGGACGAAACCGGTTTCGTTTGCATTTAGCCAGGGCCCATTGACCAATACGGTCGTCGCCCAAATAAATTCAAAAATAGTATTCTTTTCCGAAATTCATTTTAAAATTATATAATCAAATTTTTATAGTAATTTCGGCAGCATTCCCTCTATTTTCGGGATAACCCAAAACTGGAAAATGCGCCGATTTTTCCTGCAGATAATCCCAATCCCAAGGAAACAATTTAATTTTTATAGCCAAAATATTTTCACAGAATCATTTCCGAACTTATTCGGAAGATCCGAAATGCATTCGAAAATCCCAAAACCATCCCGAAAAACTCCACAGAAAACAACAGAACTGTTTCTCGGAACAAATTAAACCAACTAACAGAATGATGGAACATAATTTCCAAAACCATTAATTTCAAAACTAAACCCACAGAACTTTTCCAAAGAGTTCTCGAAAACCAACTAACCAAAACACAGAACCAAAACAGCATATCGAATTCTGAAGAAAATCGAAATGGTAACATATATGAAACGTAACCGAAATCCGAATTCCCGAAGGAATCGGTGGACCAATTTTCATCATAGACTAAGAGAGAACTACGGGACTATCCAGAAGTTACCGAAATCAAAGGAATCCGAAGTGATGCCTCGGACTCGGAACGTTCAGCACATGCGGACAGAGAGAAATCAGCGAAACCACAGATCTGGGTCGGGGCACGCTGACCGAGTGGGGTGGAGTCGCGTGGAGTGGTTCGGAAGCGACCGAGACAGCAACGTCGGGAGTTGGCACGCAGGAGCGAGGCTCGGTCGGGGTTGACCGATGGTGGCACGCCGGCAAAGAGGGTCGCGGGGAGTGTGGCGTCGGGCTAGGGGTCTGGGAACGGAGACCCGAGGGCGGCGCTCAGCCCTGGATGGCTGGGCGCGGGGTCGGGCCGCGCTGGAAGACGCGCACGGTCGACTTGGGGGCGTGCGGCCTAGGCGGCGAGGTCGCCGGAGGATGGTTGGAGTTCGCCGGAGAAAGGGTTAGGGTTAGGGCTTTGGAAAAAGGAGAAAAATGGAGATGGGAAGATGAAGAAGAGTGGGGAAGGGTTTAAATAGGAGTAGAGAGTTTACCATGGGAAAGACCAACGGCCTTGGCCGTTCGGAAGAAGAACGGAGGGGCTCGGGGTGGTTACGGGAAGAAGAGGGAAAGCCTCGTCCGTTCTCGAATGATGGTCAGCCGGTTAGAGAATGAAGAGTTTTCTCTTCATAATATGCTGAATGGAGTTTTTTTTTTTGGCTTAACAAAAATTTTGAGAAAAGAATTAAAACTTATTTAGAATGGGTGTTATAACTCATGGATTTGGGTTCTGGCCAGATAATTTGGGCTTAGGAATGGTTTAAGAATAATGGGCTTTAGGAAAAATTGGCTTTGGGTTTCAAATACTTGGGCTAAACAATTATGGTAGGCTAAAGAAAATATTACAAAAATTATAAATAATTTTCTTTTAGAAAAACTAACTAAACATTACAAAAATATATATATATATATTTTTATTAAATTGGGTTCGTGTCTGGTCAGACAGTCAAAAGTCCAATTTATTTTCTTAAAATAATAATTTCTAATATTAATTAGAATTTTACATGTTTGATAAAACTTTCAGGAAATAATGCAAATTCCTAAAATAACAATTAATAAATTAATTATATTAGCTAATTATAGAATTATTTGAAATTACGGGTTTCACAACCTTCCCTCCTTAGAAAATTTTGCCCTCGAAATTGAAAGAGTTGGGTTAGAAATTACCTCAGGTCTCAAACAAATACGGGTACTTCTCCCGCATCTCATCCTCTCGTTCCCAGGTAGACTCGCCTGGGGAATCATGCCTCCACATTACTCGAACTATCGGAGTCACCGAGGTCCTGGTCTTCTTCTCGCTTCGGTCTAAAATCGCCACTGGCTTCTCAGGCATAGTGAGGCTCGGTCCAATCTCCAGCTCTGAGTGGTCTAAGATGTGATTCTCATCAGGAACGTAGCCTATGAGCTGCGAGACGTGGAAAACATTGTGCACGCCCTCTAGATTAGCTGGTAGAGCTAACCTATACGCCACTTCTCCAATCCGGCTCAGAACTTGAAATGGTTTGATAAATCTGGGACTCAACTTCCCAGCTCTGCCAAATCTGATTGTACCTTTGGTAGGAGAAATCTTTACAAAGACTTTATCTCCTTCTTCAAACTCCAGTGGTCGACGACTGCTGTCTGCCCAATGCTTCTGTCTGTCCTGGGCAATTCTGAGCTTGTCTCTGATTATTTTCACCTTCTCTGCTGCATTGGTCACCATCTCTGGGCCCAGCAGTACTCTTTCTCCTACGTCGTCCCATGCCAATAGTGTACGGCAATGACGTCCATACAGAGCCTCAAATGGGGTCATACCAATGCTGGCTTGGTAGCTGTTATTATAAGAAAACTCTACCAAGTGCAAATGGTCTTCCCACGATCCTCCGAACTCTAAGACACACGATCTCAGCATATCCTTCAGTGTCTGAATCGTCCTCTCTGATTGACCATCTGTCTGGGGGTGATAGACAGTGCTGAACTTCAACTGTGTCCCCAGGCTGTCATGCAAACTTTTCCAAAAATGAGAGGTAAAACGAGTGTCTCGGTCAGATACAATGCTTACCGGTACTCCATGAATCCGGTAGATGTGTCGCATGTATAATGCCGCCAACTTCTCGGTGGATAAACCAACCTTGAAGGAAATAAAGTGAGCTGACTTGGTTAGTCGGTCCACTATAACCCAGATGGCATCCTTCCTTCCTTGGGAACGAGGCAAACCTGACACGAAGTCCATTGTGATGTGCTCCCACTTCCACTCCGGAATGTCCAGCGGTTGTAGAAGTCCTGCGGGTCTCTGTCTACTGGCCTTCACTTGCTGACAGATCAAACATCTCGCCACGAATCTGGACACATCTTTCTTCATTCCATACCACCAAATAATAGTGCGCATATCCCAATACATCTTATTAGCTCCAGGATGTATAGAATACTGCGACTGGTGCGCTTCCTTTATCAGTTCATTCTTCAGTTCGCCAGATGGTACACAAAGCCTCGTACCATTCTTCAAAGCTCCATCGCTGGCGATTGAGAAACCCTCAAGTGTTCCCGCCAACACTTGATCTCTCAGTTTACAAAGTGCCTCGTCTTGAAACTGAGTCTCCTTGATCTTATCCATCAGATACGAGCTCACTTGCAACTTCATCAGTACTAAATCAGCATCCAGCTCCATCCTTCTATCTCCAGGCAATATGATCTCTAATCCAAGCTTCTCGATGTCCTCTAGCAGATGCCGCTCCTTGGTCAAGAATATCGCCACTGGGTATCGCCTAAGTGCATCAGCGACCACATTAGCCTTACCCGGGTGGTATTGTAGGTCGATGTCAAAGTCCTTCATTAGCTCCAGCCATCTTCTTTGCCTCATGTTCAACTCTTTCTGAGTGAAAACATACTTCAGACTTTTGTGGTCTGTGTATATCTCCACTCTCTCTCCATACAGATAGTGCTTCCATAGCTTCAACGCAAAGATAACTGCCACAAGGTCCAGGTCATGTGTGGGATAATTCTTCTCATGGTTCCGTAATTGCCTAGATGCGTAAGCAATCACTTTCCCATTCTGTTGAAGAACACATCCCAGTCCTTTTCCAGAGGCATCACTGTAGATTGTGAAACCACCGGATCCTGCGGGTAGCGCAAGGATTGGTGCAGTGGTAAGCCTCTTCTTCAGCTCCTCGAATACAGCCTGGCAATCTTCCGTCCAGATGAACTCTTCATTCTTCCGGGTAAGCTTCGTCATCGGTTCAGCAATTCTGGCAAAATCCTTCACAAACTTCCGGTAGTAGCCAGCCAAGCCCAAGAAACTTCTGATCTCAGCAACTGAACTTGGGGTAGACCACTTCTCCACAGCAGCTATCTTCTTAGGATCTACCGAAATTCCCTCTCCTGTGATAACATGGCCAAGAAAATCTACCTTGTCTAGAAAGAATTCACATTTGGATAGCTTACCATATAACTTCTCTTTCCTCAAAGTTCCCAGAACTTTTCTGAGGTGCTCCTCATGCTCCTCTTCAGTCTTCGAATAGATCAAAATATCATCAATGAAGACAACAACAAATTGATCTAAGTATTCATGGAAAATCTTGTTCATAAGGTTCATGAACACCGTAGGAGCATTTGTCAGTCCAAACGGCATGACCAAGAATTCAAACTGCCCATACTTGGTGTTGAATGCCGTTTTAGGAATATCTTCCTTCCTGACCTTGATCTGATGATAGCCAGATCTGAGGTCTATATTGGAAAATACCTTGGCTCCGCTCAATTGATCAAATAAATCATCGATCCGGGGCAGCGGGTACTTGTTCTTGATGGTGATATTGTTCAATGCCCGGTAGTCGATGCACATCCTTACAGTTCCGTCCTTCTTGGGAACAAATAAGATAGGCGCTCCCCAGGGTGAAGCTCTGTCTCGAATGAATCCCAGAGCCTTCAGTTCATTGATCTGGTCCTTCATCTCCTTGGCCTCCTTCGGGTTGACTCTGTAGCATCCCTTAGAAATAGGGGAAGAGCCGGGGACTAGGTCAATGGTGAACTCTATGTCTCGGTCTGGAGGTAACCCGGGAAGACTATCAGAGAAAACATCCATAAATTCTACTATGATAGGATGGGGAGGTCCGAATTCTTCAGTGATAGAGGTATAAGTAACACATTCCATCTCCTCCGGAGTTCGAGAGATTTCAAACTCCGGTTCTCCAGGTGGACTGAAGACTACACATCCTCGATGACAGTCTATCAGCGCATGCTGCTTACTCAACCAGTCCATCCCTAGGACTATATCATAGTTAGGTAAGGGCATGACAAGTAAAGGTGTTATAAAGTTATGGCCAGCTATGGTGATAGGGCATTCACAGATCTCAGTAATAGGTAGGGGTCCCCCTCCAGTCATAACCCTACAGATCTTCTTACTAAAGCCAGTAACTATATGGTGTGCAGATATAAATTTTGTGGATATGAAACTATGTGATGCTCCTGAATCAAATAAAGCTAAGGCAGGATAGGAATGCACATAGATAGAACCTGATATGACATCCGCTACAGGTTCCTGAGCTGGCTCTGGTTCCTCTGCTGTCAGAGCAAAAACTCGCCCCGTCTTCTGTTGATGTTGCCCAAACTGTTGTTGCTGAGTGGGCAGAGGTCCTTTCTGCGGAGTTGCTCCAGTCCGGTTAGTTGACAAAGGGCAGTCCCTCACTTGATGGGTGGAAGACCCACAGACTAGGCAGTGCCCTAGCCTCTTCCTGCAGATGTTTGCCAGATGTCCCGGCCTCTTACAAAAGTCGCAGACGGGGATCTGCCTCTGAGGCGCCTTGTCATTGTTCCTCGCCTGCTGGTAGGGAGGACGGTTGTTGTTGTTGCTGTTGTTGTTGGGTTTCTTCTGATTACCCTGGAAGTTGTTAGTTCCAGGATAATCTCTCTTCGAGCGGGCAGGTTGGCTCTTCTCTATGTCTTGAGCTCGCTCCAGGATCTTTTCATAAGTCTTAGCACCGCCTGAGATCACATGGGTGCGGATCTCTTCTCTTAGTCCATATCTGAACCTTTCAGCACGATTGTCAGGGTCAGCCACCAGGTTCTTGGCAAATCGGCTGAGCTGGCCGAATTCAGCAGCATACTCTTCTACAGTCATGTTGCCCTGCTTCAGGTTCTGGAATTGTCGCTCCATCTCCCGCAACTCTGAAGTTGGGAAGAACTTCCTCTAGAATAACCTCTTGAAGGTGTCCCAGTCAATCTGCCTATCCTGGAGTCGGGGTTCATTCCGATACCAGGTGCTTGCTACATTCTGCAGTTGGAGTCCTACTGCTTCAGCCTTGAGGTCTTCTGGAAGTCGAGCGATGCTCAGGAGACGCTCCATACTGTCGAGCCATTCGTCAGCAGAGACGATTCCCTCGGTTCCCTTGAAGGGTCGAGGGTTCTGCTTCTTGAAACTCTCAATATCGCCCACCTTGGCAATATGATTCCCATTAATTAAATGGCTTTAATATTACATAAATTAATCCTTAAATTTATGTTTACCTTGGCAGGCCTTGGTTCCTGTTGAGCTGCTTCTCCTCTCTCTAGTGCAGCCATTGCCACGCTATGGGCATTCTCCATGCCTTTTCTCATAATTGCCGTCTGCTCGCGATGAGCTTCAGCTTGAGTTCTCTGGGTTTCTAATACTCCTCTGAGCAGACCTATAAGGTCGGTGGGGTCCACAGGTACCGGTAGGGCAGCTGGAGTGGGCGAAACCACAGGGGGTTGCATCTCCGTCCGAGAAGATGATGGATCCGTCGTCATATTAAGGGGACGGTCGGACGGCTGCCGAGGTGTAGGATCCGGACTTGATTGGGGAGGTGGGGTATGATCAGGTGTTGATATCCCATCGCCAGCAGGGTTGGTTTTGTCAGTGGCCATTCTCTGGAAGGTTTAGGATATAAACATAAGCAAGGTAGCCTATCTATAATCAAACAAAAATATTTACTTATAATATATTTCGGTCCTATGTTGTGACAAATTAATGTTCTAGTGTTTTGTATGTTTCTAAATAGGTTTTCCTAAGTCGTTGATTGGACCTGCATGGGCCACCACTAAAAACATGTCACGACCCGGTCCCCAAATACTTGGGTCGAATCGGATCATGCCCAGCATGCACCGTTGATGAGACGGCGGCAGTAAGCTGTAATTCATATGCAGGTAAATCAACAACAAATACTAAGATTGCCACAACTTTTAATTAATCGATAATTTAAAATTTGTTCTGATACAAAAGATCCATAAACTAAAAATAACATAGAAACAACTAAACTCTCAAACTAAAGTAGCATCTATGGAGACGCTACAACATCCTCCTCAGATGGAAGTACCGTCGGGTACAAATCAGGATCATAGTAGCTATTGATCAGCATCTCCAGGTCATCAGTAGTACCTACGGTTATCCAGTCAGGAAAGGAGCAAAGTACAATTTATGCTAATCTTGACAATTAATTTAACAATAAAATTATGCACTTTTAAACAGTTTGAAGATGAACAGTTTTAAAATAATACAGTATAGTGATATGAATAGGTAATGAATATGACCGGATTGGGTACAGTAGTATCCTAGCGATACGGTATGGCTTGTTCCCGTGTGAAGAGGGGAAAGCTAATACAGTCAGTTATCCTAATTTTGGATTTGGTCATATCCACTACTCTACTCCCCCAGTCCTCAACAGTACGGTCAGTACTCTCGAAAGAGTTCGTGTATAACAGTGGTTTAAACTTGCAATGAAGTGATTATTAAATAATTGTAATCAACATAAATGTACTTGCCTTAAAATTGATCGAACTAGAGGGTTGGTTCTTCGGGGTTGATGGTCAAAAACTTCCTCGAAACCCTACATTCAGAAATCTGTCTCAGAATCAAACTATTCAGAACTGCCACACTAGTTGCAATCTCTAGTTGTTTCCTAATCAAGTTTTAGTCTTTTGATTATGCAAACACAAACAAAACGTTTATTTATTAATGCGTTGTAATTAAGAATCGTAAATTTACATTTAATTTCGAGAAAATTGTATTTTCCGGTTTATTTAGAAAAACGTGGTATTTTCTAATTATATAAATATAAAACTAAGTTTTTCCCTTTTTAATGAGAAATACATGAATTTCTATTTAAATGATTACAACTTAATTTTTCTAAGTGACAACTATTAATTATTATATTCTTTTTTTTTAAATAAATAATTTATCATTTATACTACGTTCCTATGACTATAATCATCCAGAAAATAAAAGAAAGACAAAATTAAAACCTAAGTTATTACAACCTCACACCCAGAATAAATAAATAGGCTTATGCCTTTACATTCCCAAGAATTAAAATAAGAGAAAATTTGTTAGTCCTGTAAACTGCCTACAAAATTAAATATAAATAATTCTAATTAAAATATAAATATTATTGAGTCTCAGAACTGGTCCAATCGTCATTTAATAGCTAATGCCTCAACGTCCGGACGAAACCGGTTTCGTTTGCATTTAGCCAGGGCCCATTGACCAATACGGTCGTCGCCCAAATAAATTCAAAACTAGTATTCTTTCCCAAAATTTATTTTAAAATTATATAATCAAATTTTTATAGAAATTTCGGCAGCAATCCCTCTATTTTTGGGATAACCCAAAACTGGGAAACGCGTCAATTTTTCCTGCAGATAATCCCAATCCCAAGGAAACAATTTAATTTTTATAGCCAAAATATTTTCACAGAATCATTGCCGAACTTATTCGGAAGATTCGAAATGCATTCGAAAATCCCGAAACCATCCCGAAAAACTCCACAGAAAACAACAGAACTGTTTCTCGGAACAAATTAAACCAACTAACAGAATGATGGAACATAATTTCCAAAACCATTAATTTCAAAACCGAACCCACAGAACTTTTCCAAAGAGTTCTCGAAAACCAACTAACCAAAACACAGAACCAAAACAGCATATCGATTTCTGAAGAAAATCGAAATGGTAACATATATGAAACGTAACCGAAATCCGAATTCTCGAAGGAATCGGTGGACCAATTTTCATCATAGACTAAGAGAGAACTATGGGACTATCCAGAAGTTACCGAAATCGAAGGAATCCGAAGTGATGCCTCGGACTCGGAACGTTCACCACTTGCGGACAGAGAGAAATCAGCGAAACCACAGATCTGGGTTGGGGCACGCTGACCGAGTAGGACGGAGTCGCGTGGAGTGGTTCGGAAGCGACCGAGACAGCAACGTCGGGAGTTGGCACGCAGGAGCGAGGCTCGGTCGGGGTTGACCGATGGTGGCGCGTCGGCAAAGAGGGTCGCGGGGAGTGTGGCGTCGGGCTAGGGGTCTGGGAACGGAGACCCGAGGGCGGCGCTCGGCCCTGGATGGCTGGGCGCGGGGTCGGGCCGCGCTGGAAGACGCGCACGGTCGACTTGGGGACGTACGGCCTAGGCGGCGAGGTCGCCGGAGGATGGTTGGAGTTCGCCGGAGAAAGGGTTAGGGCTAGGGCTTTGAAAAAAGGGAAAAAATGGAGATGGGAAGATGGAGAAGAGTGGGGAAGGGTTTAAATAGGAGTAGAGAGTTTACCATGGGAAAGACCAACGGCCTTGGCCGTTCGGAAGAAGAACGGAGGGGCTCGGGGTGGTTACGGGAAGAAGAGGGAAAGCCTCGTCCGTTCTCGAATGATGGTCAGCCGGTTAGAGAATGAAGAGTTTTCTCTTCATAATATGCTGAATGGAGTTTTTTTTTTGGCTTAACAAAAATTTTGAGAAAAGAATTAAAACTTATTTAGAATGGGTGTTATAACTCATGGATTTGGGTTCTGGCCAGATAATTTGGGCTTAGGAATGGTTTAAGAATAATGGGCTTTAGGAAAAATTGGCTTTGGGTTTCAAATACTTGGGCTAAACAATTATGGTAGGCTAAAGAAAATATTAGAAAAATTATAAATAATTTTCTTTTAGAAAAACTAACTAAACATTACAAGAATATATTTTTTTTTATTAAATTGGGTTCGTGTTTGGTCAGACAGTCAAAAGTCCAATTTATTTTCTTAAAATAATAATTTCTAACATTAATTAGAATTTTACATGTTTGATAAAACTTTCAGGAAATAATGCAAATTCCTAAAATAACAATTAATAAATTAATTATATTAGCTAATTATAGAATTATTTGAAATTACGGGTTTCACATTCAGTTCTACTTTCAAGTCAGTAACATCAACATCCATGTTTTCTGCATAGTCATCTAACAAAGCCTCTATGTTCCCTAAATTGATCGTAGGATTAAAAATGGAAGCCAAACAATATAAAAGAGGTACATCACCCCCAATATTTATTGAATTACGCTTCCATTCTTTTTACAACATATTCAAAATTAGGAACATTTCTATATTTAGAAAATAAGTAAGACATGTTATAAAGTTCCCGTAAAGCTAAATAAGAAGTGAGATAATAAACACCAGAAAGAGTACATGTAGCATTGTAAAAAGTTTCTAAAAATTCACAAATAGAAGAAGCAACTATCCAATCATCTTCAGTTATGCGATATTCAAAATTGTGATCCATATTACAAAATATATAATAGCATCCTTAAAGGGAATTGCGGATTTCGACATTAAATATGTCAAATTCCATCTATGTGGTATTAACAACTTCTAAAACGAATACTAAAATGTGCACATGTGGCTTATTGCCTACTTGGAGACGTGTTCAAGCTGTGTAAACAATGTCTAAGAGTCTCTAAATGTGTACTAAAAATTCGAGACATTCTTTTACAACTAAGTTAATAATGTGGCAAGCACACCTAACATGCTATAATCTACCTTCTAAAATGGGCTAAAATAGTAAAGACAATAAAGTTATAGCAGAATTATTATTACTAGCATTATCAAAAGATACAGATAATATTTTATGGTAAATATCAAACTCATGCACGTGTTTTGAAATAGCGCCCGCAATTTCAGAGCCCGTGTGTGGAAATTCCAAAAAATTTAGATAGATGATGCGCTTTACAATATCCATTGTGAATCTATGTAGTGTGCCGTGATACAAATATAAGCATAATTTTGCTTACTTGTCCAAACATCAGAAGTAATAGCTATTTTACTAACATGCGACAAACTTTTTTTTTAAAAGTAACTTTCATTTCAGTAAAAATTTTCTTAGCCGCTTTTCTAGCAGCGCCTCTAGTAACTTTACTAAAACATGGATTTAAAGAATTTGTGGCATAATCAAATAAAGATTCACTTTCACCCGAAGTGAATGGAAGTTCATCAACAATAATATATTTAGTCAATTCAGTTTTATGACGATCAACTGAATAGGAAAACGTACTCATTGAAGAACCCGCGGCACCTCCAAAACTTATCTGAATTTGGGTCGCCGAAATTGATCCCGGGACGTAGCAGGTTTCATGGTGTCTTGATATGGTACCCGTGCCACCTCCCCTCTTCCATTTGTATATGTTAGAACATTTCTTGCATTGTGTCACGTACGAAACTGGTTCTCCTTTCTGATCTAAAACAAGTGAGATATCAGGTTTAGTTTCATTAAGAATAACAAAAAATTCCTAATACTTTGATTTTTTTTCTTCCTCTTTATAACATTTTGAGTAATGCTAACAACTTAAGAAGGTGAACCAATTAAATCCTTAGGAATAAGTTTTTCCTCAAAAAAAGTATTATAATATTCATAAGTATGTCCGGCAGCGTCAGTAGGTTGGTTTGAACCTTATCCGGACATTTTAAAAATACAAATACAAATAATTTAGAAGAGGGAGGATACCAAAAATAAAATAAACCAAAAATTATTTTTTTTCTCAAAAAAGAGGGAGAGGGAGGAAAGAAAAATATTTTATAAATGTAAAATAAAAAAAACAATTAGAAAGAGGAAGGAAAGAAAAACAGAATTGGATCGAGGTTGGAAGCTTGATCGGATGTCGTAGAGTGCCGGAATTGCTTGCAAAACTTCTTGAAACCTTCTTGTGAGCTTGAAATTTTTTTTTGGATTGTTAGAATGGTTTGTGTTTGGAAAATGAGAATTATGGCCTATTTATAGGATTTTTAAGCCAAATATAGTTGTTGTAAAGGTTTTTTGGTCATTTTTGACAAAATGACCAAAATACCCCTAAAATGGTCATATAGTGGGGGTAGTTTGGTCAAACCCCCCAGTGGTTAAATTTTTTAAAAAAAATATAAAAATCGGTTCACCCGGGCTGTGCGGGCCGGTCCAGGCATATCTGACCGGGCCGGGCCTGACTGGGCCAAACCGGGCCTCCCGTTACATTAAAAAACTGTCGGTCCGGGCCAGGCTCGGGTCCGGTTTCTTGGGCCCGGACCTGACCCGAAGGGGGTCGGGCTAGTGCGGGCTGGGCTTTTTTCCTGACCGGGCCGGGCGAAAATGGCGACGAGTTCGAGCGGGCCCGGGCCCCCCCGCCCTAATCACAACTTGATATTAAGGCTTCGTTTGGTTCACGGAATGGAAGAGAGTGAAAATTAATTCCTTAGCATTTTCTTTCCTTTGGAAAAATATAATTTTTATTGATTAATTTTTTTGATATTTGGAAATGTCAAGAAATTTGGAAAGGAAAATAAATATTTCAAAAGTGATTCCTAGCTTGGATGGATGGAATCACTTTTCCCCTTATTTTCCTTCAATTGAGAATCACTTTCCTCTCCTAATTAATTTTTGGCACCCAAACATAGGAAAGTAATCACTTTCATTTCTCAACCCGATGATTCGCGAACCAAACGAGGCTTAAATGTATCACATTCTTTTTTTAATAAAAATTCTATATGCACTTTCAAATTCAGGACAATTCAATTTTTTATATTTATTCAAGACAACCCAAACTTTTCCTAGGGGCTGTCGATATCCCTCCTCCCCCATGCCACGTCGTGTCCACATCCGTCCGCTCCTGCCGTCGCATGCCACCATCACGCCCCCTGCCGTCGCACTCCACAGTCGCGCATCCTACCGTCGCTCTCCTTGCGCTCCCCCGCGTGTTGTTGTTCCCCGCGATGCTGCTGTTGCCAATGCCATGCCCCTGTCGCTGCACTCCCCAGCCATTGTGCTTCCTCGCCGTTTCGTCGTTGCACTTCCTCGTCGTCGAGGAGGAGGTCGAGGAAAGGAGGAGGCGAAATGGGAGGTCAAGAGAGGAGGAGGAGGCAGAGGAGAGAAGGAGATGAGAGGAGAAAAGCACGCAAAACCCAACACCAAAATCACGTAGAAAAATCAAACGTGGACATAAGCAACTTTTACGTAGAAAACTCAGATGAAAAAAAATTATGGGACGATCGGAGTCAACCCTGAAAAGCCTTCACTATTGAAACAGAAAATGCACCGACTTCTTACAAACTTCTCACTGTCCAAAACGGATCACCACACCTACTTGAAAGAAGAAAACTCGATTACAGACTCCGAAGAACAAGAGATGATGAGAAGAATTCCCCGTAACGATCTCTCTTTCACAATAGCCTCCAATCCCTTTTTTCTCTTTCTCAAAAGTTGTAGCCATTTGATATTGTTATTATTATTCATCAACTTGCATGCATCAATCTTTTTATTAACCCTTGCATTTAGGGTTACCATATATTGGAAATCTATATATGAATGCCCAATATATATAGAAAGTCCAACATATATCAATCATATATTTAATAAAAATTCAAGCATAATTAGCTTACCATAAATTGGAAGTCCAATTATGTGAAAAATAAATATATGAAAGATTCAATCATAAATATATGAGTCAAAGACCATATATGTTTCAATATATGGTGATCGATGCACTCCATTCAATCATAATTAGCTTTTCTGACACATGGATGGCGCTCGTCGCACTCCGGTGTGTTCTCCACATAGGTTGGGAACCCCACCTACTCCAACAAATCTCTCCCTCCCAACTAGGCGGAGAGCTCATCAAATTGATAATTTGTATGCAGTAATTAAACTTCTTTTAGGACAAGTACAGAAGCTTGTACTCTCTCTCTCTCTCTCTCTCTCTCTCGGCTAATCTCCATCCTAAGAATAGTCTTCGTTGTGCCCAAATCCTTCATAGAGAGACCGCAGCCAGTTGGTGTTTCAACTCTGCTATTATTGTGGTATTCTGACCCACCAATAGCATATTATCCACATAGAGCAATAATGTGATAAAATCATCCTCGGCAAAGTACCTCACAACTTTTTGTACCATTGCCTAGGAGCCTACTTCAGACCATACAGACTCTCCTTCAACCGGTAGACCAAGTGTGACTTGCCCTTCTCGTAGAATCCCTCTGGCTGCTCCATGTATAACTCCTCCTTTAAATTACCATAGAAGGATGTCGTCTTCACGTTTATCTGCACAAACTCCAAGTTGAGACTGGTTGCTAACGCTAGCACCACCGAATAATGATAACTCGATGATCGACGAGAAGATCTCATCGAAATCTATGCCTTTTTTGCTAGTTGTAGCCTTTAACTACCATCCTTACTTTGTATCGAGGGCGAGTGACATCATTCGTCTGCTTCACTCTGAATTCCCGTCAATTCTATAAAGCCTTATTACCCTTTGGCAATTGTACCAGCTTATAAGTATAATTTGTATGTAAGAAAATCATCTTCTCCTACATGGCCTGCATCCACTCCTGCCTGTATTCGCCTTCCATAGCCTCTACAAAATTGTCGGGCTCCCCTCCGTTAGTTAGCAGAACGTACTCATTAGGTTAGTATCTCGTAGATGATCGACTCACTCTCGTGCTCTTCCTCAATGGAACCTCCGGTGCTCCTCGGCATGCTCATCTTCCTGAGGGTCATCCTAACTACCATCAGCAGGCTGATGATCAAGTTTGGAAGCATCTCCATGTATTGTCTCCCTCGTAACTGGATCCTCTGTAGTGTTATCTAAAAATGGCTTGAACAAAATGACTCTAACTCAGGAAATTCATCAGCCTCAGAAAGCATCTCGGAATCCTGAGTGTTGGTTATGGTCTGATCTTTGATGAACACCACATCTCTGCTTCTGTAAAGATTTTTTCCCTTTAGGTCATATAGTCTATACCCAAACTCATCCCAACCATAGCCGATAAAGACGTACTACCTCGTCTTCTGCTCAAGTTTAGATCTTGTCATTCGGTACATGTACGAAGGTCTTGCAACCAAACACTCGCAGGTGATTGTATGATGGTTCTTTGTCGTACCATACTTTTTCAGGCACATCACCCTACAAAGGAGCACTAAAAGACAAATTAATAATATATGCAACAGTATTGAGAGCCTCATCCCAATAACTGCCCGATAAGTTTGCTTGAGACAACAAAAAGCGTACCTGCTCCATCAGTGTCTTGTACATGCGCTCCGCTACACCATTGAGATAAGGTGTCTTTGTAGGAGTCTTCTGGTGATGTATCCCTTGCTCTCTACAATACGCATCAAAGGGACTAATGTACTTGCCGCCATTGTCGGACCGAACACATAATAACATCTTACCCATCTTCCTTTCAACGAAGCCCTAAAAGTAGGCAACACTTGATCCTTGGTCTTTAAAATACAAACCCAAATTTTTCTGGAACAATCATCAATAAAAGTCACAAAGTAAGAACCAACACTAATTTATTTTACCTTCATAGGACCGCAGACATCCGAGTGAACCAACTCGAGCAACGACGGCTTCCTGAAACTTGGGTGACTTGGGAAAAACACCCTATTTTGCTTTCCTGCTAAACATTGCGTGCATCTCTCTAACTCTGTAGACTTGAAGTCACGACTCGCGCCTACATGTTTGGGTACAGGTACGTGAGGCACGCCTAGCCTATGCCGTATCATCAACGTAGAAAGCTGTATAGACTATCATTATGTATCACAAACATCAACTAACTCCTTAAGGAGAGGAATGATACATAACATTGATAATACTCAATCACAAGTTCTAATAGAAAGATAAAGCATGAATGTTATAAAGAGAAAGAACACTAGATACAAGTGAGAGATTTGCATAATCCAATATAATCCAAAGTCCTGATCCAGTCTAGATAAACCAAATGTTCAAGAGTGCATCATAACCTAAATATATACAACACCAAAATATAAATGTTCCAGAGAGAAATATGGTCATGAGTTAAGCTATCTAAACTAGGCATTCATCTATATGTAAGTAATCTACTCTGGTGAAGGGTCCACTCCTTGGATTTCCTGTGTGTCGTAATGAGTTGGACACATATGCTCTAGCTCGTCAACTAAAAACTATTATCCAGTCAGGATTGGAGCAAGTATAAGCATGATATACTAACATGACATGATAAAAACTATATAACAATGAAATAGAATATGTAAAACACGGTAAACAAGGAAGAACATGGATTATGGTACAATAGTGGAAAGTAAACATATAGACAATGATCATAAAGAGAAACTGGAACTATAAGTAAACATGGAATATGATAGTATATATATATGGACACAACAAAGCTAACAACAGTCTAGGTGTTTGCAAATATCACGTTCTATATGTGATCGACTATGCATGGTCTACTATTATCCACGGTCTACATTATCCACGGTCTATCACAGTCTACATGAAACACAGAAATAAGGTCTATGGGTTTGATCACATATATACTAAGGTATTTGTAAGTCCCATCTATTTTATTACTTATTTATCTATTTACAAATTTTAGCTGTAGACACATGTTTTAACTCATATATATATATATATATATATATATATATATATATATATATATATATATATATATATATATATATATATATATTTATGGGGATTTCGACTTCTTGCAAAAGTCGTATTCGCAAGGGTCTAATTATAAAAGACCAAGTTTGAGGCTGAAGGCTAAATCATTTTTCGTTTTTGAAGCTATATATATATATATATATATATATATATATATATATATATATATATATATATATATATATATATATGGGGATTTCGACTTCTTGCAAAAGTCGTATTCGCAAGGGTCTAATTATAAAAGACCAAGTTTGAGGCTGAAGGCTAAATCATTTTTCGTTTTTGAAGCTCTGTATATATATATATATATATATATATATATATATATATATATATATATATATATATATGGGGATTTCGACTTCTTGCAAAAGTCGTATTCGCAAGGGTCTAATTATAAAAGACCAAGTTTGAGGCTGAAGGCTAAATCATTTTTCGTTTTTGAAGCTCTGAGATAGAGCGCAATTTGAATTCAAACGAATTTCAGATTTTAATGCAAGGCTTGAGCTTCCTTAGCCGATCCCCTGTTCTGGTAGGATTCAAAATCCAATTCGAATTAACCCTCAAACCTTGATAAGGCCTATCTAGTTTCAAATCAAATCCATCTTATCTGTGAGTTATATATATATATATATATATATATATATATATATATATATAGAGAGGGAGGAATAACCGATCCCTCTTATATATATATATATATATATATATATATATATATATATATATATATATATATATATATATATATATATATAGAGGGAGGAATAACCGATCCCTCTATAAACACTAGAATTTCCCCTTGCCGTTGGAATCTGAGTTGAAGATCGGCTCATGGGAGAAGGAGAGAGAAAGCTTTGGGGTTAACTGCATCCGACAGGTAACATTGCTACCTCTGTAATTAAATCTCTAGAACTTCTATAGATGGTAATGTCGATCCGAGTCTTGGCCGCTTAAGTGATCTTGTAATGTCTAGATAACAATGGATGGAATAACAATAGGGTATGGTTGTGACTACCTGTACTTCTACTCAGGGCGTCGGGATAAAACAAGTATGGGGTGTAGTCCTGTACCCGAGTAGTATCAGCAATATTTGGGTTCAGACCTGGGAGACTATAGGCAAAAGAAGGGAAGAACGAATCGGATGGCAATAGATCAATTTAGTATTAGGAACACTGATACTCTTGAATGAGACATTATATCGACTAGTTCTCAATCATCTAAACCTTGTATCAGGGAACGCTGATACCAAGCCGACACACAAGTATCAGATAAATCAAATTCCCTAAAACTTAGTGCATAATGGTAACCCGACGCTATTCGGGATCACACACATACTTTGGATAACAGGTGCTAAAAGCTTCGATTTCCAGTTAACCCTGATACAATGTACACTGTGGCTTTTGACACAAAAGAAATATTTGTCATCAAGAACACAGAGTTGTAGGATTTATTTGCACAGTTTAACCATTCCATGAACTTCTCAATACTGTCATATGAAAATCCTTCTTAGCTATTGGATGACAGTATGGACACCGACACTTGGTATCTGTTTTGGGTTTTGAATAGCAGGACATAAATCTGTAGGTAAATACCCACTCCTATCTTCGATACCAAACTTCATAGCAGGGGGTTGCCATTTGGGTACCCGGCGGTTAATGGTACCATACATAGCAGTGGTATCGGGTATAATAAGGGATACATGATTCAACTCACGAGAACTTGATTTGGGCATTGTATCAGACCCGAGTCCATAGAAGTACCCAATATCGCATACAGTTCAAGATAGACACTTGGTACCCGAGTTCAGATGTGTGTCTCGAGTACCAAGTTTCGAACCTGGATACTCTTAGGCCGACTGATAGGAGTGTTGCTAATAGCAAGTGCCAGTGAGGGGTTAATTCCAACATGGTTAACTGATGAACAAAACGTCAAGGTAGCTATAAGGGTGTCCAGTCTATGAAGATTTAGTTGCCTTAACAAATGCAAACCATCAAGCTGCCATTTAGTCCCTATGTGTATTATTGACTGTCACGACCCGCACCCACTGTGAGGGTACGAGTACGTAACAGCGTCCAGCCTACGCCGCAGTGTCGACGGTAGAACGCTGTCCTAGGTCACAACATCTAACAGTATAAAGGTACATGTACAGTATATACACTCCGAATGGAGATGACATAGCAAATACAGTCTCAATCACATCTAAGGTAGAGCATGATAAGAGATAGATAAAATATGAAATCCACAAAGAGATACCGCAGATAGAAGTCTAAGTGTCTAAGATACACAAACCCAGAAAACATCTCAAAATTCAAGTACAGTAATCCGTAAAGTAAATACAACTCAAGACAACTAAAATAACTATCTATACAACCTCTACTGTGTCTCATCTAGGCTAGCAGGCAACCTCCAAGCTATCTGTAAAATTTATCAACAGGTCCAGTCAGGACAGGAACGAGCACAATCTCATCTAGAAAAACCAAGTAAATAACAGAGAACTATAAAGCAGTTATAGACAGTTGTATTGATGAATATGGCAGTTTATATTCAGGTGATGGTAAGAAAGACAGATAAAGTGCAAGGAAAGTAAATGACTAAACAAAAGAAGAATCATGGCAATAAAGACTGTAAAAATAGAACTAGCTGAACCAGGGTAATATGATATAAAGTCCAGACATCAATGTAGACAAGTGTAACTCCAATGTAAGTCCAGTACAAGATGAATCTAATACAAGATGAATCTAATACAAGATGAATCCAGTAAGGGACAATTCCAGTTATAGTGATCAATGATTCCAGGGTGAGTCCAGCCTATACTCTAGCAGTGTGTTTTAAAATACCGAGAACGACATGTAAACGGCTATGGGTAATCCGGCACATCACACACCTGGCCGGGTGTGAGATGGCTATCATTCCAGTTTGATTTTAGCATAGGGGTGATTCCAGAATTGGGGTATGTCTACATGTCTTACTCTAGTATTTTCCCTTCCAGCAAGTGAATCCAGAAATCCGACACAATAATTCAAGATGAGTCTAGCCAGTAATATGATGATACCAGTAAATAATTCCAGAATGATTCCAGTAATAGAGGCCAGATAATAAATGTGTGTCGTATACATAAATCCAGAATATCCATACGTTTTGTAACAGAGAATCGCATACAACTATCTAGAACTGAAGTACAGTAATTGACAAGTAAATGAGAGAACTATCAGAGAATGTACTCGCCTGCTATCTGAATGTCCAAAGGAAATGTACTGTCCGAGGAGAGGTGTCTGGCTCCTATTTAGAACAGCACAAGTCACAACAAGTCTAAAATGGTAAAATAAAACTCTACTATGCATTCTACATGATTCTAGGTCATTCTAGGTCGAAGTCAACTCTTGGTCAACTCTGGTCAACCGTACTAGTCAAACTAGGTTAACTAGACAGTACTAGGTCTAAACCTAGACTAACAAGTCTCATTAGGCCTAACCAAGCCTAGACTAACACTCACACAAAATCACAAAGCTACACAAGTTATCAAACACACATTACATATATATTCATATATATTTTTATTTCAAGCAAGGTGCATAAAGACAAGGAGTGAGTGATACATGAATGTGGATATGGCAATGTGTACATAGCAGTACAATGTGTTCAAGTGTGAGGGGGTTATGTTAGAAGGATGACATTTAGCAAGGGTTCATTGTGTCACATAGAAGAAATAACATGTAAAGCATAGGTTTAGCATGTGTGTGTGGGTGTTAATCATAACAAAAGGGTTTATTTATACATCAAAGGGTTTACTCATAACAGTAAGTAGGTTTTATGTGTATTCATGCTTGGGGTTACTGTCAACATGTAGAAGGGGGTTTTAACATATGAATATGGTGCTAAGTTCTAATATGGCATCATACATTCCTATCATGTTGGCATTCATATAGAGCATACATTCATACTTGATTACGTTACTTACTTACATATGGATACTTGCATACATGTTTCAATACCTTGCATTACCCACATGCTTGCATTTCATCCATTCATTCATGCATTGCATTGCATTGCATTCATTCATTCATTCATTCATTCATGCACCTATACATACATATTTGAATACATTATATACTTCATACATTATATCATTTATGCATACTCTATATTATATTACATTCTCTTAACACACACACACACACACACACACACACACACACACATATATATATATATATATATATATATATATATATATATATATATATATATATATATATATATATATATGCATACATACATATTTGTACATACAAGGATATACAAAATGCATATGTCGTATAGTAATCTTCTACTTAAAAGCAATACTGTACAAATTAGGCATTCATCACACACACACACACACACACACACACACACACACACACATATATATATATATATATATATATATATATATATATATATATATATATATATATATATATATTTACATGCATACATACATATTTGTACATACAAGGATATACAAAATGCATATGTCGTATAGTAATCTTCTACTTAAAATTAATACTGTACAAATTAGGCATTCATTAAATTCTAGGATTAAAGTATGTTATAGATCTTTGTGTTAGCTTTTCGAAACTTTAAACGGATCGTATTTTCGTGTCCGGAAGCTCCCGAAATCGCAAAAACACCGAAACGCGTTCGTCTTTCGTATAGCTGACACTCAAATAATTTTACAGAAAGTTTCAGAATGAATGGTTTATTAAAATATATATTTGGAAAGCTAACTTCGATACGGTTTTTTCAAAAAAAACGGAAGATAAATCAGAGTTTTAAGCTAAAAGTTATGACATTTCTAAGTTGCTATTGCTACTAAAAACGTGGATAAATATTATGACGAATTTAGGTAGTTTGAGACAAAAGAAACACAAGTATATAACATAATATATCAAGAACTCACTCTCTACACTAATATATATATATATATATATATATATATATATATATATATATATATATATATATATATATATATATATATATATATATATATATATATATATATATATATGAGACACTATAGAACACATCTCCAATATAAAAATATGAGATTAAACATGTAATAATTCATTCATACATAACAACAACACATAGTGTGTCCAAATTTGGGGTTTTCCCACATGGACACAACAACACAAAGGACACTCCTATGACCTCCAAATGGACACAAAATGGACACAAATGGAGATACAACCATGGGAGTCATTCCTATGGGTTCAAAATATTTCTGTATGCATATAGAATGGATTAAAGGAGAGATTATACCTTCCGGTTGAGAGATTCAAAGAAAAATCCTTCAGACACGACATCGACACGTAGAGATTCTAAAAGGATACGAACGAGCTCTGAATCCTCCCAAACTTGGCTAGCACCCTCTAACCATGGAGTAGAGAAGAAATAAAGAAGATTTGGTGGAAGAAAGGGTTGATTTGAAGATGAAATCAATGGAGGTTCATCTCTAAATTAATTTGGGGAAGAACAAGAGAAAGAAAGTGGATGAAAACAAATGAATGAAGGAGTGACTCACTCCTTATCCTCCCCATAGGTGGCTGCCCAAAAATGGTGAGGTGTCCCCTATTTGAATGTCCAAAATGCCCTCCACTAATCTATTTGATTTAAATTAGGAATGGGTTAAAGGTTGAGGTCAATTTAGTCTAGTTTTAAGTCTCTAATTAAACTAAACCTATCCATAAATAATTAGTCTAACTAACAACTAAAATTAATATCATGTGGACTAAAATTAATATCATGTGGGCCATGCCTAACTAGTGTGTGGGTCCCACTAGAGTCAAACTATCTACCGGGTCCTCGTTTCAAGTCGGATTGAGTTGAAATTCGAACCCGACTAAAATAACCACAAAACAATATCATAGATAATAAAATAAATTTTAAAAATATTCAAAAATATAAAATGACAAAAATACCCCTGTTTCTGAAAACTGGGGGTGACAAATCTATCCACCTTAAAAAATTTCGTCCTCGAAATTAAAACAAAGCAATCACAGGAAACACATGCAGAAAACAATCTCATTCAAATACTTTTAAAAAAATCAGCAATAAAAAAATCTCTTTGAGGCACATCAAACATTTGTAAATAAAAACTGATACGTGTCCGATACGGACACAAAATTATCACAAAATCACACCTATCAAAGGTCAAAATCAACAGTAAATATCAAAATAATTCAAAGAGGTCAAATGCAAAATATCCTTAGGCCAGAAATGACATTAAAACATCCTAATTATATGGTTAGGCTCTAGGTCAAACAGTCTCTAGGGTTTCACTAGCAAAACATCAAAATCACAAGTTATGATTTTAAATAGTTTTAAAATGATTTAAAAATTACCAAAAATCATATCATAATTTAAATGTCAAATCAATAAATGATTAAAATTACAAAATTTCAAAATTACCCTCCTTTTAGAAAACTGGGTGTTACAAGTCTACCCACCTTAGAAAAATTTCGTCCTCGAAAAAATGTTCATACTCCTTCTAGGTCAAACCCCCCACAATCAAAGTCTCAGAACTTAAACAATCATACGATTTAAAAGGATGACATACACGGTCATGGCATACGGTGGTAGTGAAAGTCTCATCTAGGTATACTAGTCATGCTAAACCAAAACGGTCATAGGGTATCAAAACACACAAGCAATCTAGGGTGCTAAACTAGAAAAGATACAGAAATAATAATCATCAAGACTGTAAGGCAGTCTAACATCCTATATGAAAATTGGTACTTATCAAAATAAAATAAAGTTAACTACCATTTATCTATAAAGGAGTACTATTCAAGGAAAAATCAAAATCAAAATTTTAAAAGCACAAATGTCGAGCATTGAAATCCAATCACATTATATATAGAGAGAGTGTTAGAGAGAGAAAAGCTAGCATTATGTAACTGTTATGTGGTTTGTGTGGGTGTCACTATACAGGGTTATAGCTTTAGTAATGAAAGGTTAGACCCAGTTTTAGTTCAGCATTTACATACAAGAATCTGAAATAAGCTAACATTTAAACCAATGTAATATTAACCAACCCAATATTTATCATAACCTAACATGTAAGAGTATAAACCTAACATCATATCCCTACATACAACAATGTACATAGCTCAAAAATATTACATTTAAAAAAAAATAAAACAACAAATTGAACTAAACATTTGGAATCCAGTATTAAGGGTTAATATGCACACAGTCTTAGATTTGACAAATTCAAACACAAAACTCAACCAAATTTTTTTTTTGAATTGAAACCGTATGTATAACATATATGTGCAGTGATGTAAACATAACTAATAACATGAAATTTATATTTGAATTACAAATTTTAACTGGAAATGCAGAGAACCAGTCTCTGTTACTGTACTGTATCAAAATATTAGAGTTTTGAAAATTTAAACATCAACAACATATTAATATGTATTTAGATAGGTTGGAAATCAAAGTGTAGCATGTATACGTGTCAGGCAAAGAGTCTGTGTCCACTATAGATATATTCTCATGTCCCAATATAAAAATCAAATTCTAGATCAAGACCAACATTTAGATTCCTACCAAGATTGCAAAGTAGGTGATTGACGTAATCAAGACAATTTTATTATTATTATTTAATACAAGAATAATAGCAAGAAAGTAATAACGATAAAATCTGTTTTGCTTATCTCTTTAAAGAAGGAACCATTTTGAAACCCAGAACTATAATATCAATTACAAGATAAGGTCTAGCAAAATCATCGGTTCATTGTATTATGAAGAAACTCATAGCAAGAAGTTATACAAGAGTTTATAAAAACAACTAAACCTACTCCTAAGTTAAATAATGGGAAGCAAAACAAAACAAACAAATAATAATTTTTTTTGAAGGACTGGAACAAAAGTAGAGAAAAATATTTAAGGTACAATCTGATAATCATATGCGTCTATCCAAAATTATGGTACTCTAAATCCTCGTCATACTAGTAAGCAAGGCTACGATAATCACAGAGTCCTCGACTTTGGCACATACCTCTAGAATCATGGTATTTAAAATTTTTGCGATGACGCTAGCTTGGCTGCGAAAACCTTAAATTTCTACACCCGAGAAATATATCCAAAATCAGACTATATGTCCTCACCATGCTAGATAATGTGACTGTAGAAGACTAGATTCCATAACTTAGATGACCTAGCCCATATGATTTCATCTTGACAAAAATTAAACTAAATCAACAATGGATATCCAAAAATCAAATTTATCAACGAACATCAAGATTCAAAACTGAACAATAATCCATAAAATTATATAAATACAAACTCGGATGCAACAACTAACATCAAGATTCAAAACTCCACAATCATCATCAAAATTAAGTTCAACAACAGAAAGTAAAGATAAATCAAATCAAGGGAAGAAGAGTTTTTCAAATCGAAGTTAAAATAAGATTCTCAAGGGTCGTCCCAGGAATCTCTCAAGAAATTCCTAACTGTGATTGAGTACCTTCAAAATATATCATAATTCTACTGCAGGCTGTAGTGGTACTCTAATTCGAATACCACTACACAAACTCGACCTGCATGGGCCACCACTAAAAATATGTCACGACCCGCACCCACTGTGAGGGTACGAGTACGTAACAGCGCCCAGCCTACGCCGCAGTGTCGACGGTAGAACGCTGTACTAGGTCACAACATCTAACAGTATAAAGGTACCTGTACAGTATATACACTCCGAATGGAGGTGACATAGCAAATACAGTCTCAATCACATCTAAGGTAGAGCATGATAAGAGATAGATAAAATATGAAATCCATAAAGAGATACCGCAGATAGAAGTCTAAGTGTCTAAGATACACAAACCCAGAAAATATCTCAAAATTCAAGTACAGTAATCCGTAAAGTAAATACAACTCAAGACAACTAAAATAACTATCTATACAACCTCTACTGTGTCTCCTCTAGGCTAGCAGGCAACCTCCAAGCTATCTGTAAAATTTATCAACAGGTCCAGTCAGGACAGGAACAAGCACAATCTTATCTAGAAAACCCAAGTAAATGACAGAGAACTATTAAGCAGTTATAGACAGTTGTATTGATGAATATGGTAGTTTATATTCAGGTGATGGTAAGAAAGACAGATAAAGTACAAGAAAAGTAAATGACTAAACAATAGAAGAATCATGGCAATAAAGACTGTAAAAATAGAACTAGCTGAACCAGGGTAATATGATATAAAGTCCAGACAGCAATATAGATAAGTGTAACTCCAATATAAGTCCAATACAAGATGAATCTAATACAAGATGAATCTAATACAAGATGAATCCAGTAAGGAACGATTCCAGTTATAGTGATCAATGATTCCAGGGTGAGTCCAGCCTATACTCTAGCAATGTGTTTTAAAATACCGAGATCGACATGTAAACGGCTATGGGTAATCCGGCACATCACACACCTGGCCGGGTTTGAGATGGCTATCATTCCAGTTTGATTCCAGCATAGGGGTAATTCCAGAATTGGGGTATGTCTACATATCTTACTCTAGTATTTTCCCTCCCAGCAAGTGAATCCAGAAATCTGACACAATGATTTAAGATGAGTCCAGCCAGTAATATGATGATACCAGTAAATGATTCCAGAATGATTCCAGTAATAGAGGCCAGATAATAAATGTATATCGTATATATGAATCCAGAATATCCATACGTTTTGTAACAGAGAATCGCATACAACTATCTAGAACTGAAGTACAGTAATTGACAAGTAAATGAGAGAACTATCAGAGAATGTACTCGCCTGCTATCTAAATATCCAAAGGAAATGTACTGTCCGAGGAGAGGTGTCTGGCTCCTATTTAGAACAGCACAAGTCACAACAAGTCCAAAATGGTAAAATAAAGCTCTACTATGCATTCTACATAATTCTAGGTCATTCTAGGTCAAAGTCAACTTTTGGTCAACTCTGGTCAATCGTACTAGTCAAACTAGGTTAACTAGGCAGTACTAGGTCTAAACCTAGACTAACAAGTCTCATTAGGCCTAACCAAGCCTAGACTAACACTCACACAAAATCACAAAGCTACACAAGTTATCAAACACACATTACATATATATTCATATATATTTTTATTACAAGCAAGGTGCATAAAGACAAGGAGTGAGTGATACATGAATGTGGATATGGCAATGTGTACATAGCAGTACAATGTGTTCAAGTGTGAGGGGGTTATGTTAGAAGGATAACATTTAGCAAGGGTTCATTGTGTCACATAGAAGAAATAACATGTAAAGCATAGGTTTAGCATGTGTGCGGGTGTTAATCATAACAAAAGGGTTTATTTATACATCAAAGGGTTTACTCATAACAGTAAGTAGGTTTTATGTGTATTCATGCTTGGGGTTACTGTCAACATGTAGAAGGGGGTTTAACCATATGAACATGGTGCTAAGTGCTAATATGGCATCATACATTCCTATCATATTGGCATTCATATATAGCATACATTCATACTTGATTACGTTACTTACTTACATATGGATACTTGCATACATGTTTCAATACCTTGCATTACCCACATGCTTGCATTTCATCCATTCATTCATGCATTCATTCATTCATTCATTCATGCACCTATACATACATATTTGAATACATTATATACTTCATACATTATATCATTTATGCATACTCTATATTATATTACATTCTCTTAACACACACATACACACATATATATATACACATGCATACATACATATTTGTACATACAAGGATATACAAAATGCATATGTCGTATAGTAATCTTCTACTTAAAATCAATACTGTACAAATTAGGCATTCATTAAATTCTAGGATTAAAGTATGTTATAGATCTTTGTGTTACCTTTCCGAAACTTTAAACGGATCGTATTTTCGTGTCCGGAAGTACCCGAAATCGTAAAAACACCGAAATGCGTTCGTCTTTCATACAGCTGACACTCAAATAATTTTACAGAAAGTTTCAGAATGAATTTAGCTTATTAAAATATATATTTGGAAATCTAACTTCGATACGGTTCTTTTAAAAAAATGGAAGATAAATCGGAGTTCTAAGCTAAAAGTTATGACATTTCTAAGTTGCTATTGCTACTAAAAACGTGGATAAATATTATGACGAATTTAGGTAGTTTGAGACAAAAGAAACACAAATATATAACATAATATATCAAGAACTCACTCTCTACACTAATATATATATATATATATATATATATATATATATATATATATATATATATATATGAGACACTATAGAACACATCTCCAATATAAAAATATGAGATTAAACATGTAATAATTCATTCATATATAACAACAACACATAGTGTGTCCAAATTTGGGGTTTTCCCACATGGACACAACAACAACACAAATGACACTCCTATGACCTCCAAAATGGACACAAAATAGACACAAATAGAGATACAACCATGGGGGTCATTCCTATGGGTTCAAAATATTTCTATATGCATATAGAATGGATTAGAGGAAAGATTATACCTTCCGGGAGAGAGATTCAAAGAAAAATCCTTCCGACACGACACCGACACATAGAGATTCTAAAAGGACACGAACGAGCTCCGAATCCTCCCAAACTTGGCTAGCACCCTCTAACCATGGAGTAGAGGAGAAATGAAGAAGATTTGGTGGAAGAAAGGGTTGATTTGGAGATGAAATCAATGGAGGTTCATCTCTAAATTAATTTGGAGAAGAACAAGAGAGAGAAAGTGGATGAAAACAAATGAATGAAGGAGTGACTCACTCCTTATCCTCCCCATAGGTGGCTGCCCAAAAATGATGAGGTGTCCCCTATTTGAATGTCCAAAATGCCCTCCACTAATCTATTTGATTTAAATTAGGAATGGGTTAAAGGTTGAGGTCAATTTAGTCTAGTTTTAAGTCTCTAATTAAACTAAACCTATCCATAAATAATTAGTCTAACTAATAACTAAAATTAATATCATGCGGACTAAAATTAATATCATGTGGGCCATGCCTAACTAGTGTGTAGGTCCCACTAGAGTCAAACTATCTCCCGGGTCCCCGTTTCAAGTCGGATTGAATTGAAATTCGAATCCGACTAAAATAACCCCAAAACAATATCATAAATAATAAAATAAATTTTAAAAATATTCACAAATGTAAAATGACAAAAATACTCCTATTTCTGAAAATCGGGGATGACAAATCTATCTACCTTAAAAAAATTCGTCCTCGAAATTAAAACAAAGCAATCACAGAAAACACATGCAGAAAACAATCTCATTCAAATACTTTTAAAAAAAAAATCAGCAATAAAAAAAAAATCTCTTTGAGGCACATCAAACATTTGTAAATAAAAACTGATACGTGTCCGATACGGACACAAAACCATCACAAAATCACACCTATCAAAGGTTAAAATCAACAATCACCAACGCAATAAATATCAAAATAATTCAAAGAGGTCAAATGCAAAATATTCTTAGGCCAGAAATGACATTAAAACATCCTAATTATATGGTTAGGCTCTAGGTCAAACAGTCTCTAGGGTTTCACTAGCAAAATATCAAAATCACAAGTTATAATTTTAAATAGTTTTAAAATGATTTAAAAATTACCAAAAATTATATCATGATTTAAATGTCAAATCAATAAATGATTAAAATTACAAAATTTCAAAATTACTTTCCTTTTAGAAAACTGGGTGTTACATTGACAGGATGATGTAACTTCACCATAGCAAATCGATTGCTAGATGACCCTAAAGAATAGGGATAAATATGAAGGTATGCGAGAGTATCCTACTGTTAGAAGGACATAATCATGGAGGGAACCCTAATGTCAGTTCAAGACTTATAAGTTTAGTTCTCACGGCTGTCAGTTACAGGGGGCAGGGATATACAATATTCATATGTATATATATGCATATATTGATGTAGGGTATGTTATATGAAGAAAGGAAAAGTGGGGCAGTACAACAAGGGACAGAGAGAACAGTAGTTGGGAATAGGCAAGGTCTGTATACACCAAATTAACTAACTTATGTAAGGTACTTGAAGATAACACATAATGAAGAAATGAACACACACTACATAAGGATTATGATTAACCGGGACTAGAGGCCTATTAAGTTGAGGAACCCAAGTACCCTAGAAACCTGATAACCTAGTAGCTAGTCTATTTTACTTTATTTCATGTATTGACATTATGAATTTATAAACAATAGGTTACTTGGGCTCAGAGTTGGCATCGGATCCTTATCATCAGCACAGGACACCAGACGAGTACAGTTTATTGTCTGTTTTCAATAATGATTTTTACTATATTTCACTGTTGGCCATTGGTTATGTGGTTTTGTCATTTTATATTCTATTATAAATTGTTGAGTCGAGAATGAAAAGTACCAAGGATGTTTGATCCGACCGTAAACATTATTTATTTTTCATACAAGTAGACCTCGTAGACATTGTTTAATTTCTGCAAGTAGACCTCATAGACATTATTTAATTTCTGCAAGTAGATCTCGTAGACATTATTTATTTTCATGCAAGTAGACCTCGTAGACCTCGCGGTGTAGTGTCCCAGACTGATCACATATCAAAGGTACTTCTAACAGTTGGGAAGGTATTTTAATTTTATTCTTTTACTGTTGATTTTTTGATTTTCTCACGTCTTTTTCTGTTTATTTTCAAAACATATAATTGATGTCTAACCTCTGCTTTATAGTTATTTTCATATATTGGAACTGCATCCAGTGAATTGTACTCGTTCCATCCTGACTGGGTAACCAAACAAAATTTAGGTGATTGCGAAGAGGTCGAATGCCCTGACCAGTATGGCCCGTATATGGGAGATACAGTAGAGACAAACTTTGCTTATCAGGAGGAGTATGCAGCATCTGATCATGCTGTGTTTTCTTAGTTACCTTAGTTAGTGCTGAGACATTGTAGCGGATACTGAGTTGATTTTTTGAGACATGTAGTTGAGATTTGTTTTTAGTCATCACACATTTCCTACTATGAGATGGTTCTATTTATTTTCATCTTTTAGATGTTGAGCTGTGATATTGAGTTGTATTTTCCCAAGTGGATAATATCCTTTATTGTATAGCTGTTCATCATATTATTACAGCGTTCTACCGCCGACTCTACGGCGTAGGCTGGGCGTGCGCACAGTTCATGCCCAAATTATTGGGTACGGGTCGTGACAGTATTTCCTTCCCCGCCCAACTAGTAATCATGAATTCCAGTCACGACACGAAACATGTAACTGGAAAAACATGATAAATACAGTAATCAAGATAATCACTGAGATCATAAAACATGATAAACAATAATAGAATCCGTAAACACTAATTCCGTGTAACCAATGTGACATGAAACACGAAATACATATCCAAATCATGAAATAAAAAAACTATCAGGAAATGAAAGTAATCATTGCAAGCACTTGCATGTGATCCCGAACTGAAATCTAGATCAAATCGGTGTCCAAGTCAGAATCCGATGAACCTATATTCATTAAATCAATTCTATCAATATTTGTATTCAAATTCATATTTTGTCACGACCTGCACCCGCTTTTCGGGATACGAGTGCGTGCCCAAGCCAGCCTAGGCCGCAGTATCGATGGTAGAACGTTGTCCAGGCCACAATAAAATAAAAAGCTCAAAAATAATCTTTATTGCTCATTCGCATTGCTAAACACTTACAAGATTTATATTTAAAGAAAGTACAATATCCTTATGAATATTGAAAATGACTACAACTCATCTATCTATCTAATCTCTAGGTTTTGGCCTGCAAGTACGCCCGTATCTCCCCATAGCTAAGAGTAGTCACGATTAACCTGAAAAATGTTAGTTTTCAGTCAGGAATGGAATGAGTATAATTCATTGAGTACAGTTCCAATATATGATAACGACTATAAAATAGAGGTTAGCCATGAATTACATGATGAAATAATCAGGATAATGGTAACAAGAGACATGAGAATTGTAGATAGGAAACTACATGACAACAGTAAATGAGTAAGACCAAAGGAAATAGTTTTGAAGTACATTTCGATATGTGATTGATCTAGGAACAGTTACACCATGATGTCTACGATATCTAAATAACAATAAAATAAATAATGTCTACGATGTCTACTTTGCAAGAAATAAACAATGTCTACGATGTCAACTTTGCAAGAAATAAACAATGTCTACGATGTCTATATAACACCCAATTTTCTAAAATGAGGGTAATTTTGAGCTTTTGTGTTTTTAATCATTTAATAATGGTATTTAAATCATGATTTGATTTTTGGTGATTTTTATCATTTAAAAACTATTTTTAAGTCATGACCTATGATTTTGGTGTTGCTAGTGTAACATTACAGACTGTTTGACCTAGAGCCTAACCATGTGGGTAGAGGTTCAATTTAGTGCATTTAGCCTAGAGGGCATTTTGGTCATTTTTGAATTTATTTGAGCTTATTGTGATTTATTATAATTATTTGGAATTTAATATAATTATTTGGGATGGTATGATTTTAATATCATTTAATTAATTGCCTTGTGTTGTGTTTAGCCCTAACCTAGTTTTGACCTAACCTAGATTAGTCATAGCTAGATTTAGTTAGCCATGGTTAGTGTTAGTTAGTATTGATTAGTCTTGGTTAAGTCATGATAGTTAGAGCTAACTAGGTTGCATTTAAGACAAGTATGAAACCTAGGTTGTAGGCCATTGATTAGCTAGATAGAATGAGAGCCAAGATCTATCCTAAAACCCTAACCCTAGCTTTATAGCCAGCCTAGGGATCCCCCCATCACTATATAATCCCTGTCAAAGTTAGTTGCCTTTTTTTTTTATTCATCCCTTCATTTTCAAGAAGCTAGGTTTGTTCTTCATTAAATCCCTTCCTATTTTAATCAATACTTATCCTTTTCCATTCAAACTTCTTTCGTGGTGACCTAATTTGTGTTTCCCTACTGTTCATGGAGGCTATTAACAGTGTTGGACCAATTTGGAGCTTGGGGCTAGCTAGAAGGAATCTCTCTTTTTGAAGTTTTATTGAAGAAGAACACCTATAGGCAACTTCCTATTCCCTCCATCAAATTTTGATTTCTAGGCATGGATGCATAGCCTTAGGTGTCCTCTCACTGTAGGAATAGGATTTGTGAAGTTTCGGGTCTTTTACGTGTCCGTATCGGACACGTATCAGTGTAGGGTTCTAAGTGTTCGACGAAATGCCACAGTGGGCATTTCGATCTTGTTTTCAGAATGTGTTTGAATAGAAAAATATGTTTTCGTGTCGCTTATGGGTTTCTACTCGACTGAGTTGGTTTTGTGTCAAGTCTGAGTCACACTGGACTCGTGGACACAGCCCCACACGCGGCTAGGGTTTCCCCTGCTGCTCGAGGCCTCGTGCTCATTGTACAGGCCATGTGGCGAGCTGTGGTTGGACACAGGGGTGGGGGCAGTATCTGCGAACCTGTCCCCCCAGTCTTGTGTCCAACGGTGTTGTGTCGGACACGCTAGGTTACGTGTACTGGTCCAACACACGCACGCGTACAGGCAGAATCGCGTTCTGATACGTGAGTCGTGTCCACTCGGGACACGGCATGGTCGTGTCATGTTGTATCGTATGTGTATCCTGACACGTGGGCATGACCACGAGACCCCACGTGTCGTGTGTCGTGTCCTACACGCGTGTGCACGCGTGTATGACACTGTGCAACACTGGGTATACCCCACATGTTTGTAACGTGTTGGACACGCCTGTGTTGTGTTTTCTGGATACGAAACGACTCTCAAGACACGTGTAGATATGTGACACTATTTACCAACTCTTGTTTGTGACTTTTATGATGAATTTAGGGTCGAAATCATTGAATTCCTAAATAGGCCGATCCTCGACTGATACTTTCCTATTTCAGTTTTTTTTTCGAATTTTAAATTTGCATTTAAACTGATTTTGTGATGATGAATGATTAGGTTAGGTGTACCTACATGATTAATGAATAGTGTTCATGATTAGTTGTGAATTGTGTTGAGCAAGGGGCTTTTTCGAATTAGATTGGCATGTGTAGCTGTCAACTGTCATTTGACTGCTATAGTGTTTTTTCCTAATTGTATTCATTCATATTGATTCACATATTTCAGTTGAGTTAAATTGCTAGGGTTCATGATGGGTTGGTATTGGATTCCTGTTAACTGGTTGCCATGAGTAACTGCTACATATTATACTGGTTGGTTTGAACTGTCATTTAGGTTGCATCTCAGTCACTTAACCCACACACAGAGGCCTCCTCTACAAATCACTTAATTCCTTATGTACACACACCTATGCATTCACTCACACATGACACATCTATTCCTATCACTGTACACACACAGGTACACTCATGAAGTCACACACACAAAATCTGGACTATTTTTCTCACATCCTGTCACACACAGAATTGCCTCACACACATATGTAATTTCCTGTCACCTATTACACATTCCACACACTGTCACCTATGGTCCACTGTACACACACTTGACACACCTTTATGGCACATTACACACACATATACAACTACACCCTTCAATTCCTGTCACACACAATCTGTCACACTCACACACACATTCCTACCACTAACATACACATACACACACACACATTTGCCTTATTTACATATATATCTCTCTATGTCTATGTGCACACACATTTGCCTCACATTCTGTCTATGTGAATGTATGTATGTATATATATATATATATATATATATATATATATATATATATATATATATATTATAACCAATGTGAAATGTGTAGTGTGATAGTGTAATATGAAATAGAGATTTCATTGGCCTATGAATAATGTGTATATAGATATATGGTATGGGTATTGGCCTATATGTGATATGGCTTTGTGTTTAGCTCATGGCCTATATGTGGTTGTAATTCAATAGAGGTATAGCCTATGTAGGTAATGTGTACCTAGATATATAGACTAGTTTACGGTGTGTTCTAGCTAGGGTAGACTGGTTAGGCCTAGTTAGACTTCTTTGAGTCTAGGTTGACCTAGTTGACCTAACTTAACTTTTTAGTTGACTGAAGTTGACCAGGGTTGACTTTGGTCTAGGATTGACCTAATATCATGTAGACTGCATCATAGTATCTTACTTTATTAGCTGCACATGTTGTGACTTGTACTGTTCTGATTAGGAGCCAGACACCACTCCTCAGGCAGTATTTTCTTCCGGACATTCAAGATATCAGGCGAGTATATTCTTTGACCGTTTCATACTTGCTAGGATTTATATTCTTGCTCTAGATTACTTTACTTGATGCTGACACATCGGTAGTACGGATTGGTACTATATGGATCTTTTTATGAGATGTTATCCCCCACGGGAGCATCGAATACTGTATGTTTTATGCGTTTCATAAATCATCACGTATCTCTATGCTTTTACTGATTCACGAATCGCTTGTGATACATGTACTCTCATGTTCACAGAGCCATCATGAATCACCTTTACGTATCACTCATTTTATGAGCTATGTAAAGTTTCACGAATCTTAACATAACTTGAACAGATCCTTGTGTATTAATTGGGGATGGGAGAGTAGAAATAGGCATGTGAATAATATCCAAGTAGCTGTAGTCATGAATCACTCTTAGCTGTAGTCATGAATCTTCCTATGCCATTCACATGTCTATATTTTACTCTGACTCACTAGTCACTACTAGTTCTCTATTTATAGTAGATATTTCCTTACAGTTATCTCCTTTACTTCATATATTCTCTTTTCAGCGTTTCATGTATCTTACTCTATTGCATGCTTTATTTTTCCTAACTTGATATAAACTACGTGAGATATATTGTGCTCGTTCCTGTCCTGACTGGACCTGTTGAAAATATTACAGAGGATGAGGATGAGGCCCTATGCACCACCTATTACGGAGCAGGCTTAGACGACACCTGCGACCTGGTTCCTCTGGAGGACCCAGCTGCAGTACAGGATGATACTCCCATAGTTTAGGCTAGATAGCTAGGCTTATCTTTTTTCAGCATTGTTTATTCGACTTTCAGTTGTTGTTCTGAGATGTTGTATATATTTAGAGACTTGTATTGAGCTGGATGTTTCTTGCGTTGTTATCTTAGACACTTAGTTTCTTTCTCTTATTTGTATGACACTGTGGTTTTGATCTATCTATCTACCTTTACTATTCTGTATCTGTCTTAGATGTGATTGAGATTGTTCTGTTATGTCACCTCCATTCGAAGTGTATATACTGTTCAGGTACCTTATATTGTTAGATGTTGCGACCTAGGACAGCGTTCTACCGTCGACACTGCGACGTAGGCTGGGCGTTGTTACGTTCTCGTACCCTCACAGTGGGTGTGGGTCGTGACACGTTTTTAGTGGTGGCCCATGCAGGTCGAGTTTATGTAGTGGTATTCGAACTAGAGTATCACTACAGCCTGCAGTAGGATTAGGAAATTTTTGAAGGTAATCAATCACATTAGGAAAAACTCTTATTCAGGTTTCGTATATCTACATTTTGCTGCTTATTGTCTCCCTTGAATATAACTGTCCTCCTTTTCTATTTTGACTCATTCTTAGCAATTGTTCTTTTGATCTGTCTCCAGGATGGTTGAGACGAGATCACATCGCCAGGGCCAGTGGGATGCCGATGAGAGGTCTGCCACCTCTCATACTCAGCAGCCAGCCCCTGGTACCGCAGCCCCAGTCATGCCGGCTGGGGTAGGCGTTTTAGCTGCTTTCGGAGGAGCCCCTCCACCTGTAGCACATGGACCGAGGCCGGTAATTTTGGAGGTACTTCAGCAACAGCACCACCTTCGGGGATAGTTGACGCAGTTCAGCTGTTCACGTTCTTTCAGCAGTTCATGGAGAGCCAGCAGGCCCAGCACTAGAGGCAGACAGTAGAGATTAGTCGGGGCATTGATCTAGTCCTGACTACAGTGGAGAGAGTAGTAGCTCAGCCAGCGGCAGTCCAGCAGCCGCACCCTTCGAGGGAGAAGGGCATCCAGGATTTTCAGAAGATGCACCCGAGGGACTTTCGAGGGACAGAGGGGATTCTGTATGCCGACGAGTGGATCGAGCACATGGAGGAGATATTCAGATTGGCTGAGATTTCGGTAAGGATTCAGATTGAGGCAGCGGCCAGCATGATGCAGGATCTGGCCCGCACATGGTACCAGACCGATCTGTGGGTTGGTACTCCGGGGCAGACTTGGACAGCATTCAAGAAGCTGTTCAAGGAGAAATTCTTCCCGGATGCAACGCTAGGAGCCCTCGAGACTCAGTTCGAGGCCCTAGTCTAGGGAAGCCAGTCTGTAGAGGAGTATTCAAGGGAGTTCTGCCATATGGACAGATTTATGGAGGGATTGTCCAAGGCAATGAAGGCCCGGAGATTCAGGAAGGGATTGGTAAAGGAGGTCAAGTCCTATACCAAGAGTACTCGCAGTGCTACCTTTGAGGAGATCCTAGTAGATGCATTAGCCGCAGAGGATGATCTTGAGCATAGGCTCAAGAGGAGGCGAGACATCCAGGGAGCTAGTGGTAGCGGAGGACCGGCCAAGAGGTCACACGTTCATCATGAGTTTCAGCAGCAGTTCCAGGGTCAGGGCCATCAGTAGGGACAGCAGCAGCCCAGACAGCATCAGTCACCCAGACAGCAGACAGTCAGTTGTCCCTACTGCAAGAAACCGGGGCATGGATGGGGTGAGTACAGGAAGAGGCTGGGCAGGTGCCTACTATGTGGAGCAGCGGACCACCAGCTGAGGGAGTGTTCCCAGTACATAGGCATAGTAGCACAAGGAGCAACACTAGAAGGAGGAGCCAAGGCTCCGGTAGGTCAGCAGCGGGGACCATTACAGATACAACAACAGAGATTTGTGCAGTATCAGCATCAGGCTGGAGGAGGCCAGCAGGGGCGAGCTTACGCCATGACAATCGACGATGCTCAGGCAGTGGGAGAGGTACTTGCAGGTTCTGTTCTTTTTGATTCCATTCCCACCTTGCCTCATTATATCTATCTTGAAATTCAATTCCATCTGTTCTTATCTGCTTCCTTATTTGTTGATAAGTTTTGATCTGGCATTTCTTTTCGATTTGGTTTTCTTCTGAGATAAGTCGTATGGGCTAGGTCGCCTAAGTTATGGGATCTAGAGTCTTCTATAGTCATATTAGCTGGCATAGTGAGGACATATAGTCAGATTTTGGATATATTTCTCGGGTGTGGGAATTTAAGGTTTTCGCGGCCAAGCATGCGGTAATGTAAAAATTTTAAATACCATAATTCTAGAGGTATGTACCTTAGTCAAGGGCTTTGTGATTATCGTAGCCTTGCTCACTAGCATGACGAAGATTCTGAGTATCATGATTTTGGACAGACGCATATGATTATCGGACTGTGTGAATTGAGACTTTGATTGTGGGGTGTTGACCTAGAAGGATTACTACCATTTTAATTTCGAGGACGAAATTTTTCTAAGGAGGGTAGACTTGTAACACCCAGTTTTCTAAAATAAGGGTAATTTTGAGCTTTTGTGTTTTTAATCATTTAATAATGGTATTTAAATCATGATATAATTTTTGGTGATTTTTATCATTTAAAAACTATTTTTAAGTCATGACCTATGATTTTGGTGTTGCTAGTGTGACCTTACAGACTGTTTGACCTAGAGCCTAACCATGTGGGTAGAGGTTCAATTTAGTGCATTTAGCCTAGAGGGTATTTTGGTCATTTTTGAATTTATTTGAGCTTATTGTGATTTATTATAATTATTTGGAATTTAATATAATTATTTGGGATGGTGTGATTTTAATATTATTTAATTAATTGCCTTGTGTTGTGTTTAGCCCTAACCTAGTTTTGACCTAACCTAGATTAGTCATAGCTAGATTTAGTTAGCCATGGTTAGTGTTAGTTCGTATTGATTAGTCTTGGTTAAGTCATGATAGTTAGAGCTAACTAGGTTGCATTTAAGACAAGTATGAAACCTAGGTTGTAGGCCATTGATTAGCTAGATGGAATGAGAGCCATAGATCTATCCTAAAACCCTAACCCTAGCTTTATGGCCAGCCTAGGGATCCCCCCATTACTATATAATCCCTCTCAAAGTTAGTTGCCTCTTTTTTATTCATCCCTTCATTTTCAAGAAGCTAGGTTTGTTCTTCATTAAATCCCTTCCTACTTTAATCAATATTTATCCTTTTCTATTCAAACTTCTTCCATGGTAACCTAATTTGTGTTTCCCTACTTTTCATAGAGGCTATTAACAGTGTTGGACCAATTTGGAGCTTGGGGCTAGCTAGAAGGAATCTCTCTTTTTGAAGTTTCATTGAGGAAGAACACCTATAGGTAACTTCCTATTCCCTCCATCAAATTTTGATTTCTAGGCATGGATGCATAGCCCTAGGTGTCCTCTCACTGTAGGAATAGGATTTGTGAAGTTTCGTGTCCTTTACGTGTCCGTATCGGACACGTATCAGGGTAGGGTTCTAAGTGTTCGACGAAATGCCATAGTGGGCATTTCGATCTTGTTTTCAGAATGTGTTTGAATAGAAAAATAGGTTTTCGTGTCGCTTATGGGTTTCTACTCGACTGAGTTGGTTTTGTGTCGAGTCTGAGTCACACCGGACTCGTGGACACAGCCCCGCGTGCGGCTAGGGTTTCCCCTGCTGCTCGAAGCCTCGTGCTCATTGCACAGGCCACGTGGCGAGTTGTGGTTGGACACAGGGGTGGGGGCAGTGTCTGCAAACCTATCCCCCAAGTCTTGTGTCCAACGGTGTTGTGTCGGACACGCTAGGTCACGTGTACTGGTCCAACACACACGCACGTACAGGCAGAATCGCGTTCTGATACGCGAGTCATGTCCACTCTGGACACGACATGGTCGTGTCGTATTATGTCGTATGTATAGCCTGACACGTGGGCATGACCACGAGACCCTACGTGTCGTGTGTCATGTCCTACACACGTGTGCATACGTGCACGACACTGTGCAACACTGGGTGCACCCCACGTGTTTACAACGTGTTGGACACGCCTGTGTCATGTTTTCTGGACACGAAACGACTCTCAAGACACGTGTACATATGTGACAATATTTACCAACTCTTGTTTGTGATTTTTATGAATTTTAAATTTGCATTTAAACTGATTTTGATACTTCCATGTTTCAGTTTTTTCTAGGCCGATCCCCGACTGATACTTCCATGTTTCAGTTTTTTTTTTCGAATTTTAAATTTGCATTTAAACTGATTTTGTGATGATGAATGATTAGGTTAGGTGTACCTACATGATTAATGAATAGTGTTCATGATTAGTTGTGAATTGTGTTGAGCAAGGGGGTTTTCGAATGGGATTGGCATGTGTAGCTGTCAACTGTCATTTGACTTCTATGGTGTTTTTCCTAATTGTGTTCATTCATATTGATTCACATATTTCAGTTGAGTTAAATTGCTAGGGTTCATGATGGGTTGGTATTGGATTCCTGTTAACTGGTTGCCATGAGTAACTGCCACATATTACACTGGTTGGTTTGAACTGTCATTTAGGTTGTGTAGAAGCATGAAAAATATTGCTTTTAGTCCCACATCGGAAAGTAGAAGAAGAAAGGGCTCACTCCATTCTATAAATAGAGCCCCCTTTCCTCCTCTAAAAAGGGCACCAACTTCTCTTCCCTCATTCCAACTTAGACTCTTCCTACTACGCACCTTCGGGTGCTAAGTCGAAGAAGTCTAGGGCAGCGCGAGCTCGTCGAGCTCAGTCAGCTGTCCCAACCTCTGACCATCAGAGCGCCCCGCTAACTGTTAAAGCGGGCCTCTGATGGAAAGTTGTAAACATAATACCTACGCACTTGTGTGTTCGGGATACCCGGGACCACAAAACGAGTACAAAGGTTGACCGAGATGTCCTTGACTTGCGAGATGGGATCCTTCATAAGCGCAAGGAAAGAAGGGGATTCTCTATGCTGCTCGAATTCAACATGGAGCTTCATGCGGCTCAAAATCCAGAAAGCTTCATGCGGCCCAAAAGCAGCAGGGGGGCCTTAGGCAGCCCAAAATCAACATGGAAGCCCATGCAGCTCAGCCAGAAGGAGCCTCATGCGGCTCAGAAACTCATGCGGACCGAAAGTCTTCTGGAGCCTCATGCGGCTCGGATAAGCTCTTCATGCGGCTCGAGTATGAAGACCCTCATGCGGCTCGAGTATGGAGATGCTCATGCGGCTCGGTCGTAACGACTCTTCATGCTGCTCGAGTATGAAGACTCTCATGCGGCTCGGTCATGACGACTCTCATGCGTTTCGGGTATGGAGATTCTCATGTGGCTCGGTCATGACGACTCTCATGCGGTTCGGGTATGGAGACTCTCATGCGGTTCGGGCACGACGACGCTCAGCGGCTCGAGTATGAAGACTCTCATGCGGCTCGGTCATGACGACTCTCATGCGGTTCGGATATGGAGACTCTCATGCGGTTAGGGCACGATGACTCTCATACGGTTTGAGTGTGATGACTTTCATGCGGCTCATGAGTACAGCAGTTGGGACACGTGGCTGGACACGTGTCAAAAGCCGATCATATCTCAATAATTCAGATCTACTGCAATCAAAGTAATATCTAGATTGGGTCGAATCCCAATAATCATAACGAACAGTGGGGACACGTGGCAGGAGAATGAATTAAACTTATTCATTCAGATTCGCAGACATCAGCGAATCATCATCACGGAGATTTATTCCAATCAGCATTAATTACTGATAGGATTTGGTGCAATCTACACTAAATGGCCCAGATTCATCACACTCAAGATTAATGGCCCAGATTGATCGATCAACAGGCCGCCGCCACTTTAAGGGGCAATCATTGTGAACCCTAATGAGGTCCCTCCATTCTTATAAATAGTAGGGTACCATTTCCTTGCAGGATATACATACGCACACATACATACAGAGAGGACTTTTCGAGATTAGAGAGAGCACCACATACTTGGAGAGAAAAAGCAGAGAGACAGCAAAGAGAGCATTTCTTCAATGCCGAGCAATCTTCTGGAGCCAAGGCTGCATACCGATCGTCCAAGGAGTAAGACAGAGCGGCCGTCGCTTTCCCGAGCCTCTATCGTCACCCCCAGAATCTAAAATAAACAATTGTACTTAGACTGTTGTACCTAGGCTTTCGTCCCTAGGCTTTTTTTGTACAAGCGAGTTTGTAACGTGAAGTAAAAGTCCAGTCCTCCGATAATTGTTCTGCTCTTTCATATTTCATGGCAAACACGATGGCGACTCTGCTGGGGACAAACTTCTCCACGGCTGAGGAGTTGGTGACGCAGTCGGATGCAGCCAAGCTTGGCTCCACCCAACAGAAGATGGCCGTCCGTTTCGACCAACAGGCGTTTGAAGAGATGCTCTCTGAAGGAAGTGCCGGCCCGATCCAGAAGCGAACCCACACAAAGAAAGCTCGCTGCGAGTGGAGGCCAAAATTATTTGCTCCTCCACAAGCTCTGGACGGGGTACTCTCTGCTACCCAAGACGGCGAAGGCGACTCTCATACGGCTCCACTTCGAGCCATAAAGAACTCTGCTGTCCCCAAGTCCGGCAGAGGAAAGTACTACGATTCTGGACTTGCAGGGACAAAGAGCGACTCTATGCGCCCCAAGAAGAAGCCGAGCACTCCTGTGGCCAAATCTGCCAACCACATGCAGGAGGCTCATGCGGGTGGATCTACCAGCCGCATGAAGAAAGTCTATGCGGGCAGATCATCCAGCCGCATGAAGAAAACTCATGCGGCTGAGACTCCCAGCCGCATAAAGAAAGCCTATGCGGCTACGTCTGCCAGCCGCATGAAGATTGTTGAGGACGGCAGCATGACGCCTACCCCGCGCAGCTCTGTCTTCGACCGCTTGTCTTATGGTCCTGATCTCTTGTGCTTCCAAGAAGATATGTCTGACTCTCTCCAGCATCACCTAGACTCTTCCTACTATGTGCCTTTACGCACTAGAGCGAAGAAGTCTAGGGCAGCGCGAGCTTGGCACACTCGGTCCGCTGATCCTGTCTCTGATCATCTGAGCGTCCCGCATACCGTTATACGGGCCTCATATGGGAAGTTGTACAGAACCACTCGAGTCCAGCCCCCGGTGGCAAACGGACAGAGAAGTGCACAAAAGTCTTCCAAAATCCAGCGAGCAAGCATGGTCGTTCCAGACCAGTCTGACTTGCGTGAGGCCATCCTCCACAAACGCAAGGAAAGAGAAGACGCATCAGGGTGCAAAAAGTCCTCCCACGAATGTCACTGCACCCAAGTCATCGTCAACTGCTGCTGCAATAATACGACGGTGCGAGAAGACCGACAGTCCGTCTTTCAAAGACTGCAACAGCCATCTTCAGAAGACGAGGTACTTCCCGTCGTCTCCTGCAACTCCGCTCGAAAAGTCCCCGCCGATGGAAGAGGAAAGAAGACAAATGTTCCCAGCCCGAAGATTTCAACTACTTCGACTAAAAGACTGTCGTCTAAGCGGGTGCCCACCACTGGAGTTTTCCAAGGTACTCGCTCTAAGACAAAATCTGCTATAAATGGAGATTCGTCGTCCACAACGCAGGAGATTGCTGGGACTGGGGGTAGCACCCCTCCGAGCCTCCACAATAATCCGATGTTCCAAGAAAACGAGTCAGGGGAGGCAACTCTCCCGTCAGATTCAGCAAACCCTGACATCCCCGAGAACGTCCACAATTCCTATGACGAGGCGAACTCGAAGACTGGGGGTACTGTTCCTTCCAAGTCCGAACCAGAAGAGAACATACCCACATACCCCGATGACTTCTCACTACAGGGGTACGATTCGGAGGGCGCTTCCTTTACCGCTCCGTCCATCTCTCCTCACGTAAAGACTGTATTCATGACAGACAGCAGCCAAGGAGGTTCCAGTGATCGCCAACGCATCGATAGTCTCGAAGCCATATTGCATGCTTTGGTCAAGTCTGTAGACGAGGTTAGAGTAGCCCTTCCAACTCTGCAAGGAGGAACGCCCGGTCAAACAAGCGCGGGTCATGCGGTCAATGCGGACTCGAATTCGGCGGCACCAAACCCGGGCAACGATCCTCCTGAAACAACGGCCCCCACCACAGTGGACGAGGCCCGCGAAGCGAAAAGAGAGGTCCAGGAGCTCCGAGCCATGTTTCACGCTCGAGAAAACTCTCAAGACCTCAGAATACGGCAACCTTACCCTGCTGCCTGGAGGGACGTTCCATTTCCACCAAGATATAAGCCGTTCAATATCAATCCTTATGATGGCAAGACCTCAGCAAGTCGGTACATCACCTACTTCGAGGTCACCACCGACCATCTGCCCCATGACGATGCCATTCTCACACGATTATTCATCGGGGAATTGGAAGGGGTTGCCTTCGACTGGTACCGCAATCTGCCAGACAACTCCATCCACTCCTTCGCCGGCTTCAAGCGCATGTTTTTGGAGAGATTTTACGAAGTAGGGCAGGACATCATAATGTCCACCCTCATGGACGTTGTCCAAGGGGAGAAAGAGCTAACAAGGAACTATATCGAGCGGTTTTGCCAAACCGCAATGAAGCTGCCATCTGGAAATCCCGATTCCTCCTTAATTGAAATTTGCCAAAAAAGACTGCTCCCAACAATCAGTCTCTGGATGGACGAAAGTCAATTCAAGGACTGGAAGACGTTCATCATCAGTGCCACAAGCGTCGAAGAACGATTGAAGAAGGCTCGCCAATTGGGACTGCACATCTCGGACGGAGAGAACAAGGGCAAGCGTCCTAACAACGACAATAGGGGTAGCCCCTCCAACAATCGGGACAGCAGGGGTAAGCAGGCTATGGTGGCCGACACCGCGTAGAAACCTGAGCCAAAGCCAGCAGACAAACAATGGCCCCAAATCACTTACTCCTTCGAAGACGGTCACGTTAAGCCCATCTTGGACATGCTCATACAAGGAGACAGAATTCAACTTCCTCCACCAAGACGGGAACCGCGGCAGGCAGACATGGAGAACCTGAAGTACTGCCATTACCATCGTTACGTCCACCATGCCATACACGACTGCTACCAGCTGAAACGGTACATCCAAAACCTCATCGATTCGAACGTACTGGCCATCGATTTCGAAGAGGTGACATTAGCAGCCAATATGGTATCAGTATAATTCGGCAGCTTCCCTCCAACGAAAACTCAAGACGGTGTGGTCCCCATCCCTCTGGCGACAATGAAGATTGCTAATCTTCCACCTCCCCGAAATCAGGCGGCTGGTCTAGTGCCCCTCACTACATCACGAGGGGAGGTCATGTGGATCCATCCAGACTTGGTATCAGAAGTCACTCGGCCCACATCATCTTCCATCTGCAAGAAGAAGAGCGGAAAAGTCAGGTCCTGCCGCACAATCTCGACAGATATCGAAGAAGCTACAGCCGTGGTCACACGGTCGGGGGCACAATCCCAACCCGCGGCTGACAACTCGGCCGAAGATCATCAGCCCGCTACAAGCGACGCTCCGGGACCGGCTCAGCCTCCGACGACCGACAAGCCTAGGCCGAGGGAGGCTCGCTTTGACAAAGCCCTCCGGAAAGAGGCATCACAAGGGCTGGAGAAGCCCTACAACTTTGACATCTTAGCGCAATTGGTCAACACACCGGCCAAGTTATCATTATACGAACTTCTGAGACTCTCCAAGGATGTTCGTGGGGTTTTGAGCGATGCACTCCAAAATGCCGATGCGTACCTCACTCAGGTCAACCTCACAGGAGAGAACCCGCCTGCAGATCTCCAAGACAGCGCCTGTACGGGAGCAATGCCCAACATTGTCTTCACTCTGCAGGACATGCTCATCAAAACTAATCTGCACGATCGTCCACTATACTACACTGGGTACATTGGCGACGTAAAGGTAGATCGGATGCACATTGATCCTGGCTCTTCCATAAGCATTATCCTGAAGGGTCTGCTACATCACCTTCGTATCCCAGTGCATCGCCTGATGCCTACAAACACCGCCATCAGCGGTTTCAATTCGGGCAGGAGCTACCCAATTGGAAAGATTCGTCTAAAGTGTCAGATTGGCGATCTCCAATCAGAAGTCACCTGCTACGTCCTAGATGCAGACACTTCTTACAACATCCTCTTGGGGCGCCCTTGGATACACGATTATATGATCGTGCCTTCCATGCTGCACCAATGCTTCAAATATGTCGACAAATACGGCTTCGTAAGAACGGAGTTTGCTGATATCGATCCCTTCAAAGGGGTCGAATCTTACTACTCAGACTCCTGTCTATACGAAAAGTCGAAGAAGCATCTTAGCGAAGGAGATGTGCAAGCTCGTACCGAGACAGCCACAAGATTAGAAGAGCCCCTGATGATCCATCTCCAAGCTCACAAACCTGGCAATTCTGTACCCCTTACCGCCACTCTGCGTAAGGACGCAATCAGCCTCTCGGCGCGAGAAGAGCAGATGATAATCCGACTGCCAAGGTCTGGCCAAGTACCAAGACCCTCAACGGAGCCACTGACAATCAGGCTGCCGAGAGTCGGCCAACCGCAAACGGAGAAGCTCAATCCCTCCAACAAGCCAATAACGATACGCCTTCCCAAGAAGGGTCGTCACCCCGATGCAAGGCCTGGAACTTCTAGCGAACCAACCACTTCCCGTCCAGCATCGAGTACCAAACTGGGGGTGGCTAGTGTGCCAACAACCCCACGTTCTGCTCCACCCATGGAGCCCCTGATAATCAAGTTGCCCAAGTCATCCTCTCAGTCTGCATTTACACAGGGGGTGGCCGAAGAAGAGTCGGAGCTGGTCAAGTATGTGGCTGCTCACACTGAGACTTGCTCATGTTGCCCATCAACGGCCAGTTCCTGAAGAAGTATTACGTCCGAAACGACATCCTCAAAAAAAAAACTCCCCGATGATTGAGTTATGTACCCTCTGGTACCGCTGAACTCACATTCCGCCTCCAAATTTTCAAGATTGGTGAGTTATGTACCCCCCGATGCCGCTGAACTCATACCCACATCATTCCAGATTATTGAGTTATGTACCCGCTGGTGCTGCTGAACTCACATCCACAACATTCTAGATTATTGAGTTATGTACCCGCTGGTGCCGCTGAACTCACACCCACAACATTCCAGATCATTGAGTTATGTACCCACTGGTGCCGATGAACTCACATCCACAACCTTCCAGATTATTGAGTCATGTACCCCCCGTACCGCTGAACTCACAATCTCTCAGATTATCGAGTCATGTACCTGCAGGTGCCTCTGAACTCACCTTCCGGTCACTCTTTCAGATAGTAAGTCATGTATGACCATACCTCTGAACTTTTTTCCTGAAAGAAATCCTCCCTCATGATCCACTACCCGCACTCCCAGTGCACAAAAAAGGGTAACAGATCCACAAATTTCCAAAACGGCCATGTCCTCATTACCTCTGAGTCGTTTCACTTCCGCCAAAAACAAATCACCCATTTACATAGAACTTCCATGTCCTCATTACCTCTGAGTCGTTCTATGTACCCTCCTTCATTGAGCCCACTCCTGCTATGTCCTCATTACCTCTGAGTGGGAAGGCTCCATCGAAGAAACCTTTATGCTTGCCATGTCCTCATTACCTCTGAGTAAGTATGATGATTCCCTTTCGACTTATTATCTGTACCCACAACCGGAGTACGCCAAGGATAATAGGTCCACAAATATTCTTCACAGAGTCCGCTCCTGCCATGTCCTTATTACCTCTGAGTAGGAAGACTCTACGATAAAACCTCCGTACTTTCCATGTCCTCATTACCTCTGAGTAAGTATGTTGGTTCTCTCTCGTCTTATTATCCGTACCCTGAACCAGGGAACACTAAGGGTAATAGGCCCACAAATGTCTTCTGTTGACAACAAATATCCTCCGTTGAGTCCATTCCAGCCATGTCCTCATTACGTCTGAGTAGGAAAATTCCGCGGTGAAAAACCCTCATGCTTGCCATGTCTTCATTACCTCTGAGTAAGTATGTTGGTTCCCTTTCATCCTATTATCTGTATCCTGAGCCAGGGTACGCCAAGGATAATAGGTCCACAAATATCTTCTGCTGACCACAAATGTCCTCAGATTGACCACAAATGTCCTCTGTTGATCGCAAATTTCTCATCATGCCCCGGGAGCCCAGCTGCTCCATAGCATTCTTTCACCCGATACCAAGAACCTCCATATCCGCCTTACCGCGGAGTTGTTCTAGGTACCCCTATCAAACTTATTATCCGTACCTAAATTCAAGGTATGCCAAGGATAATAGGTCCACAAATGTCCTCTGTTGACCATAAATGCCGTACTAGGTCCCCTAGTACATCCACATCTTTTCTTATCATCACATGCTATTCGGAGCCCAGCTGTTCCATAGCATTCTTTCACCCAATGCATAGAACTTCCACGTTGATAGCACTTCTGAGTTGTTCTATGTATCCTCATTCGAGTTCACTCCTACCACGTCCTCATTACCTATGAATAGGAAGGCTCTACTTTAGACCCATATTTACCACGTCCTCATCCCCTCTGGGTAAAGATGATGGTTCCCTCTCTCAACTTATTATTCGTACCTAAAACCGAGGTACGCCAAGGATGATAAGTCCACATAAAATCTCCAGCAGAACTACCCAAACCTATCACGTCCATGCTACCTCTGATTAGATTGCCACACCCAAACAACTCTACTTTCCATACTTCTTATTCAAAGTGTTCCAAATTTGCAATTTGGAAACTTTGAAGGGGATCCTGTAGAAGCATGGAAAATATTGCTTTTAGTCCCATATCAGAAAGTAGAAGAAGAAAGGGCTCACTCCATTCCATATATAGAGCCCCCTTTCCTCCTCTAAAAAGGGCACCAACTTCTCTTCCCTCCTTCCAACTTAGACTCTTCCTACTACGCACCTTCGGGTGCTAAGTCGAAGAAGTCTAGGACAGCGCGGGCTCGTCGAGCTCAGTCAGCTGTCCCAAACTCTGACTATCAGAGCGCCCCGCTAACTGTTAAAGCGGGCCTCTGATGGAAAGTTGTAAATATGATACCTACGCACTCGTGTGTTCGGGATACCCGGGCCCACAAAACGAGTACAAAGGTTGACCGAGATGTCCTTGACTTGCGAGATGGGATTCTTCACAAGCGCAAGAAAAGAAGGGGATTCTCTATGCCGCTAGAATTCAACATGGAGCTTCATGCGGCTCAAAATCCAGAAAGCTTCATGCGGCCCAAAGGCAGCAGGGGGGCCTTAGGCAGCCCAAAATCAACATAGAAGCCCATGCGGCTCAGCCAAAAGGAGCCTCATGCGGCTCAGAAACTCATGCGGACCGAAAGTCTTCTGGAGCCTCATGCGGCTCGGATAAGCTCTTCATGCGGCTCGAGTATGAAGACCCTCATGCGGCTCGAGTATGGAGACGGTCATGCGGCTCGGCCTTGACGACTCTTCATGCGGCTCGAGTATGAAAACTCTCATGCGGCTCGGTCATGACGACTCTCATGCGGTTCGGGTATGGAGACTCTCATGCAGCTCGGTCATGACGACTTTCATGCAGTTCGGGTATGGAGACTCTCATGCGGTTCGGGCACGACGACGCTCTTGCGGCTCGAGTATGAAGACTCTCATACGGCTCGGTCATGACGACTCTCATGCAGTTCGGGTATGGAGACTCTCATGCGGTTCGGGCACAATGACTCTCATGCGGTTTGAGTGTGATGACTTTCATGCGGCTCATGAGTACAGCAGTTGGGAAACGTGGCTGGACACGTGTCAAAAGCTGATCATATCTCAATAATTCAGATCTACTGCAATCAAAGTAATATCTAGATTGGGTCGAATCCCAATAATCATAACGAACAGTGGGGACACGTGGCAGGAGAATGAATTAAACTTATTCATTCAGATTCGCAGACATCAGCGAATCATCATCACGGAGATTTATTCCAATCAGCATTAATTACTGATAGAATTTGGTGCAATCTACACTAAATGGCCCAGATTCATCACATTCAAGATTAATGGCCCAGATTGATCGATCAACAGGCCGCCGCCACTTTAAGGGGCAATCATTGTGAACCCTAATGAGGTCCCTCCATTTTTATAAATAGTAGGGTGCCATTCCCTTGCAGGATATACATACGCACACATACATACAAAGAGGACTTTTTGAGATTAGAGAGAGCACCACATACTTGGAGAGAAAAAGCAGAGAGAGAGCAAAGAGAGCATTTCTTCAACGCCGAGCAATCTTCTGGAGCCAAGGCTGCATACCGATCGTCCAAGGAGTAAGGCAGAGCGGCCGTCGCTTTTCCGAGCCTCTATCGTCACCCCCAGAATCTAAAATAAACAATTGTACTTAGACTGCTGTACCTAGGCTTTCGTCCCTAGGCTTTCTTTGTACAAGCGAGTTTGTAACGTGAAGTAAAAGTTCAGTCCTCCGATAATTATTCTGCTCTTTTATATTTCATGGCAAACAGGTTGCATCTCAGTCACTTAACCCACACACAGAGGCCTCCTCTATAAATCACTTAATTCCTCATGTACACACACCTGTGCATTCACTCACACATGACACATCTATTCCTATCACTGTACACACACAGGTGCACTCATGAAGTCACACACACACACACACAAAATATGGACTATTTTTCTCATATCCTATCACACACAGAATTGCCTCACACACATATGTAATTTCCTATCACACACAATCTGTCACACTCACACACACATTCCTACCACTAACATACACATACACACACACACATTTGCCTTATTTACATATCTATCTCTCTTTGTCTAAATAAATGTATATATATATTATATATATATATATATATATATATTTTATATATATATATATATATATATATATATATATATATATATATATATATATATATATAATCTAACCAATGTGAAATGTGTAGTGTGATAGTGTAATATGAAATAGAGATTTCATTGGCCTATGAATAATGTGTATATATATATATATGGTATGGGTATTGGCCTATATGTGATATGGCTTTGTGTTTAGCTCATTGTCTATATGTGGTTGTAATTCAATAGAGGTATAGCCTATGTAGGTAATGTGTACCTAGATGTATAGACTAGTGTATGGTGTGTTCTAGCTAGGGTAGACTGGTTAGGCCTAGTTAGACTTCTTTGAGTCTAGGTTAACCTAGTTGACCTAACTTGACTTTTTAGTTGACTGAAGTTGACCAGGGTTGACTTTGGTCTAGGATTGACCTAATATCATGTAGACTGCATCATAGTATCTTACTTTATTAGCTGGACATGTTGTGACTTGTACTGTTCTGATTAGGAGCCAGACACCACTCCTCAGGCAGTATTTTCTTTCGGACATTCAGGATATCAGGCGAGTACATTCTCTGACCGTTTCATACTTGCTAGGATTTATATTCTTGCTCTAGATTACTTTACTTGATGCTGACACATCGGTAGCACGGATTGGTACTATATGGATCTTTTCATGAGATGTTATCCCCCTCAGGAGCATCGGATACTATATGTTTTGTGCGTTTCACGAATCATCACGTATCTCTATGATTTCACTGATTCACGAATCGCTTGTGACACACGTACTCTCATGTTCACAGAGCCATCATGAATCACCTTCACGTATCACTCATTTTATGTGCCATATGAAGTTTCACGAATCTTAACATAACTTGAACAGATCCTTGTGTATTGATTGGGGATGGGGGAGTAGAAATAGGCATGTGAATAATATCCAAGTAGCTGTAGTCATGAATCACTCTTAGCTGAAGTCATGAATCTTCCTATGTCATTCACATGTATATATTTTACTCTGACTCACTAGTCACTGGTAGTTCTCTATTTATAGTAGATATTTCCTTACCGTTATCTCATTTACTTCATATATTCTCTTTTCAGTATTTCATGTATCTTACTCTATTGCATGCTTTATTTTTTCTAACTTGATATGAACTGCGTGAGATATATTGTGCTCGTTCCTGTCCTGACTGGACCTGTTGAAAATATTATAGAGGATAAGGATGAGGCCCTATGCACTACCTATTACGGAGTAGGCTTAGACAACACCTGCGACCTGGTTTCTCTGGAGGACCCAGCTGCAGTACAGGATGCTACTCCTATAGTCTAGGCTAGATAGCTAGGCTTATCTTTTTTCAGCATTATTTATTCGACTTTCAGTTGTTGTTCTGAGATGTTGTATATATTTAGAGACTTGTATTGAGCTGGATGTTTCTTGAGTTGTTATCTTAGACATTTAGTTTCTCTCTCTTATTTGTATGACACTGTGGTTTTGATATATCTATCTACCTTTACTATTCTGTATCTGTCTTAGATGTGATTGAGACTGTTCTGTTATGTCACCTCCATTCGGAGTGTATATACTGTTCAGGTACCTTATATTGTTAGATGTTGCGACCTAGGACAGCGTTCTACCATCGACACTGCGGTGTAGGCTGGGCATTGTTATGTTCTCGTACCCTCACAGTGGGTGCGGGTTGTGACAGTCTACAATGTCTACGATGTCTACAATGTCTATGGTTAGATCATATATCTGCTTGGTACTTCCCCTTCCCGACACTACTAGTAAGAAATATGACAAGATATGAAAGGAAGACAAGATGTGGTATCCGTGTGACGAGCATGTAGATAATCAAATAGTAAATGACTAGCAATTCAATATAGTAATTAACAATATCGAAAACAAACAACAAATGTACTCGCCTAGGGTCCTCTACTGGTGAAACCAATAATCCCAACAACTCAGTATGCCACACAAAATCAAACTCGCGCAATAGTCTCCAGATGTTGAAACAAACATCACCAATATGTTTGGTATAAAGAAATGTCTAACAACACCTGCCGAAAAGTCCAATTTTGGACACATGACAATCATAATTTCGGGTCAAAATAATGTCTGCCGTTAGACCCAAGTGTCAGTGACTACGGTCTATAAAGTTGTCAAACTATATGTCTATGGGTCTGGTTTAATGATATGAACCAAATCGTATGTCCAAAGTTGGATTTCGGCGGGCCGTGCACAAATTTGCCTGTTGGATCGGGTCGCGGGCCCGCCAAAATAGCATTCCGGTCAACCTTCTCAGAATCGGAACAAACTTGGCATACAGGACCAGAAAAATGATACAGTCCTGTTGGCACAAAAACTTGGCATACAGGACCAAAAAATTTGGTCAACCCAGTTGACATTTCATATTGGACGGAATCCGTCAAATATGGGAGGTGGATTACATTATGGTAAAGCACTGGGATGTACCTTGAATTTGGATAAATAAAGTAGGGTACAACTCAAATTTTCTCTTATTATAATATTATAATATTATTATATTATTACTATATATATAGTCGACAATATGGGAAATAAATTTAGTTTTATAAGATTTTATTGATTATTGATTATATTTATTAGGTTATTAATTGTTTGACCTTTAGCTAGGCCTGTGAGCTTAAGCCCATAACCTGAGCTCATTATTTATTGGTTCAACCCTTTAACCCAAACCCTTAAACCCAAACCCCTTAACCCAAACCCATTTAACTCAACTCCCTACCTGTTCAACCCACTACCCCAGTCACCCGGCTACCATGTACGAACCCCTCCCCCCACTCCCGAATCTGCAACGTTCCTCTACGGGCAGATCAAAAGAGAAACAAAACTCTCCCCTCTCAACCTTCACAAATACCACCACAAGTTCCTCCATACTCATCCTCTCCCAAATTTGATGTTGCCAGAAGTAGTGATATTGAAGTTTGGAAAAGAAGCTATGGTACCAGGAGTTTACTCACCCATGATGCAATTACAAGTACAGTCCAGCCTAAATCACCAAAGTCAAGGAGACTCAATTCCAGGATGAAATAATATGCAAGCTGAGAGACCGAGTGTTAGCCGAGACACTTGAAGGTTTCTCAATAGCTGAAGATGGAGCATTAAGACATGGCACGAGGCTTTGCATGCCGACTAGTGAATTGAAGAACAAACTGATACAGGAGTCACATCAGTCGCAGCATTCCATTCATCCAGGAGCAAACAAAATGTACAAAAACATGATAGTACATGTATGATGGCTTGGAATGAAAAGAGACGTGGCCAAATTTGTCTCCAAGTGCTTGATCTGCCAACTGGTGAAGGCGGATCGTCAGAGGCCAGCAGGATTGCTATAGCCGCTTTCCATTCCGGAGTGAAAATAGGAGCATATCACCATGGACTTCGTAATGGGATTGCGTAGATCCCAAGTAGGGAAGGATGCCATTTGGGTAATTGTAGATAGACTGACCAAATATGTCCACTTTATCCCCTTCAAGGTTGGTTTATCCACTGAGAAGTTAGCAGCTCTTTACATACGAAATATCTACCGGCTTCATGGAGTTCCAGTCAGTATCGTCTCAGACAGAGATAGCCGGTTCACCTCAAACTACTGGAAGAATATATAGGAAAGCTTGGGTACTCAGCTAAAGTTCTGCACCGCATACCATCCACAGACCGACGGGCAATCAGAAAGAACTATTCAGACGCTCGAGGACATGCTGAGATCATGTGTTTTGCAGTTTGGATGATCTTGGGAAGTTCAGTTACACCTGGTCGAGTTCTCTTATAACAATAGCTACCAGGCCAGGATCTGCATGACACCATTTAAGGTCTTATATGGACGTCGTTGTCGTACTCCACTAGCGTAGGACGATGTAGGAGATCGAGTTATTCTGGGACCATAGATGGTTACGGATGCTGCGGAGAAAATGAAGATGATCAGATAGACATTGAGGATTACACAGAACTGCCAAAAGTATTGGGCAGACAGTAAGTGCCAAACACTAGAGTTTGAGGCAGAAGACAAAGTCTTTGTCAGGATTTTCCCTACCAGAGGCACTATCAGATTTGGCAGAGCTGGGAAGCTTAGTCCCAAGTATATTGGTCCATTTGAGGTGCTAAGCAGAGTTTGAGAGGTAGCATACAAAGTGGCTCTTCTACCTAATCTCGAGGACGTGCACAACGTCTTCCATGTATCGTAGCTGAGGCGCTACACATCGGACCTGAGCCATATTTTGGATTACTCAGAGCTGGAAATTGGGCCAAGTCTCATACTACCAGAACAGTTGGTAAGAATCTTGGATCGCAGAGAGAAGGAGCTGTGCAATACAGTGATTCCATTAGTCATAGTGGAGTGGCGTCACAACTCTCCAAGTGATCAACCTGGGAGCGAGAGGCTAAGATGAGTGAGAAGTATCCTCATCTGTTCTAGGTATGTTCTAAACCTCTCTTTTTTATTACCGGTAGAAATTTCGAGGACAATTTTCTAAGGAGGGAAGGTTATAAAATCCACAATTTGGATTTTAATTAATAATTTGTTACTATAATTGGTTGATTGTAGTGTTATTATTATTAGAGAAAATTTGAGTTGTACTGACAAGAAGGACTTCTATCTTGGTAGAACGGAAGGTCGCCAAAGCCACATCCAATTGCTGTTGTGTTGAAAATCATAGCCTTTATAAAATAAATGAAGCTGACTTTACAAAGAAATTTCCAGTCGCTCCTGCCCATGTGAGAGTGTCAAGAAAAGAAATTGTATGCGATACACCCTCTCAGGACGTTGCATAAAGACTGTGAAAGTTTGCTCCTACCCCTTCTCTTAGGGTGGGGTGCGCCATCCGACTAACTTCCAGCCTTTCTTTTTTATTATTTTTTTGTACTGATGCTCTAAGGATTAATAATAGGCTGATTCGTTTTCTCTTAGCCCATTCCTCCACTCAGAATGGCTACTGGACAAGAGTAGGCTGGCAACCCGAAATATGTATGCGTCAGCTTTTTTGAGACCATAGGTTTTGAGGGCTTAAGACAACAAGCAAAGAATCATCGTCTTGAGCGTGCAAGGCTCTGAAAGAAAGAGCAAGCAACTAAGAAAGTCGTTGCTATTAGTGCAGCCGTTTTAAAGCTGGAGAACACAAGTTTGATCGAGGATTGGAGAGGAAAGGTGGAATAAAAAGGCTCACAAAGACCTCTAGCTTTTCATACTTTTGGAGAACTTCCAGCTATCAAGGAGACGAAATGCTATGTGAAGTAAAAGAAGAAAAGGTCGTCGACTGCTACTAAGAACCTAACAGCAGAATAAATCCAGTCCGAGTGACTGGGACTCCGGGTAACTGGATACCCCGACGAGGGAATCGTAGCTGGCTCGTCCTCTCATTACTCACTTGGTTTAGTTTCACTCTGTCTTCTTTGTCAAGTGGCTAGCCCTTTGTTTTCTCTAGACTCGAGCTCTCTTTCTTAGGTGAAGCAATAGAGAGAGGCCTCGGACGAGGAAGAAATAGCAGTGATAACCAGGTCAAAGAGTAAAAGAGATATGCCCAATACCTCCACCCAATATGAGGGTAGCAGTGATAACCAGGTCAAAGAGTAAAAGAGATATGCCCAATACCTCCACCCAATATGAGGGTCAATATCTCTTAGAGGAGCAAAGTGAAGAGGTAGCCTCGAGAAGTGAACTTCAGCCCTTAGATGCAGTTGATTCTGGTAACCTTGTTGTTTCATCCCAGGTTGCTGATGAGTGTAGAGGTTTCTTTTGACTTCTACCATATTCAAGTAAAGGGATATCCTCGCCCACCTTCTTGACGCCCAAATTTAAAGTGCACCCTAGTGCTTTACACTAATGTAATTAACCCCCACCCCCCTAATTTTTGACGGATTCCGTCCAAAAAGGACTGTCAACTGGGTTGACCCAATTTTTTGGACCAAATTACCCCCATCTTCTTTCCAATCGGGCAACCACCCGCCTCCCCCGTGCTCGGCCCCCCATTCCCGCCTCGTTCAGCCCTCTGCCATCACCACCACCACCATCACCACCATCATCTCTACCACCTTCACCATCACCACCACCACCTTCACCATCACCACCTTCAACATCACCATTATCACCACAACAAACCCCCATAGCATCTTACCGCCCCGCCCCTCCGTCCCTCTCCCCCCACCACCTACGACGCTGCCCCCTTCCCCCGTACCGCGCGCCCCTACCCCTGCTGCCCCAGGCGCCTCCTAGCAGTGGCCATATGCAGCACGGGCGGCAAGGTCGGGGGGAGGGGGACAGCAGTGGCAGACTAGTGGCGACGTGCGTGGCGAGGTGGGGGTTCTCTGAATTCTATAGTAGTGGTAAACTTATCAATATGGGTCACAAGGACAAAGGTTTGTTAGGTCATGAGGTATTCTACCCAACTTACAAGAGTTAAACTAGTAGTATGATGGGACAATGGGTCAAGCAATCAAGATAAAGCACAAAGTTAAGCATTTAAGGAATTAAGTAGAACAAAATCACATATCGGATCGAAAGAGTTGAGTCGAGGTTGAGTCCCTATCCTTGGTCAAAAAATATATCGGTATCATGGTAAATGTTATAGTCTAGTCTTTATGACCCAAAAGTCATATCATAAAAATAGAGTACTAAGGGATGTGTTTGAGTGGGACATGATATACCTACATGAAGGTGAGCTTGTCTAGGTCTTACATATGAAATTTGTTGAAAGGTAACAGCTAGTATTACACTCCAAATATCAAAATCACGGTAAAGGACACAAAAAGATCTAAAATAGAAAGTGGGAGTTCATGAAGTGACAATTAATGCACAAACATTAAAGAAGATCAAGTTGAAGCATGAAATAAAATTAATTAAGGAATCTAGTAAAATAATTTAGGGACACAATTTTCAGAGAGAAGATAGTCTCCTAGGTGGATACAGTCAAGGAACGATTAAATCATTTCTCAAATTTCAAACGGTTAGAATGTCACAATAAAAGATCTGGATTTGGAGAAAGGTCGAGTAAGTCAAAATTGAGATATAGTTACATGGTTTGGTCGAAGACTAACTATACTTATGTATATACAACTATCTTGGTAATAGATGGAATGTAGAGTACCTCTATCTCATTAGGGTGACCTTGCCTGCTTCTTGGTTCTCTATCAAGATAAGATTTAATCCCAAAATTTGAGTTCCCAATATGTTTTTCCAAGCTTGACAAAAACTACGATATTCAAGCATAATCATAAAAATAATTCAAGTCTTTAATAACCCTAAGATAACCCTTAGTATGACAATATATATATATTTTTTTTTTTTATATATATATATATATATATATATATATATATATATATATATATATATATACATACATATATATATATATATTTATATATATATATATATTTTTTTTTATATATATATATATATTTTTATATTTTTATATATATATATATATATACATATATATATATATATATACATATATATATATATATATATATATATATATATATATATATATATATATATATACATATATATATATATATATATATATATATATATATATATATATTCCCTCCAATATGCACAAACTAAACTTTCTTATTCTCTAGTCGGTTGAGGTCATCCATCATAACTTAAAAAAAAATAGATTTCTCTAATCAATCTCAAAATAAGCTTTATCATATCTCTTAATAAATTTTTCACAAAATCGCAATATTATAAATCAAAACTTTAAACTCAAGATTTAGATAATCTTATCAATCGTGAATTATGCGACAAATTTTAAAGATTTTATTTTTCACAATTGAAATATTAAACTCAAAATCTAAATAAATTTATCAATCATAAATCGTATGACACAGTTCAAAATTTAAAAAAATTCTCAAATCAATTTATATCCTCAAAAGATATGAATAGCTATAACCCGAAAATCATAAATATTTTCTAAATCTTCAAAATTAAAGATTTTACTCAATCTTCTATCAATCCTTTGGTGAATACTCCTAGTAGTCTCAAGATAAAATTCTCTCTGTCGTCAAAGTTGGTAATATTTGCTACTACCCAACTTAGAATTAACTAATCCTTAAGATCATACTTTTAGAAAAATAAATGCCACTATATCTTAAATAAGACCTCAATGTATACTAATTGTGAATATAATCCTTCTAGTCACGTGTTTGACCTATGAGTATATACTAGTGTAGTCATCTTCCTAACCGACATTAAGCACGAGAAAGTATGGATTCACGGTAGAAGGGGGTCAAACAAGATGCAATCAAGGGAGGCAAACGAGAGTTTGAAGTTTGGAGTCAAGAAAGAATGTCAAGTATATGGATGAGATCCTAGACTCTAATCCTATCTGCAGGCTCACATCGGTACAATAACGTAACCGAAGTGATAAACTTGACCTGCATGGGCCACCACAAAAACATGTAACGCCCCAGTCCCAAAATACTTAGGACTAAGTACGTAGACATGCCAGTTATATACATACGAAGTATAATCCAATATATGGAAGCCTCGTATGTATCCATAAGCTGTAAAATGCAGTAAACCACGACAACTAAATCTCATCCATAAAATCAAAAGAATAATATATAAATCAACTCATGAATTTGTCATTTATACAGGTAGTTGGGCGGAGATAAATCTACTACCAACTATTTTAAATGAAAGAAAATACACAAGGGAATGATTGATAAAAATGGTAAGACAAACCAAGAGCAATCATCTTCGAAGGAATGGAGAAGATCACAGCCTTGGCTAGAACACCTGTAAAAAGTCACAAAGCACACACCTGGAGAGATAACCAGGTCCTCAGAGGGACGTAATAAGATACATAAAGAACGTGTCATATAACTGAATATATATATTCTATGTCATAAATCACAAGTAAAGTAAATAGTCCCAATCGTAACAAGATCCAATACCTCATCATCGAAATAGTAGACTACCCCTACAACCAAACAAGGACAAGGGGTAGTACACTATACCGTGATACGACATTGTCCCAAGCTACTAATGGAACGGGGTGATATGACATTGACGAGGGTTACCTGACCATTCTAATGTGTTTATGCAGTAAGAACAAACCTTCAACGCATGGGCACTCTGGCTACAGGAGCAGAAACTCAGGTATGGTCCCACCAGGATACCAGGGACCTCAAAGTATAACATTCATCGAATGTCAGGGGCCAGTAGAAAATCAGGTATCAGGATCCAGGACCGTACCTCCAGCGGAGATAACCGACAATAATAGAAAAGTGCATACGTGGCCCATACGTTAAGGAACTGTTCTTCCCACCCAATGCCTAGTAGAGTCACATCCATGACTCCTATACCTCTACTAACTGCCAAGTCTCCTAACATGTCTCTATTAGCAGTTAGCCCTAACGCATGCGCACAGGTGATCAGCCATCACGCAAGTACCTATACATGCTACTCATCTCACACATGCCTTGTGGTACAACTGTGTCAATGTTTATGTTATACACTACAAATGATAGTCCCCTAACTCTAGGTCCATATGCAATCAAAGGAAAATAAGTAAAGTAACGATAATATCACTGAGCAGGCAATAAATCAGGAACTGTAATAATAGTACAACTACAAGAACTAGAAATAAGTAAACAGTGATATGCAATAATAAAAATATAGACTAAATATAACAAGTAAATATGGCAAGGTATCTTGCCTGATGTTCGGAGTGAGGTAAGATGATGTCCTGGCGACGAATCAACAACAACGCACAAAGGAAAAGGTGTAGGAACAACTTCGAATGCTGAAAATAGTCTATTATCTAATTATAATTAATACTACACCTATTACATTTATTTAGTAGATTCTGAAATTAGGATATAGCATAGGCTTTCGTATAAGCTTTCTGAAAAACTAAACGGATCACATTTTCATTTCCGGAATCTCCCGAAATCGCAAAAATACTGAAACACGTTTATTTTTGGGACACTAGATACTCAAACAGTTTTGCAGAAATCTACAGAACAAATTTTATTATTAAAATATGTTTCTGGAAATCTTACCTCGATACACTTCTTTTAAAAAAAACTGGAGACAAAATGGAGTTCGGAGCTAGGAGATATCGTCGTTCCAAGTTGCTCTTGCTACTAAAAAGCGGGGCTGAATTCTGATGACGAATTTTTGAGTTCCTATTGGACTAAAAATAATTTCGAATTATGGTTGATAGGAAGGGAATGTATTGGGTATATATAGGTACTTATTTCAGATTTACCTCCTAAATTAGATAGTATTTGATTTAAATTGATAGGAGTTACTTTGTTATGATATAATATAGATATGGATGCTTTCCTATTAGACTTAGGATTATGATTAACTTAAAATATAGTTCATATTTATCTAGATTATCTATAACATTATTTAAAATTACTATAGATAATAAATAGAGTTAATATTTATTTAAACAACATTCATCTAATCTCATTTATACAAGCTGAAATATTTAATACTAATTCTATATTATGTAAATAGCGTACAATATAAGTAACATGTAAAAAGTAATAAAAGTTATGAAATAAATCCTAAAATTTTGAGAAAAATTCTATAATATAGTTTAGATCCTTAATGTACTAGAAAAATAACTTTATATATTTTTATACTAAATTCACTAATGAGCACTATACTAAATATATGTAAAATAATACAAATTTTATAATAAGTCAATAAATAATTATTTAAAAATCCAAAAAATCTACAAATATTTATTTTGAAAAATTAGGGAGTTTACAAAAGTCTTATAAGGACTAAGAAGAGTTTTCATTCCCCTTAGATTTTTTACTATTTAATTCAAATTGATTTAAAAGTAACTCAATCAAATATAATCTAATGTAGATAGATTCTACCTCTAATTTAAATTGTATTTAAATAACTTTTTTTTCCAACTTAAATCACCATAATTAATTACATATTAAATCAACCCATATTTAGTATACCTTTTTCGAAATAATATATTAATGATAATAATTAATTTCGAAAATAAAAATATATGTACACTCGCATGCAAAAATAATACTTACATAAAACACAGTTTTCTAAATTACTAGTTATACTTGTACCATAAAATAAAATGGCCTTTTTTTTAAATTAAAATAAAGTTTGGCAATCCTCGGCGTGACGCATTTACAACTTCCGTCAAATATGGGAGGTGAATTACATTATGGTAAAGCACTGGGGTGTACCTTGAATTTGGATAAATAAAGTAGGGTACAACTCAAATTTTCTCTTATTATTATATTATAATATTATTATATTATTACTATATATATAGTCGAAAATATGGAAAATAAATTTAGTTTTATAAGGTTTTATTGATTATTGATTGTATTTATTAGGTTATTAATTGTTTGACCTTTAGCTAGGCCTGTGAGCTTAAGCCCATAACCTGAGCCTATTACTTATTGGTTCAACCCTTTAACCCAAACCCTTAAACCCAAACCATTTAACTCAACTCCCTACCCGTTCGACCCACTACCTAGTCACCCGGCTACCCCGCACGAAACCCCCCCCACTCTCGAATATGCAACGTTCCTCTACGTGCAAATCAAAAGAGAAACTCTTCTCACAGAAACCCCACAGAACTCTCCCCTCTCAACCTTCACAAATCCCACCACAACTTTCTCCACACTCCTCCTCTCCCAAATTCAATCACGCCCCAACGCTCCCCGTGATGCCCCGTTCATTTCAATACCCCTCTTGAGGTATTTTCGTCGAGCCCGTACGCCGCCTGACAGCGCCCGACTGCCTATCGCCCATGCCTGACCGTCGATCACCCGCGCAGCCTCCTCCCTCCCGACCAACATGTGCCAGCTCGGCTTCCCCGCACCCGCCAGCACACCCGTACGCTTCCCCGCGCTCGTCAGTGCATTCGTGCGGCCCCGCGCGCAGCCTCTGTTGATTCCGGAATAGCTAGTTTCCTAATTTGATTGTATGATTTGTTAATAGGATTAATTAAATAATTAATGTATAACGGTTAGATTATTTCTAGTAATATTTATGTCGTTATATAAATCGTTAGATTATTTATATATATAAATTATTTAGATTAAGTGCTTACGTGAATGGTTAAACAAAGCGATTATTAATGATTATCGTAGTAAATCATGATGTTCTAGATTTAAAATTATTATTAAATATGTTACGGTAAAGTTTACGTAAATAAATATTAATTAGTTTCAAAAATAGTTTCATTACCAAAAAGTCTATTTTGAATATAAGTAAATATGGACAAAATATTAGTTTTAATTATTAAAGCAAAAACCTGTCTATTACCTATTTTGGATCAAATATAATAATTTTTACGTTATATTAATAAATAGTTTTAAGTAAAAGATCGATTATTTGCTAGTCGATAATTACGAGTATTTTGTTAAAAAGAGCATTTTGATTAATTATTTACATAATCATAAACAAATACTAGTTTGTCACCTTATTACTATTATTGATAATTCCATCTAGGAAAATATAAGTTTTATTATCTTAGTATTAAAAACGTATCTTTCCTTATATTATCACTTAGATTTCCTCTAAAATATATTTTTTATAATTAAACTTTTGCCTATTAATAATTATTAGTGAATTTTGAGTCTAGTCGATTAATGTATTATTAATAAGTTGATTAATTAAAAATTTAGCAAACCTTAGACTGATAACTAAGGCATCTTTCACTAAATATAGGGTTTAACTCCGAACTTTAGCTTGAGTGTTTCCTGTCGTCACCTACAGCACCAGGAGACCAAGGCAAGTTTTATAATATTCAAACCTGTATTTTAGTTTATAATTAAATACATTGTATCTTTAGAAATATTGTATCGACACTTGACTCACGGGATCCCGCTCGGATCCAATTGGTTGCTTGATTGACTCATTGACTTGGGATTTGGGAGTAGTCTTAGCACATGTGGTCAAAGTTCCCTTATTGTCTCATTATGGATAGATGAAGCCCCACCTCACTTGGGCTGAAGCCGGACTGTATTCACTAGAACACATATTGCTTCCATCTCCAGCATGCCACGGGATGCTATACACTCAAAACACTATTGCTAGTTGTAGATTGCATCATTTTCAGATATTTACTGCTTCACTACTTCCTTATTATTATTTAGAAAGATAAATTATGTTCTAAAACTGCTTCTTGCATCTTTAATTATTTATTAAATACTGCAATGGATATATGTTCTTGCTCCCGTCCTGACTGGAGGCCAATATTTTAGGTGACTGCGATGACGAGGAGTTGGCTTTTAGTTCTTACTACGGACCCGACTTGGGTTCCGAGGAGATAGTCGAATTCGGACAGGGAACCCAGGAGTTCTAGCCGTACTTTGCTATTAGTTTCTTTCTTTCTTTTGAAGTTGTAATAAAAGAACAAGTTGTAATAATCGAATGCTTTCTGCTTATTTGTTTGTTCCAGATAGACATTTAGTTTTATTTCAAATGTTTTAAATAAAAGCTTTCCATTTCTGCAGTTTAGAATGTTGTGCAGGTGTACTACTGATTGATACAGCTCACTACCGTCGTCTCACAACGGTGCAGGCTGGGCATGATCCGAATGGACCCAGTATCTTGGGATTGGGTCGTGACAATAAGTACCCAGATCCTTGTGGAAATTTGTTCACTTCTGGATAATAACAAACAAACCTTTTATCGTTATCATTAATATTAGTAAACGTATTTTGATGCTTATCTTATGTTGTTATCATCTAAAATTTTATTTTGATATACTTATCCTTCATGTTTGGAGCAGGATCTATAGATTAAAAAATTAAAACATAATCATTGCGAGTGGATTGTGGTTTATGATAAGTTTTAGTTGATTCTACATATCTATTGTATGTAATAGATGGCAATGTAGCAAAAATCAAGTGTCTGGTTTAATAGTCTCAACACTACTATATGTGCATACTAAATTTAGCAAATAGAGTCATTTTTTTAATTATTTACTGCAGACTTTTATCATTTATCTAAATATTATGCTACTAATATTGTAGCAAATTTTGTTGGTTAAATTCATAAAACTTATATGTTATTTCTATTTCTAATGGATTACTCTAAATACTGATGTATATTATTTGTTACTATATAAATAATGTATGTAGACTTAGTTTAAATAATGTACATGACATATAACCCCACTGGTATGCCAATTTGGATTTGCTTCAACTTCTTCGATATGCTGAATATGCTCAAAAAAGTATAGATAGATGATATTAGGGGGAACCTTGAGAATCATGATAGTAGATAACCAATTGTAGTTCTTCCTTGGTAGGCCTGGCCTTCCGACAAGAAACAAGGTTGTCGATCTGAGCTGTACAACCTGAACTAGGGTGTTGGACATGGCAATGTTCAGCTATTAAGCAAAAAATAATATTTTGCTTATAGAGTTCGGAACTAGAAAATTACTGAGGAAGATATTGTTGTAACTTGTAAGAGGGTTAGTTATTCAGCATTTGTGTGGTAAAGAAGTAATGACATTGTACTGATAGTACTTTTGAATTAATCTAAAGACATCTTAACAGTGATAGTACCTTTGAATTAATCTAAAGACCGCTTAACAATGAGTACAATAGTGTTAATTAGCTAGAAATATTTGGCTAGCCCACATTTCATTAAAAATTAGGCCGGATCATTTGTCACCTATGCATTGTTTTTAATCTAAAGACCGCTTAACAATGAGTACAATAGTGAGCAATTAATTAGCTAAAAATATTTGGCTAGCCCACGTTTCATTCAAAATAGGTCGTATCATATAAGCCTTTATCATTTGTCACCTATGCATTATTTTGATCTGCGACTCTGTATATCATCTATGCATTTATTATTGGAGTCCTGTCTGGATTTGGTACAACACATTTGTGGAATCCAAATTTAGTTAAATATTTGATTTAATTAGATTTGGATATGCCAATAATTGGTGTTGTACTATTTTAGATATAATATGATTCTTATTTTAGGGCTCCTATTTAGGAAATCCTGTTATGATCTAAAATAGGATATTGATGGAATATTTAAGGTAAAATAGGATTCCAATTTTATTCCTATTTAGGAAATTCTATTATGACCTAGAATACAATTTTCTCATCCTATATATATGGGGTGAGGGTAGAGGCACAAAGCATAGCGCAAAGTGGAGATTCGGGGTGCTCGTCCACAAGAAATCTAAGAGAAAGTCCGTGCTTTGCTCTTAGGACTTCGCCATCCAAGACAGAAGGAAGAAGAGATCTAATCGAGGAGCCATCAACTTCGGTTAGGGAGATTGATATGGGTTGGTGAGCGATTTTAATTTGTAATCTCTTTCTTTTCTTCTTGAGTGTGGTGAGGGGGTTGAACCTATTAGGGCAAAGGGTTCAACATTGTTTTTGTTAATCTTGTAATTTCATCTGAGTTATAAAGATTGGAATTTATCCAGGTGACTTAGTCACCGCCATATACTTTTCTTTATCTGTGCTTGGTGTCCGTTAGACGGGAGTTGGTTATTTTAGGTGGGTTGACCAAAGTTTTTGCTGCAAAAATATCTCAGACACGGTATCGGAGCGCAGGAGGGCGTGTCTGATTCACAACATTTATTTTCCTCCATTGATGTTCAAGTAAATTGGGATTATTAGAATCAATTTCTTACATAGCCTCATTATGCTATATCAAGGAAGAAACTTTAATTCCCAGTAAATAGATTGAATACTAGTAGAAATACTTTATGCACCACATGTTATTTATATAAATTCTTATTTATCTCTAAATTTTGGTTTCCTAAAAATAATTTAGTACAAATAATAATGCTTGAATATGTTTTGGAGAAACGAATGAATGCATGCATGCATGACAGGGTTGTGTTGTATGCTCGGGAGAAACCAATCACCTGCGAACTAATTTTTGCAGGTCACAGCGGGTTGTTGGCCCCCGAAAGACCAAAAGTGAAAGTTACCAACCTGAATGTTGGTATTTCATTATATAGTTGCATATATTTTAAACTAGTAAACCTTATAAAAATTAGGAAATTTTGGGGAGACTACGGATGCCTAGTTGTCTTACCAACAATCATAGATCTGAAGTTATATGTTTAAATAGCTTATAACCCTATTTATGAAATATATGACCAAAATATAACCAATTTTTTTTACCACCATATGTAGAAAAAAAAATAATGCCAATTTTTTACCACCAGATGTCCTACCAACTAGACCTAAAGTTCTATTTTAGAATTCTCCGCCCCGATGTCAGCAAAAATAATTATCTTTTTTGGAGGTTAGATGCTAAGCTTTACCTCAACTCCCTGGACCTAGTACATACGTTGGGGACTCCTCCAAAAGAGAAGCCAATTAGTCCTAGAGATAAAGACTAAAGCGATATTGTTTTTGCGTCGATATCTTCATATAGATTTGAAGAATGAGTACCTTACTATAGAAGATCCAAATGTTATAGGAATCCTTGAAGGATAGATTTAACCACCAGAAAGTTGTCATCCTCCTAGAAATGAAGGATGAATGGACCAATCTTCACAACCAGGACTTCAAGACGGTATCCGCATACAACTCAGCCATGTACATTGCATCAAAGCTTGAGTTGTGTGAAGAACTAGTTACTCAAGAGCAAAGGGTCGATAAACCCCTCTCTATATTCCATACCACAAACATAATGTTGAAAACCGACTAAATTATTCTAAAATTTTTGAACTCATCTATGTGCTATTAATCACTAAGAAATTAACAAAGTTCTCATAAAAAATCATAACTCTACGCCTACTAGAACATTAGCATTCCCTCAAGCGAATGCCAGTTATGGATATCCCAGAGGAAAACATAGAGATAAAGGACATTCTGGAAACTCCAATAGAGGTATGCATGGTTACACCAGCAGTGGTAGACCAAAATGAACAGTGGTAGAAACAGAAGAAGCATCATGTAACTGAAGATCAAGGAAAGGAACAACCCCTTCAAATGATAGCGGACTAAGAGATACATGTTACTCAAGAGCATGAAAGTCGTTGGCCACGCACCTAGCGTGCATCTTAGGAAGCAGTGGCCAAATGTCAGAAAACGCAGAAGGTTGAAGCAAATGCAATCCTTGATATGGACAATAATAATCTCTTTGGCAAAGAATTTGAGGAACAATAAAAGACCAACTGACATACGTAAAGTTTTTTTTTTGGGGAATAATCAGTAGCTTACTTTCATTTATTTAGAGTTACACTATTTTTAGACTTGTATGGCTTATGTTGGTATTAATCGAAACTATATCTTTGGCATCTATATTTTGTGAACAATATTTTTAGAATTTAATAATAATATCTTTATTTGTAACTATTGATAAGATATTACCATATCTAGGAAATGGAATCCATGAGAAAACTAGATAGAGACAACTTATGTCCGATTGACAGTGCTACTACCAACACCATTCTTAAGAATAAGACCAAAATGGATCCCAAACATTGATTGAGAATTTATGTTCATTTTTGAGTCTTCTTCGATTATTAAATTGTTAGAATCCTTGACAGGAGATACCTTTTGTGAAGCCCATGACCCTTTTTATATTTTTTTAATTGTTTGTTAGACCCAAAACCATTCCTTTCTCCACTCACCGGTTCTCACTCTCCGATCCTAATTGTGCGCCCACTTCCTTCTCCACCATCTTTACGTAACCCCTTCTCACCTTCTCCCCAGAAACTCACAGAAGAGAAACTCACCCCCATTCTTCTCTAAACCTTCACAACTCTCTCCACTCTCTACCAATTTCAGATCCGAGACCACCATTGGAATCGTCTCGCCACCCTCTTCAAGACTAGACCCCTCTTCCCGCTCTTCCGTGACGAAGTCGGCCGCCGACCTCTGCCCCGGACCCGCGTCGGACCCGCCAGCGCACGCGCACGCCATACGCCGGTGTCGTTCCGAGTCCGAGGCCTCCCCTCGGTACTCCTTCGTGCAAGTTTGGGTAACCTCTTTCCTCTTTTTCCACTTTCTGTGATTGTTCCCAGAACCCATATGAGTTTCTGGCTTTAGATAGGTTACGTAGATTTCTAATTGGGTTCTGTAGATTAATCTTTTAATTTCTGTGTGTATAATGTGTAATATTGTAATAATAATTATTTAGGAAACTTTATTGATTCACTGCTGGTATTAATTGTTTGTAGCTCAACCTTAGTAATTTAAAACATGGTTTTAAATGATTTAAACTGTTCATATATATAGTTATGATTATCTTTTAATCTTAGTTGTAGAGATTTTAAACCAATAATTATTTAATAAAGTGTTTACAAAATATTGGTTAAATAAATATTCATTTAGAAGTTATTATCTTTAAAATAAAATTTTGTTAAGTAAATAGTATAACAGAATTATATTTCAGTAGATGATTATATATATATATATATATATATATATATATATATATATATATATATATATATATATATATATATATATATATATATATATTTCCTTCTTAAAAGATAATTTTAAATCAAAGGTTTTATAAAGGGATATATATAATAAAAACTAATATATGTTAAAAAGGTTATTTTGGTAAAAATGGTATTTAGCATTTAAATCCGAATAAATCTTTTATATTAATGTAAAACCATTATTTTGGTAAGAAAAAAGGGTGTTTTTGCGCATTAATTATTAGTTTAATATTTAAAGGTGAATTTTCTAAATAATTTATGGAAATGTCTAAAAGATATATTTTTACGAAAATTATTTTGATTAAATAACTAAACTTGATAAATAATTTTTATTTCGAAATGCTATGTCAATAAAATCTATGTTTCCTACAAAATTACTAAATTCTAGAGATTTATTTTTAAAGTAATTTTTCCTATTAATTATTATTTACGACAAAAACCTGTGTTGTTTAATACGGTTTATAATAATATTAGATTTGTAACAAAACCTACTTTATGTATAAATTATTTCCAATTAGGTTCACCAACCTGCCAGACTTAGCCTTAGTATTGTACCTTAGAATTAGGGCGTAGTTCTGATTACTAAAACGGTACTACGATCTTGTAGGTCCTGCTCCGTAAAATCCTAGCGGTTACATTCTGGTTGCTGTCAAGTCAGGAAATAATTTGAGGCAAGTTTTCATATTTACTCCATACTTGTGTTTCCATTTTAATAATTAAATGCTATACAAACATTGATTACATGTAGTCTAGTTACACTGAATCACCGTGGTTCCCTCTCGGACTCCACGTAGGAAGATAGATGGCTGGATGGCTATCTTGACACATCGGATTATTTTACTATTGACTCATTGACTCATTGCTTGGGGATTGCTTGGGGGAGTAGTATAACGTCTGTGACCAAAGCCAAAACTTGCTCGTTTTTCGTCTGCGCTAACCCCAACCTCACTGTGGGTTGAGCCGTACCGTATACTATTCATTTTGGCCAAAACGTTAGTATACATATTGCCTCACCAGCCGGTCACATGCCCTGTTATATACTCAAACACTAGCCTAGTATTACATCATGCATGACATTGATTCTTTTTCACACTTGCTAGTCCCATTTTACTATTTTAAATATAAAATTATAATGTTTCATAAATGTCTCGCATTTTTTTTCCATTTAGTTATTATCTTAGGAATGCTAGTGGTGGATGTGGTATGTTACTTGCTCCCTCCTGACTGGAGGCAACATTTTTAGGTGACTGTGATGAAGAGGAGCTGTCCTACTGTACTTTCTATGGGACAGACTCGGGTCTCACAGAAGCTGAACCAGGAACTCCAGAACCTTAGCTGTTGGATTAGCACTTTCCCTTTTTAAACAATGTAATAAATGAATTTCCTTTTTAATGTTGTTATTTATGGTGGTTACTTTCAGACTCACTTTCAATTCAATAAAATATTTTATTTTCGTTAGATCTTCTGCATGTTTGTGTTTCACTACTTGATACAGCTTACTGCCGCCGTCTCACAATGGTGCAGGCTGGGCATGATCCGACTAGACCCAGATTATTTGGGACGGGTCGTGACATATTTTTAGTGGTGGCCCATACAGGTCAGTTCTGTAAGCTGGTCTAGTCAACTTAGTCTAGACCATCACGCAGTTCTGTGACTTGACCTAGGTTTAGTTGAGACATTAGGAAAACAGACTTAGAAACAACATAGAACACCAAGAGAACATTTATCCTGTTACATTATAGGACCGAAAGTATATACTTTAATAACTATTTTTGTTTGCTTATAGTTTATTAGGCTCCCTTGCTTATGTTTGTACCCAAACCTGTACGCAGATGGCGAAGGGTAGAGATACTCGTTCTGGGCCTGCTGTTGAGGATTCATCCTCTGAACATACTCCAACTCAGGCTCAGTCAGACCCCTCACCGTTGCAGCTTACTGATCGCCCTCACGCTGCACGGCCTCCGCGTGCTTCTTGTACTTCTACAGTGTATGCAGCAGCGCCGATCCCTCCGAGAACCGCAATCCCACCTGCTGAAGTAGTTTCTCCAGCTACTCCACCAGCACCAGTGGACAATGCTGACCTTGTAAGTCTACTACGAGGTGTACTTGAGGGCCAGAGAGTTCAAGCAGAAGTAAATCGCGAGCAAATCGCGATTATGAAGGAGGGCATGGAGAATGCCCACAATGTCGCCATGGCAGCGTTGCAAACATTGCAGACATAGAAGAGGCCTGCCAAGGTGAGAAAAGTGAATTGATAATTTATGTTTTATTGGAGAAATATATAGATGTTGATGTATCGATACTTTAATTCAGGAGAAAGTTGGGGACATTGAGAGTTTCAAGAACTTGAGTCCGCAGCCTTTCAAAGGGACTGAAGGCCTAACCTACGCGAACGAGTGGCTGGATGACATGGAGCGACTCCTCAATGTTGTTCGCATCCCACCTGGACTTATGGTAGAGGCTGTGGCTCTACAGCTTCGAGATGTTGCTAGCATATGGTATCGTAGCGAGCCAAGATTTATGACTGGAGGAACATCCTGGCGTTCCTTCAAGAAGCAGTTCAAGAGGAAGTTCTTCCCAGAAGCTGCTCTACAAGCCATGGGAAGGCAATTCCATGACCTGAAGCAAGGAGACTGTACTCTGGAGGAGTACGTATCTGAGTTCAATCGGCTTAGCAGGTTTGCACCCCGCCTAGTTGCAGACCCAGAGGAACGTGCTCAGAAGTTCCGACATGGATTGCGGGAGGAGATCCGCACTTATGTTGCTACGAACGGAGCTAAAACGTTCGACAAGATGCTTAAGGTGGCCCAAGACGTAGAGGCCAGTTCAGCCGGCCGTACTAAGAGAGAGCACCCTGGATCCAGCAGCCATCACCAGGAAGTTCCAAGAGGCCCAACACCAGCAGTAAGCCCTCTCAGCAGCACCACAAGGCACCCCAACAAAATTAGCCGAAGACCGTTTCATGCACCTACTGTAAGAGGCCCGGACACTCATCAGATGTCTGCATGAAGAGACTGGGCCACTGTCTTGCTTGTGGGTCTGCTATCCACCAGATCAGAGACTGCCCCACAGCATTCAGAGCTGGACCTGGACAGCAGAAGGGTCCACTTCTTTTCCAGCAGTAGCAGTACAACTAGCACAGGGCTGGGCAAGCTTTTGCCTTGGCCGTTGAGGAACCTGAGGCAGAACCAGAGCCAGAAGGAGATATCGTCGCAGGTGCCATCTTATTACAGTCACACCCAGCTTTATGTCTATTTGATTCTGGAGCATCGCACAGCTTTATATCTTCAGATTTTGTTGCTGCATATCATATAGACGTAGGGTGTAGTAAGATGATTTGTAGAGTTATGACTGGAGGGGGACCTATCCCTATCACAGAGACTTGTACATGTCCCATCACCATTTCCGGTTATACCTTTCTAGCACCCTTACTTGTTATGCCTCTCCCTAACTATGATATAGTTTTGGGTATGGATTGGTTGAGCAAGCAACACGCCCTGATAGATTGTCGTCGGGGATGTGTTATCTTTAGCCCACCTGGAGGACCAAAGTTTGAGATAGCTCGAGCACCTGAGAGCATGGGACATGTTTCCTACACTTCCATCACAGTAGATTCTGGACCACCTCATCCCTTGATAGCAGAATACCTGGACATCTTCCCCGACAATCTTCCAAGTTTACCCCCGGATCGAGGTATGGAGTTTACCATTGACCTAGTTTTCGGCTCTTCCCCCATTTTTCGAGGATGCTACAGAGTCAACCCCAAGGAGGCCAAGGAGAAGAAGGATCAGATTGATGAGCTGAAGGCCCAGGGATTTATCAGAGATGGAGCTTCACCCTGGGGAGCACCAGTTTTGTTCGTGCCCAAGAAGGATGGAACCGTGCGGATGTGCATTGATTACCGGGCGCTGAACAACATCACTATCAAGAACAAGTACCCTTTGCCCATGATCGATGATCTGTTCGATCAGCTAAGCGGAGCGAAGGTGTTCTCAAAGATTGACCTCAGATCAGGATACCATCAGGTCAAGGTTCGAGAGGAGGACATTCCGAAGACGGCATTCAACACCAAGTATGGTCAGTATGAATTCTTGGTCATGCCCTTCGGTCTCACCAATGCCCCAGCTGTGTTCATGAATCTCATGAATAAGGTCTTCCATGAGTTCTTGGAACAGTTTGTCGTCGTCTTCATCGATGACATTCTGATTTATTCAAAGACCCAGGAGGATCACGAGAAGCATCTGCGATTGTCTTAGAGACTCTGAGGAAGGAGAAGCTCTACGGTAAGTTGTCCAAGTGTGAATTTTTCCTGGATAAGGTGGAATTTCTTGGTCATGTTATCACAGGTGAAGGTGTATCTGTGGACCCCAAGAAGATAGCAGCAGTTGAATCTTGGACAGCCCCCAGCTCAGTTGCAGAGATCATGAGCTTTTTGGGTCTAGCTGGATACTATCGAAAGTTTGTGAAGGACTTCGCGAGGATTGCGGAGCCTATGACGAAGCTGACCCGGAAGAATGAAGAGTTTATTTGGACTGAAGAGTGCCAAGCGTCATTCGAGGAGCTGAAGAGAAGGTTGACAACAGCGCCCATCTTGACGCTACCATCTGGATCAGGCAGATTTTCCATCTACAGTGATGCCTCGGGTAAAGGATTGGGATGTGTACTACAGCAGCATGGTAAAGTAATTGCCTATGCTTCCCGGCAATTACAGAATCATGAGAAGAACTATCCGACGCACGACTTGGAGCTGGCAGCAGTCATTTTCGTCTTGAAATTGTGGAAGCATTATCTCTATGGCGAGAAGGTGGACATATACACGGACCACAAAAGTCTCAAATATGTCTTCACTCAGAAGGAGCTCAACATGCGCCAGAGGCGATGGCTGGAGCTGATGAAAGATTTTGACATCAACCTGCAGTACCACCCGGGTAAGGCTAATGTGGTCGCTGATGCACTTAGCAGGTACCCGATGGCTATGTTCTTGACAAAGAACCGTTATTTGTTGGAAGATTTGGAGAAGCTTGGATTGGAGATCGTGCTACCCGAAGAGATTATGTCAAAGCTTGGAAAGGCATCAGTTGTACCAGGCGTAGACTCGTCTATGATGCAGCTACATGTGGAGTCCAGTTTGATCAGCAAAGTCAAGAAGACTCAATTCCAGGATGAGATACTGTGCAAGCTAAGGGACAAAGTGTTAGCTGGAACACTTGAAGGATTCTCTTAGCTGGAGATGGAGTTCTGAGGCATGGCACGAGACTTTGCGTGCCTATTGGCAAACTGAGGAATAAACTGACGAAGGAGGCGCACCAGTCGCAACATTCTATACATCCCGGAGCTAACAAGATGTACAAAGACATGAGGACTCATGTTTGGTGGCTTGGAATGAAGCGAGACGTGGCAGAATTCGTCTCCAGATGTTTGATCTGCCAGCAGGTGAAGGCAGACCGCCAGAGACCAGCAAGTTTGTTACAACCTCTTTTCATTCCGGAGTGGAAATGGGAACATATTACTATAGATTTTGTGACAGGATTACCCAAATCCCAAGGAAAAAAGGATGCTATATGGGTGATAGTTGACAGACTGACCAAGTCTGTCCATTTCATTCCTTTCAAGGTTGGTTTATCCACAGAAAGGTTAGCAGCTCTTTACATGCAGAACATTTATAGGTTACATGGAGTCACAGTCAGCATCGTATCCGACAGGGATACTCGGTTCACCTCGCATTACTGGAAGAGCTTGCAGGAGAGCTTGGGCACGCAGCTGAAGTTTAGCACGACATACCACCCTCAGACAGACGGCCAGTCAGAGCGGACCATTCAGACGCTGGAGGACATGTTGAGAACATGCGTCCTGCAGTTCGGTGGATCTTGGAAAGATCACCTACACCTGGTAGAGTTCTCCTACAACAACAGCTACCAGGCCAACATTCAGATGACACCTTTTGAAGCTTTATATGGGCGTCGATGCCGCACCCCTCTAGCATGGGACGATGTTGGAGATCGAGTCTTGTTGGGGACAGAGATGATTGCAGATGCGGCCGAGAAGATGAAGATGATCACGGAGGCACTAAGGATTGCACAGGACCGCCAGAAGCATTGGGCGGACAACAGACGTCGAACATTGGAATTTGAGACCGGGGATCAGGTATTTGTTAGAATATTACCTACCAGGGGCACGATCAGATTCGGCCAAGCTGGAAAGCTGAGTCCCCGCTACATCGGTCCTTTTGAAGTTTGAGCAGAAGCTGAGTCCCCGCTATATTTCAGTAGATGATTATATATATATATATATATATATATATTTCCTTTTTAAAAGATAATTTTAAATCAAAGGTTTTATAAAGGGATATATATAATAAAAATTAATATATGTTAAAAAGGTTATTTTGGTAAAAATGGTATTTAGCATTTAAATCCGAATAAATCTTTTATATTAATGTAAAACCATTATTTTGGTAAGAAAAAAAGGGTGTTTTTGCGCATTAATTATTAGTTTAATATTTAAAGGTGAATTTTCTAAATAAATTATGGAAATGTCTAAAAGATATATTTTTACGAAAATTATTTTGATTAAATAACTAAACTTGATAAATAATTTTTATTTCGAAATGCTATGTCAATAAAATCTATGTTTCCTACAAAATTACTAAATTCTAGAGATTTATTTTTAAAGTAATTTTTCTTATTAATTATTATTTACGACAAAAACCTGTGTTGTTTAATACGGTTTATAATAATATTAGATTTGTAACAAAACCTACTTTATGTATAAATTATTTCCAATTAGGTTCACCAACCTGCCAGACTTAGCCTTAGTATTGTACCTTAGAATTAGGGCGTAGTTCGGATTACTAAAACGGTACTACGATCTTGTAGGTCCTGCTCCGTAAAATCCTAGCGGTTACATTCTGGTTGCTGTCAAGTCAGGAAATAATTTGAGGCAAGTTTTCATATTTACTCCATACTTGTATTTCCATTTTAATAATTAAATGCTATACAAACATTGATTACATGTAGTCTAGTTACACTGAATCACCGTGGTTCCCTCTCGGACTCCACGTAGGAAGATAGATGGCTGGATGGCTATCTTGACATATCGGATTATTTTACTATTGACTCATTGACTCATTGCTTGGGGATTTCTTGGGGGAGTAGTATAACGTCTGTGACCAAAGCCAAAACTTGCTCGTTTCTCGTCTGCGCTAACCCCAACCTCACTGTGGGTTGGGCCGTATCGTATACTATTCGTTTTGGCCAAAACGTTAGTATACATATTGTCTCACCAGCCGGTCACAGGCCCTGTTATATACTCAAACACTAGCCTAGTATTACATCATGCATGACATTGATTTTTTTTTTCACACTTGCTAGTCTTATTTTACTATTTTAAATACAAAATTATAATGTTTCATAAATGTCTCGCATTTTTTTCCATTTAGTTATTATCTTAGGAATGCTAGTGGTGGATGTGGTATGTTACTTGCTCCCTCCTGACTGGAGACAACATTTTTAGGTGACTGTGACGAAGAGGAGCTGCCCTACTGTACTTTCTATGGGACAAACTCGGGTCTCACAGAAGCTGAACCAGGAACCCCAGAACCTTAGCTGTTGGATTAGCACTTTCCCTTTTTAAACAATGTAATAAATGAATTTCCTTTTTAATGTTGTTATTTATGGTGGTTACTTTCAGACTCACTTTCAATTCAATAAAATATTTTATTTTCGTTAGATCTTCTGCATGTTTGTGTTTTACTACTTGATACAGCTTACTGCCGCCGTCTCACAACGGTGCAGGCTGGGCATGATCCGACTAGACCCAGATTATTTGTGACGGGTCGTGACACCTTTACCGTAAGATTTATTGATTCGCTTTAATAAGACAGTATTCCTGTTGTTATGGTGAGATAAAAAGGAAGATGAATGTCCTGTTCCATGAGAACATCATGAATATCGTGGCATACTCCCAGTTTATCTCATCTCGGCCTAGAACTCCTAATATAGTCAATAAATTTAGAGAATTATCCCTTACAATCTATTGCAAATGAATTACTCGATGCCTTTAATAATGCTGCAAAAGTAACTATGTTACATATACCAGCTATGAATGTACCTGCCATAGTAGAAGTACTAAAAGAACCAAATAAGACAAGAAATGAATCAGTTCCACATCAAGAACGTAGAAGACCTAAAGGTTATATAAAGATTATGTTCCTCAAAAGAAGAAACAGAATAATATAACAACCTAATGCTCCTGAAGAAACAATTCATAAAGTTGCATCTCCTGTAGAAAAAGTTCATGACAGTCTAAAAGATGTCGGAAACCAAAGATCCAATTTCTACAAAACAAGCATATCGCTCCGGTCAAGGATATTTTTAGATTCTAGAAGAGACTGAGAAAGATATCGATACCCAACAACAGTGAGAAATGTATGTTTTACACGTACTCAAAAGAAATTTGGAATCAGAATGAATTTGTCATGGATGACATTTTCTCATATGTAGTAGTAGGAGAGATTAAAAAGGTACCATTGGACCACGAACAATCCTTGAATGTCGAAAAAGACAAAATTAGCCAAAATGGAAAGATGTGATTCAAGCGGTACTAAATTCCTTCATAAAACATGGAGTATTCGGTCCTATAGTACAAAATCCAAAAGAAATAAAACCATGTAGGTTTTAAATGCTTGTTTATAAGAAAGAAAAATGAAAAGAATAAAATCCAAATTTATAAAGCCGATTCACTCAAGAAAAGTCTCATTGTTTTTTAAAACTAGATATGAGACTCATGGATGTGATGACAACATATATGTACAGTAACCTAGATAGTAAGATATACAAGAAAATTATTAAAGGATTTAAATTACCAAAAACCTACTCTAGAGATACGATTGTATTAGATTAAAATGAGCCATAAATGTACTAAAACAATCTGAAAAGATGTGGTACAATAGGTTCAACAAGTATTTGTCTAGGAAAGTATATAATGATGATCCTATATGTCCATATGTATTCATTAAATTCCTAAGTGAATTTTTCATAGCAATTGTTTATGTAGATGACATGAACTTGATATGATCTCTTGAAGAGATGAAACACTTGGATGAAACAAAAAATTTGTCGAACTGCAGCCCGAGTACAATAAAAATATAATTTTACTACAAGCAAAATATGTTGAAAATATCCTGAAGATATTTAACATGAGTAGTTGTCATCCACTCAGCACCATATTTAAGTGCAATAAGTGCACTTCTTTATTTAACACAATTTACTACCTGAAATATCTTTTTCTGTGAACCTACTAACTAGATATAGACCTGCACCCGAATGTAGATACTACAATAACATAAAACCCATTCTTAGATACATCAAAGGAACCATTGACGTTAGTTCAATTCATAGGTATCTGCTAGTCTTGTTGGATATGTAGATGCATGTTATTAATCACTCTCCATAAGGAGGAATCACAAACAAGATATATTTTTCTTAATAGTGGTACAACTATTTCATGGAGATCAGCCAAACAAACAATTGCAGTAACATGGACCAATCATTCAGAAATATTGTCACTTCATAAAGCAAGTATAGATTGTGTATGACTAAGGTTACTAGTTTAGCATATCAGGCGAAGTTGTGAGCTTCCAAAAGTTACAAATAAGTCTACAACACTTTATGAAGATAATAGAGCCTGTATAGAGCAAATCACGAGTATCAAAAACACGTGCATATAAATGTATAAGCCAATAAAATATTGGTGTGGATTATAATAATCAAATGTACTAATTGGAGGGGTGATTTTTTATCTAAGTTGATGTAAGAACTAAATGTAATATTTTTAAGTAATTTTAAGGGAGAGTATCCTGATTTAAACATCCTAAAGATGTTAAATGGAGACATCTTAAAGTCTCGAAAAATTGGGAGAAAAAGTGAATAATTTGGAATGGAAAAGTGAATCCATGGAATGAGTAGAGGAACCAATTTCTCCATATTGTCCTTTCCCTTGGGAATCATTTTCCTTTCCTTTTTCTTTCATGTTCATTTCCTTTGACATCCAAACATAGAAAAATTTTTTTTTTTCAAAGGCCCTGATTTTGAAAACGAAACGCTGCCTACATGTTCGGCCTACTTTTCTTTGCCATGTTTCATTTCAATGAAACCATCACAATTCAAAAGTATTTTATATGATATAATTATGTGCATCATAGAGATTAACAATGTAGCAAGGAACTAAGGCTTTCAGCCCCTACTAATCTTCATCGATAATACAAAATAACTGTCACCTGCAGTCATGTGAGATCTACAAAATGTTCACCACCACCAATAATTGAGAAAACAATAGCAAGAAATTATTTGAACTGAAAGCAACATAATAGAGTTATACTGCACTGATACCAACTCAGGATCAGATGAGGCTCTTTCTTCCTGAAACAAAAGCATGAACTCCCATCATAACAAAACATCTGACGTTGAAGCAAATTAATCTCAAGTGATATTTACCAAAAAAAAAAAAAAAACCTAGTACATTTCCAATTGGTACTCTTAGTTTCCTTCGACAATGTAGTCAAATTAGACATAATTGCAGCGTTGCCTTGAACCAAATCAAAATTTGATGAACGCCTCCGAAGCTTTACTTACCTTCAACTTATGGGCAAGTTTCTAATAACAAAAATTACTCGAAAGGTTATGCACCATTAGAATCCCACAGCACATACCATACATTTTCAAAGTCTGTCCCTTGCATTCCATACGAAATAAATCTGATGGTCTGACTGTTCAGACCAACGTCAAAAACAACACAGAAAGGTTTTACAAATTATATAACAAGGGAGTGTGTCAGCATTAATGATCATTTCTCGCTATTGCTTCAAAGCAGATGATACAGATTATGTATAGTTTGGTATGGCATATCAAATTTGGCATTGTTGTGTTGAACAATTGATTCTTCCAACAGAATGAATGTCTAGAAAAAGGGTTCATGAAAAGTTTTTGAATGTAGACAATGGAGAAAACTTTGCAAAGAAAACACGACCTTCGGCAATGGTCTCTGAAGTTACATTTGGTGCGACCAAATTAAACCAAAATGTTGTAGTTGCCATCTGGGTCTACTTTGAACTCCTGCAGAAGAACCACACTAGTCTACTGTTCCAGTTTTTGACTATGAGCATGTGAGGGAAGGTTGAAAATTTCCCAACTTCTCTTCTCTAACGAACAGAATGGCAGGTGATTTCAACCCAACACCATAACCTCAATCTCACTGCGTAGAATGGGAGTCAAAAATTTAAGAAGACCATTACAATCGTCAAGCTAAAGCAGAAATTAGTAACTATCAGCACATCATATTTTTACGTGTCTTACATTAGATCAATTATGACATTGAGAGTTCTGTGTAGAGTATGCTGTGCATATGACCAATCTACCAATATAAATTCTTACAAGCACATAAAAGTATAAAACTTATAAGGCTACTATGTGCAGTATAGAAGGAAGCTGCTTGGGAGCTCGTCGCCAAGTATGAGGCTAATATTGCATGTATGTAGCTTGCATATTTGGTTAGACTTTACAATTGAGCCCAAAAAATAAAGCCATATATGGTAAATTGTTAACTGGCTTTCAATCCTAGAGGATTTCATACCACGACGGAAAGAACTTAATCAGCTAACAGTTGATTTAATATTTTACCTTATAAAATATGCCATTTTGAGTCTCATTAGCAGAGCAGACTCCATGGATCTTTCCATAAACGTGTGTGTGTGTGTGTGTGTGTGTGTGCGCACGTGCGGAGAGAGAGAGAGAGCGAGCTTCAACAAGTACTGAAGAGGGAAACATATTCTGAAAAAATCTTCTTGTGATTGAAGGACTCTAGAGTAGTGTATTTGGGTATCCCTTCATCTATCAAAAGTCTCAAATGCACATTGCATTAGGATGCTCCAAATAGGTGAAAAGTTGCATAAGACAAGAGGGCTGGCAGGTAAAATAGGATGGAGCCCATTAGATTTGTCCTCACAACAATGAGTAATTACTAGGTGTAGACCTTCAAACTACCAACTGCTATAGTCAAAATATTAGACAAGGCTTGTGCAAATTTTCCTTTGGAAAATTCTTTCCATGCTACCGGTTAGGTAGAAGTGGTTAAACCTAAAAAAAGAGAATTAGGCCTTAGAATTATGAAAGATGTTGCCAAGGCATATAACTACAAGAGAATTTGGAAATACCTAACTGAGCTTATGGATAATATTCAACATTGTTAAATCTTTCGTGCCCTAGATATTGTTTTTTTATTCAAATCTCTCATGTAATAGATACTGTTTTTTATTTACTTGCTTTTAGACAGTACACCGGCAGCTAGTTTTGAATAACATAATTTTAAGAAGGATGAATCTTGTGAATTTATATATAATAAATGGTACATTTTACAGTGTTGATGTCTACAACAAATATTATTTACACCAAAGCATGTTGGTCGTTGACACGACCAAATCCTTGTCGACAATGATTTTTCCCATACTTCTCTTTGTTTCTTTTAATTTTTCTTTGGTGAATTGACAAGGAAAAAGCACAGAATGTCGATATCGGCCAACAACGGTCAGTACAGGTGGGGTCAAATATCTAATCAGAAAAGGCCAAAACAATATGGCCGATACGTACCGATAAATGCCGATACAGTGAACCGTGCTATAAAAAGGGATAACATCTACTAATTTAAGAATAGCTAGCAGTGTAGGAGATGGGCTGGGATATGAAAACAAAGCACGGATAAACCCTATGTAGTCTCAGAAAGGTGTATGAAAACATAATACAACAACATGTTGATAAAGACATACAAAGAAACTAACACAAAGTACTAAGAAGATTTTGTGGAACTAAAGATAAATGTATAAAGTAAATTATTACTTATAACCAACTGTTTAGGGAAATAGTAAAATAATTTGCACTTTAATACTACAATGTGATACCATAATTTATTTAAGCAACTTGATATAAGTGGTTGCAACTTACCCCTCCCTTTAATACTATTAAATCTAACGAAATTGTGACTCTTTTGCCCCTAACAAATGAAAATTTCCTACTAAATCCTAAAAAGGCAAAAAAGAAAGAAAAATCCTAAAGAAAAAAAAAATCCTACTAACTCATTTTATTTTTTATTTACTTTTCTTTCTTTTAAGTGAACTTTTAGGGTTTTGAAGTAATTTTAGGGTTTGGATTAGGGGATTATGATTAAGATTAATTCTTTCAGGGTTGGATTAGGGGATTATTATGAGAAATAATTTTTTAGGAGTTAGAATTAGTATAATTAAAATAAGATTTTTGTTGAATTTTGAAATAAATAATCAATTTTATTTGTATTATTATTACAAGGGGCATTATGGTCTTTTGTGCTGACCGTTAGCCTGACTTTGCAAAACCAATTACAGTTCATGACTTCATGATATTTAAGTGAGATTATAAAGTTTATGGTATCAAGTTGTTAAAGAAAATTGTTATGGTCTCACACTGTAAAAACTGGAAAGTTTATGGTATTTAAGTGTAAACTAGCCAATACTCTTTGGACACAATAGAGAATATAGCTTTGTAGGAATTAACATTCAAATTTAACATTTATAGGCACTTGATGCAATAAAAAAATGAGTACCTTCCACCTAAACACTCTATTATCATTTCCAATTTTGCTGAAGTGTTTCAAATCGGATAATTTAATGAACATCTTAACCACAATCCATGTAGGTAAAAAAATTAATAAGACAAATATCACAAAAACTTGTTATATAAATATTACAATCTACATCAACAAAAAATAACATTTCTCAAAGGAGAAGGAAACATGCCAATCTCGATGAAAATATAATTTCCAACACGTCTCAAAAATCATTGAGTGCTCCAAAATATCTTAAAAAAAATTCCAAAAATGATCATTATGTAAAACATATATATTTCCCATGAGTGCTAGATACAGTTTTTTCAAGTATTCAGTTATGGTTGTTCATATAATGTTTCACTTTTTCATTAGTACATTTAATGTCAGACAGTGTCCAACAAAAAAAGTACCCATAAATCTACAGTCGGTATACTATGAAAACTACAATTATGTGGTTGCAATACAATGGGAAATCAAAAATAACAAAGGGGGTAGGGAGGGAGTTGTTAAAGATTGTGAAGCTTTGATCAGGTGAGGGAGTTGTCAAAGATTGTCGAGCTTTGATCATATTCCCTAGTATACATCCAACCCCAAATTCGTCGATCCAACTTGGAGTTGGTGGGGGTTGCAGGGTGGTAATGCCCCCTTGCTCGTAAGGCGAGGGTTTGGGAGCGATAGTCACCGTTTCAAGAATATGATGAGTTCGGTTCATATATCAATTGATAGGGGTAGTTCAGTAAATATATTGAAGCCAGTTGTCGTCCTAATCTCTTGAATGCTATCAAGGTGTTGTTTAGTTTTATAAGATGGGTCGCAAAATTCTTATTGACACAGACAAGTTTGGACCGAACTATGAAGTCATCCCGGTTATTCCAAAAATTTACAATCCATTAAATGAACAAAAATAATGGTTGAATTGGAGGAGCTAGAGAGTGGTTTATGATCGTTCAATACCCTTATAGTTGAAAGTAAATTATATGAGGCAGCTATAAAACTAGTCATGCTTTATAGATCGATGTAAATTAGAGAACATGTCCAAAAACAGAAAAAGTTGAAATGAAAGCTAAGATGGATGAGTTACATTGAAACATCATATAAGAAATTAGTGTATTCGTGGGAAGTTGGAGGTGGCACCAATTGACGATAAAATGAGAACTCTAGAAAATTTGTCTTAGGTGATTTGAAGTTTGAACATGTGCGATAGAACAACCAGATCCACAAGGTTGCAAGTGATAAGATATTAGTTAAAGAAGTAATAAAATATTAGTTAAAGGAGTTTCTAGAACCATAGGTAGGCCTAAACGAGCTTGAATTAAGGTTGTAAAGAAGAATATTTTTTTGTTAATAATCATAGAGAAAATGGTCCTTAACATAGCTCAATGGAAGAAAATGATCCAAATAGCCAACCACAAAATTTTTGTCCAAGGGATATGTTGTTGTATTATTTATTAAGGGACTGCCTTGGTTCGTAGTAAGTGGGGCTTTGAAAGTGATAATAATCAACATTTTGTTCAAATTGAAAATGGAAGAGAAGTGGGAACTAGTGATGTATTTCCAATTTAAGCCTCCCATTTTTTGCACATTCCCACATCCTCTTCTTGATGAGGATGTGGGATGCAAAGTGTGTTTTTGGCATTGTTTATTATTTGATTGAGTTATGAAAGTGGAAGAAGGTACAAGTTTTCGCTTGACTTTCTACTATTTGCCAACAAAAGGTGGAGATTTGTCACTTTCATGAGAGAAAAATCACACGTACCTAACAAAATTTGGAAGTGCAAATGCATGAAAGTGGAAGTTTATTCAAACATGAATTTGTCACTTTCCACTTCAGCTGCAACGTATCAAACAAACCCTAAGTGAATAAGAATATCAAAAAGTCTTTGTTGGATGCAACGGTAATCACATAAATTCATGGAACTCCTAGTTTATATTCCAAATACGTCTCTCTCCCTCTCTCTCTCTCTCTCTCTCTCTCTCTCTCTCTCATATATATATTCTTTTTTCATATATATATATATATATATATATATATATATATAAAGGGTAAATTTTATTCCAACTCAACACATAATCATACAATCATATATATATATATATATATATATATACACACACACACACAACTTTTTTGAAAAGGTAAGTTGTTTAATTGCACTAAGAATAGAAAAAGATATGTACATTGAGGCCTTTAGCCCTACTCATTGCCTGTGTCTTTTACCCTGGCTTACAATGGCATGGTTACTAAGCATTGCTAGATAAGCTGAGCCTGTATCAGTATACCTTATATACATATACACTATAGTGGCTAGCAGGTGGAGGAGACATAACGCAAATCCTGGTTGGGTGGGTTATCCCACGGGAAAGCGTATTATTCCTTATATATATATTTTTTTTGGAAAAGGGTAAATTTTATTCCAAAAGTAAAGCAATAATCTTACAACATACAATCAAAGTGGGACTCCCACTCATCAATTCTCCATAGCATTTACATCAAACTCGATGTTATGGAAAATGCCTACCGGAGGGGTAACCAGCCCCTCAAAAATCTGACGGTTTCGTTCCCGCCATACATGCCAAACTGAAGCAGCCAGACGAACTCTGGCGGTCCGGAACCAGTCCTACCCTCGACCCCTGCAATCCCGGAGCACCGTGATGATGTCCCCAATTCCCTTCCCGGAGACGCACACTCCCAACGCTATACTTTGCTCCGACCAGATCTGCCAAGCCAGTGCACACTCGAAGAAAATATGCTTTATAGATTCATGCTCCAGACTGCAAAGCACACACTTGGGATCCGGAACCGGCACTCCAAACGAACTCAGGCGATCCCTAGTCAAAAGACGGCCCAGTAGAAGCTTGTAGACACAAAGCTGCATCTTCCTGGCCAGACCCTTGCACCATACGAACTCGTAGTCAGAACTCCGAGGAAAGGTGCGTCGGATGAGGTTGTAGCAGCTCCGGAATTGGAACTCCCCAGTTCTAGGAGTTGCTCCTGTCGGCCCCTAAATCCACCGATCAGCAGGCAAAGCCGGATCAATGACAATAGTACTAATGATCCCACCCAGCTCCTCGGTAAACCGATAAGACTCCGGCCTCCACTCCCCGTCGCGAATGATGCGACTACACGTCAGACCACGCATGTCCTCCTGATGTGTCGGGGCTCCCCTGATGTCCAATAGCGAACGCCTATCTATCCAAGGATCCCGCCAAAGGTCCGTTCCAGACTCATCCTTCATGACCTTCCGAATTGCAGATTTGAGTACCCCCTGTGTCGCAAGACAGTCTTGAACGTGACTGAGTGATTGTTGTCAGTAGTACACGTCCAAAAGTTGTCCTGCTTCACGTATCTGCTGTGCATCCAGTCCGCCCAGAGAGACCCCCCGTTGATGAATCTCCAAGCCAGCTTAAGTGCGGAGGCCTCTCTAATCTCCAGCATCGGCCTGAGCCCCACTCCTCCCTCCTTCCTGGGTCGACAGAGCTACTCCCAAGAGATCGCATGCATACCCCCTCTCAAATGAAATCTGCACAGAGCCGCTCCACTTTCCTAATAGTGGCAACAAGGAGGAGGATGGACTGCAGCCAGAAATGAACCACAGCCGAAATCACCGATCTGACCAGCTCGATGCGGCCGCCAAATGACAAATCGGCAGCTTACCAACCTTCCACTCTCCTCTGGACATACTCCACCAGACTATGGCAGTCCTGATCCCACGCATAGTTGACTGTGAGAGGCACTCCTAAGTAACGCACCGGAAGATCACACCTCGCGATACCCAGTACATCGGCCCGCTCCTCCTTCTGGAAACATAGGGAGCTGAAGTAAACCCTGCTCTAATCCATGTTCATCTGAAGGCCCGAGAGGGAATTCAATTCTTCCATAATCGCCGCAAGCGTCTGTAAACCCTCCGTCGATGGCTGGATGAACACCAAGAGATCATTTGCATATATAAGGTGGGTAACTGGGGGATCCACCCTCCGAAACAAAGGGACCAGCCTCCCACGGTGCACTGCCAGGTCCATCAGGCATGTAAAGTATTTCATAACAAGTGTGAACAGGTAAGGGGACAGGGGGTCACCTTGCCTAAGCCTACGATTGCTCTGGAAGTACCCATAAGGAATGCCCTGGATAAGGACAGAGAAAGTGGGAGACGTGATGCACTCCCGGATCAATGCAACCCAGTGGTCCACGAAATCCATGGCGGTCATCAAATAACAGAGGAAGTCTCGATTGACCATGTCATACGCCTTCCGCAGGTCCAGTTTCACACATGCTTTCTCCCCTCCGGGTTTGCGAAAGCCCCTCACCATCTCATGAGCCAGGAGGCTGTGCTCAGCGATCGACCTCCCCTTGATGAACGCAGCCTGATTCGGAGATACCAAGTTCGGCATGATCCCCTCCATCCGCCGGCACATAAGGTGCGTAATTATCTTATAGAGATAATTACAATACGCAATAGGTCTGAAATCCGTCAATGCTGTCGCTCCCTCCTTCTTTGGCACCAAGGTCAGGAAAGTGTAATTCAGCTCTTTCAAAAGCTTCCCTTTGATGAAGAATTCTTGCACCACCTCCAAGACCTGATGCTTCAGAATGTCCCAGTGGCGTTTGTAGAACCCACTGCTAAAACCATCCGGTCCAGGAGCCTTGTTGGGATCCGCCACCTTGACAATAGATTCCACCTCCTCCAAAGTAACAGGGGCAAAAAGAATGTTATCCCATACGGAGTCACCAATCTCTTCGTAACAACCTCTGGGAACACAGACAGGTAGTCAGTCTGTAAATATAACTCAGAATAGTACCTAACAGTCTCGCCCTGGATCTCAGCCGGCGTTCCCACTAGGATGCCATCTGCATCAAGAAGCTGGGAGATGTGATTCCTATGTTGTCTTATCCGGATAACATCATAGAAGAACTTGGAACACCGGTCGCCATCTTTGAGCCAGGAACATTTGGCACGCTGAGCCGTGCTAATCTCCTTCTGCAGCCTCAGGATGTTGACTTCTTCGATCAGCTCCTTCTCTCTTGTCGCCAGGTCCCCATTAAGCATGTCAGCTTGCATGTCCTGCTGGATGGCCCGCAACTCCACCTCCTTAAATTCTAAGGTAGACTTGGGCAACCCTTTCACCCAACTCCGAAGAGCCTTCTTCGTGGCCTTGAGACGACATACCAAGCGGAACTGGGCCGTCCCCTCCTGACAGCTAGTAAGCCCCTCTGAGACAGCCTCCAGGTAGCCCTCCGAGAGATACCAACTGTTGTTGTACCTGAAAGGACGGGACTTTCCAGGAGACCGAGAAGTGAAGCCAACCCTGATGGGAGAATGATCGCTCGTCCCAGCGGCCAGACTCTCAGTCGAAGAATTGGGGAAATGCCGGAACCATTCCCCATTGCCCAGAGCTCGATCAAGCTGGCATGCAACCCTGTTATGAATTGCTTTGTTGAGCCAAGTCCAGATAAAGCCTGAGCAGGACAATCCCTGGAGCCCCGCATATAGAGTCTGGAACTGGGCGACCACCCACCTTCTCCCCTCGGTGCAGAAGGGCATTGAAGTTTCCGATCAGAAGAAGTGGAAGGAACGACGAATCTGCAGCAGCGGCAACTCGGAAGATGTCGCTCCACAGGGACTCTCGTCTCCTTCTGTCGTTGTGGCCGTAAACCGCCCCCAGCAAGAACCGAAAGCCACCCTTGTTCAAGAAGGAGATGGCAATCAACTGCTCCGTCATCAAGATCAAGTCACCATCCCAGCTCTTCGAGTTCCAACGAACCCAAATCCTGGCCATGTCACATAGAGCCAGGTTGTGCAGTTGGGCCCAATTAGATGGGGTCTGCCGAGCAAGAGTCTTTTCACCTTTGATCTTAGATTCTAATAGAACAGAAATGTCACATTTCTCTCTGTGCAGCACCCCACAAATCTCTCTCCACCTCCCTAGCGAACACGCCCCCCTCACATTCCAGGCGATAATAGCCATTAATTAATGAGAGGATGGGTCCCCCGGAGAAACACCCGGATTGGCACCTGGAGAATGTGCCACATCCGACGCTAAAAGATCCTCCTCCATCCCAGTCGGAATGGCCTGATGGGGAACGACCTGAGAGAGCACCAACGCCCATGATTGTCAACACACACCGCCTCCTCTCTGTCAGTAGGATGAGGGCCGTCACTCAGCGGACCGACAACACGTCTCTTCCGACAGTAAACCTGCCCCTCAGCCGATCCGCCACCCCCTCGCGCCTCAATCTCCGACGCCACCATGCCTCTTGTAACTATACTACTCTGCCCCGGGCAAGTGGTCAGCGTCCCACTCGTGGGAGCAAGCTGTGTAGAGACAATGAGGCTCATCCCACCATCACTCACTGGATGAGTAACCACTCCCACCAAGACCTCCTCTCCAATGTCATCTCTGAAATCCATGTCGCAGGGTGAGTCTGGAGCCTTACTCAGGAGAATAATAGACTCCACCTGAGGTCCAACCGCCGAACAAGCACTGGCCAGATGCCCAAAACAGGAACAGCGTAAACAGGTAGGTGGGACCCATTTGTATTCTACCTTCTGGGTAAGCACCTCACCAGAAGGAATCTCATATTCCACCATCTTCGGTAGCTCCCTCCAGCCCGAATCTCCACAAAAATTATGGCATACATCAACCTCGACCGAAAGGCAGTAGCTTCATCCGCCTTGATCGGGGTGCCCACCAAGCTCGCCAGCCGCATCAGCAAAGGTATACTCCAAAACCGGACAGGGAACTCACGGAAGCGAATCCATACAAGGATGGCATTCAGAACTTCCCTCTCACAACGAAGCTCCAGGGTCCATTCCTTTAGAATGATAAGCCTGCCGTCGAACGTCCAGGGGCCACCTTGGAGGATCCTAGCGACATCCTCCACAAGTACGAACTACACATAATAGAAGCCGTTCTCGCGGGCAAAGAATTCCATACTCCCCTTAGGCTGCCAGACACGCGCTGCATAACCCCGGGTCTGTCCGTAGAAAGGCTTGTTGTCTAGAACATACAGAACGAGGGTATTCTCCCAGTATGCTGTCACCTTCTCTATCTCCTCCGCAGGGAACGAGGTCCGGAAATCCCTCCCTGCCTTGATCGGCGGCACGAACTCCATCGATGTGGGACTTTTCGGCCCCACAGGTTTGCAAATCTCTGCCCAGGATCGTCCAGCAGGCCGAGTAGTCGCCCCATGTGGCCTGGGGATAGCCTCCGGGCGGGGAGACCCAGATCTCTGAACACCGAGATCCACCACCTTACTCTTCCCCTTGTCCGCCGCGGTCGCCTTTGGCCGCCAGCCCACCGATCTCCCAGCAGACACCCCAGGACCACGGGCCGATGGCCGCGCCCCTGACCCGCTCTGTCGATTGTCAGCAGGATGGAGATCCCTAACATGGCCATGTCCTCCTCCTGCCTTTCCCCCAGACTTCGCCACGCGACGACGCGTAACCGTCGTCCATCCTCCTCCCTCCATCTGGTTCCCCGGAGATCCAAATCCTGCTCCAAATTCGAAGTTAGGAGCGATGGGGCTACCCCGCTGGATCCGATCCCCTTCCGACACTGAAACCGACCCCCCCACCGCCGCCATAGAAGGGCCGCCCGACCCCCCCCCCCCCCCCCCCGCCTTCGTTCCCCCCCTCCCGGCCGCCTGGGAGGGCGCCGCCGCTCGACGCCGATCCGGGGGATCCGCCCGAAACCCCCCCCCCCCCCCCACCTTTGCTCCCGCCCCCCCCCCCCCCCACCGCCTGGGGGGGTGCCGCCGCTCGTCGCCGTTCCGGGGCTCCGCCCGACCCCCCCACCTTAGCTCCAGTCCCCCCCCCCCGTCCGCCGGAGGGGCCGCTGTCGCGCGCTCCAGAACCGGAGGGTCCGCCCGACCCCCCCCCCCCCCCCCCCCCCCCCCCCGCCGCCTGGGGGGCAGCCCGGCCCCTCCCTTCTTCCCCGACGTCCTCCCCCCGCCGGCAAAGGGATCCGGCGGCCGCGGGGGAGGAACCCTAGCCTCGCGCGCCCGATCGCCAAAATCGCCCGCTGCTCCCGAACCCATTTTTTATTATTCCTTATATATATATATATATATATATATATATATATATATATATATATATTGGAATAAGGGTGAATTTATTCCTCGCATAAAGCGGAAAAGGTATTAAAATACATAATATCACAACATCTCTAGCCCCAAAATAAAGTACTATGGGGCCATTACTGATACATCGAATTCTATGTTATGTAGAATTCCAATTGGGGGGGTAGTCAAGCCCTCGAAAATGCGTCGGTTCCGCTCCTTCCAGATGTGCCAAACGGACGCGACAAGATGGACTCTGGCTCTTCTGACCCACCCCGGATCCTGGCCTCTGTGATCTCGGATCCAGCTGAGAATGCTCCGGATGTCTGTCTACCCCAACTCCTCCTCTCAACTGCGCGCACTGCTCAGTCCAAATGTGTCAGGACATCGGGTATACAAAGAAGAGATGTCCCATAGATTCATCCTCCCCATCACATAGTACACATTTGGCATCCGGGATCTGTATCCCAAACCTGAGGAGTCTATCTCTCGTCATCAGTCTACCCCGTAGCAGGCGGTATGCACATAGTTGCATTTTACGTGCAACCCCCTTGCCCCAGATGAAGTCCACCTCCTCATCCCGGTCGTGGTGTGTCCGGACCAAGTCGTAGCAGCTACGAAAGCAGAATAGTCCTGACCCAGTCCCCGAACCTGGGCCAGCCCAGCTCCAGGAATCCTCGTGCTGGCTAGCGTCAATAGTAATACGGCGAATCTCCTCGGCAAGCTGAGCAGTATACGGATATCCTTCTGGCCTCCACACTCCATCCCTGATGATCCGACTGCATGTAAGTCCCCTGCCCGCCTCTCTATCCAGCTGACCACCCAATATCTCTAGTAAGGATCTGGAACTCAACCAAGGGTCTAGCCATAGGTCGGTAGTCGTCCCATCCTTCATGTGCCTGCAGATAGCTGTCTGGAGCACCGGTCGACACCTCAGGATGGCCTTAAACGTGACCGAGAAGTTGTCAATCCTGCAGGCCCAGAAGTTGGTCCTCCGAAGATATCTATTCGTCATCCAGTCCGCCCAGAGCGACCCCCCTTGATGAATCTCCAGGCCATCTTTACACAAGCTGCCTTCCTGACCGCATGAAGCGGTCTCAACCCAACTCCTCCTTCCTCCCGAGGCCGACAAAGCTGGTCCCATGAGATCGCATGCATCCCTCCCCTCCAGATGAAGTCAGCACAAATGGCCTCCACTTTCCGAATAGTAGCCGTCGGTATCTGTATAGACTGGAGCCAGAACATCGTGATACCCGCAATAATCGAAAGCACCAGCTCAATCCGTCCTCCAAAAGATAGACCAGCCGCTAGCCAGCCCTCCACTCTCCTCTGAGCAAAATCCACCAAGCTGTGGCAATCCTGCTCTCTGGCATAGTTGACCGTCAGCGGGACCCCCAAGTATTTCACTGGAAGCTCGCCTCTGTCCACTCCCAAAGCGAAGGCTCTCTCCTCCTGCTGAGTACACCGGGAGCTGAAGTAGACTCTGCTTTTCTCCCTATTTAACTGAAGCCCAGAGAGACGACCGAACTCCTCCATAATGTCAGAGAGTGCTCTCATTCCCCGCATGAAAGGCTGGAGAAGCACCAATAAGTCGTTAGCATAGATCAAATGTGAAACAACCGGACTCACCAACCGGAAAAGGGGGACGATCCTCTTGCTATGCACTGCCGTATCCATCATACATGTAAAGTACTCCATCACCAAGGTAAAAAGATACGGGAAAAGGGGGTCACCCTGCCTCAACCCCCTGTTACTCTTAAAGTATCCATGCGGTGTGCCCTGGATGAGGACAGAGAAAGTAGGGGAGCAGATGCACTCCCTCACCCTCGCAACCCACCTCTCGTCGAACCCCATGGCAAGCATCAAGTGGCACAGGAAGTCCCTGTTGACTGTATCATAAGCTTTCCGGAGGTCAAGCTTCACACAAGCCTTCATCCCCCCCGGTTTGCTGAACTCCCTCACCATCTCATGGGCAAGCAAGCTGTGCTCCGCGATCGACCGGCCCTTGATGAACGTTGCTTGATTCTGGGACACCAAACCCTGCATAATCCCCTCCATACGCCTGCACATAAGATGAGTGATAATCTTGTAGAAAAAATTACAGCAAACAATGGGCCGAAAATCTGCAAGTGAAGTCGCTCCCTCCTTCTTAGGCACCAGCGTCAAGAATGTGTGGTTCATCTCCTTCAGCAGCCTGCCCTCCACAAAGAACTCCTGTACCGCCGCAAGAACCGGGGCCTTAAGCACACCCCAGTGTCGCTTAAAGAACCCAGAAGAGAAACCATCCGGCTCGGGAGCTTTGTTGGGATTAGCCTTCATCACAATATCTTCCACCTCCTCCAACCTCACAGGGGCCAGAAGCAGACTGTTCCCGTGACGGGACACCAGTCTCTTCGTGACAAGAGCAGGGAACATGCTCGTATAATCCGTCTGTTGATATAATGCAGTGTAAAATCGGACGGCCTCCTCCTGAATCTCCACCGGATCCCCTACAAGATGTCCCTCGGCATTCAGAAGTCTGGAAATGTTGTTCCGGTGCTGGCGGGTGCGGATCACATCGTAGAAGAATTTGGTGCAGCGATCTCCATCTTTGAGCCAAGTACATTTAGCCCTCTGTGCCGCACTAATCTCCTCCTGCAGTCTCAAGGTGCTGACCTCCTCAATCAGGATTTTCTCCTTAGCCGCCAGCTCTCCATTCATAATGTCAGCTTGGAGGGCCACTGAGTGTCCCTAAGTTCGGCTTCCTTTTCCGCCAGAGAAGTCCGTGGTCTCGTCAGCACCCACCCTCTGATTGCCCGCTTGATTTGCTTGAGTTTGTGCACCATGCGGAACTGGGCCGTGCCATCCTGGAAGTGCTGCATCGCTGCCGTAACCACCTCCTCATAACCCGCCGACAGATACCAGCTGTTGTTATATCGAAACGGCCTCGCCCGAAAGGTGGGACGCTCACAGAGGCCTACCCGGATGGGAGAATGGTCACTAGTACCCGCCGCAAGACCTTCCGCCACCGAGTTTGGAAAGCATCTGAACCACTCACTATTGTCCAAGGCCCGATCCAACTGACAAGCGATCCGATTTTGAGTAGCCTTGTTGTGCCAGGTCCAAATGTGTCCAGCACGCTCCAGCCCTCGTAACCCAGACATAAGCAAACACCTCTAGAAGTCATATAGGATCGAGTCCGGAATAGGTCGACCTCCCACCTTCTCATGACGAAGCAACATAGCATTGAAGTCCCCCATGATGAGTAGGGGGAGATGCAAGTTGTTCGCCAAGTGACCCAGATGCACAATATCCTCCCATAAAGCCTCCCGGAGTCTCCGATCATTGTGCCCATATACATCACCCAGTATGAAACGGAACCCACCTTTGTTCTCAAAAGTAACGCCGATGAGCTGTTCTGACTTATGAATCTGCACCCCCTTCCAGCTACCTTTGTTCCACCTAACCCAGATTCTTGCCATACCGTAAAGATCTAAGTTGTGTATGTGGTCCCAGCTAGCCGGAGTCCTACGCGAGAGCATAGCGGCCCCTCTAATCTTCGTCTCCAGTAGAATAGCAATGTCACACGCCTCTCTCCTCAGAACCCCTCCAATCTCCCTCCATCGTCCAATGGAACACCCCCCTAATGTTCCATGCAAGGACCGACATCTAAATAATAGATGGGGGGTCCCCCTGGAACTCGTCTGGATCGACACTCGAGGGAAGTGTCTCATCTGTCTGATCAATGACCGCATCTACCATGGAGGAAGGAGCAAGATGCGCCTGAATCCTGCTAAGAGTGAGAGTCCAGTCAGGATTGTCTTCGGTCTGGTTATCCATGTCCCTTGCCTGAGGGATATCGTCCAACGTGGCCGAGGCGTGTCTCTTCCTGCTACTGTATACCATAATTGCTGGAGTGGCCTCCACCACCATCTGCCCACTAGTAACCGCACTCATACCCCTGGTCACCAGTCCTCTGTGGCCTGAACGGAACCAATGCACCCTGCATGCTCTCCTGTCTCTGCGGTGGTCCTGTCTCCAGCCTCCTATCAACCTCCATCACTGTGTCCTCCTCCATATGTTTGTCTGGCGCCGTCTCCCCAGGCAGGTGACTGGCAGCCATCTCCTCCTCATGTGCCTTCGTCTGAACCGTCTTCGTCCCAGGTGCCTCCGTCTGGGTCACATGTGGCCTAGCTGCCTCCTTCCCCTTGTGTTTGCACGCACTGGTAGTGTGCCCAAAGCACTTGCAGTGAGAACACATGGGTGGGACCCAATCATATTCCACTGACTGCGTCAGAACCTCTCCAGACGGTACCTGATACTCAAGCATGCTCGGTAGCTCTGAGCCCGCCTTGATCTCGAAGAAGACCCTGGCATACATCAGTCTGGTACGGAAAGCAGTGGCCTCATCTGCTTTGATCGGCTTTCCCACGAGGCTGGCGAGTCTCATAAGAAGAGGAATGCTCCAATATTTCACTGGAAACTCTGGGAATCGGATCCAGACGGGGATAGCATTCAACACTTCCTTCTCACACCTCAGCTCCGGTATCCATTCCTTCAGAATGATGAGTCTCCCATCAAACGACCATGGCCCCCCCTGTAAGATCCTGGTCACATCCTCCGCCAGCTCAAACTTGACATAATAGAACCCATTCTCCCGTGAGAAGAATTCCATGCTGCCTTTGGGCCTCCAAACTCTCCGCGTAACCCCGGATTTAGCCATAGAATGGCTTGTTCCCTAACACATATAGCACTAATGTGTTCTTCCAGAAGTCAGATACCTCCTCTATTTCTTCTGCAGGGAAGTATGCCCCGAGTCCTCCAACCGCCATCGGGGTAACATATTCCATCGACAGCGGGCTTTTAGACGCTACTGGAGTGCACACCTCCTTCCACGACCGAGGCCTCTGCTCCTCAGAGGAGGTCCTGGTTGGAGGGGTCGCAGCGCCCGGGCCCTGCCTACCAGTATCAATAACAACACCCTTAGCCTTCTCGGCCGCCGTCGCCTTAGGCCTCCAACCAGTAATAGAACGCACCATTCCTCCCCCACGACGCCGGATATCCATGGTGCCGACCATAGAGGGTCGATTCCCATGGTTCCCTGGCCCCGCCCTTCCCGAAACTTGGGACAGTGTCCCTCGCCGTCCTCCCGTACGTCTTCGCGTCACCGTCTGCCAGCTAGCCTCCCCAGAGTTATCTTCCCCGGATCCAAACTCGAAAACGGGAGCCTCTCCTCCGGAAGTGCCGCCTCCGCCTCCTCCCGACCCCACCCCGCTTGGAGAAATCCCGCCGCCGCCACCCGACCCCCCCCCCCCCCGCGTGGGGGGATCCCGCCGCCGCCCGGCCAATGGCCGCTGCCCCCGCTGCCACCCGACCCCCCCCCCCCCCGCCTGGGGGGGTCCCGCCGCCACCGCCCGGCCTAGGGCTGCTGCCCCCGCTGCCACCCGACCCCCCCCCCCCCGCCTGGGGGGGGGATCCGCCGGCGCCTCCCGACCCCCCCCCCCCCGCGTGGGGGGGGGGGTCCCGCTGCTGCCGCTCACCAGGAGTCATCCGCCCCCTCCCGCCCCTCCCTGCCGACGAGGCCCCCTTCCCGCAAGCGGATCGGGGGGTCGGGGGGGAGGGACGGTCGACTTGTCATAAACCCTAGCAGAGCCCAGGTCGCCCAGGTCGCCTATCATTCTTTTATATATATATATATATATATATATATATATATAAATATTAAAAACCAAAGCCCGTGTCAAAGACACCCCGCTGGCTTTGGCCCGGGGCCCGTGTCCACTGACACCCAGCCGACTCCCGTGGGGCTCGATCCCTATATATATATATATATATATATATATATATAAGAGAGAGAGAAAGAGAGAGATGACGGACTCAAATATGGACTGATACATATAGATGAGGACAGCTTCATTATATGCAACTGTGAGTTGAGTAACGGGAAAAATAACATATAATAGGGCGGGAACCAGCAAACCGTCATTAAAATGAGCGGGAACCAGCAAACTGTCATCACGTAAATGAAAGATGTAATGACAACCAAATTATCAGCAAGAAGACAACTGAGGAAAGCTAAATTAAGAGGATACAGGTACAGAGTATAGGGTATGTCATATCAAATGTTAGAGATGTTCCACAAGACCAAAACTTGCAGATGTTAAAATTTGAAAGAGTTGGGGGGTGGGGGTGGGGGGGGGGGGGGGGGGGGGGGGGGGGGGGGAGACAAAGAAGACTTCAATAAAGGTGATCATAAATGATTTACAAATAAAAGTTAAGAGTAAGGTAAGACTAACCCAGATAAGAATTAATTCCAAAATAGCAAAATATAACCACCTTAATCTTTGAGTATGTCATTTAAGATTTAATATTGATTAGCATTAAGTAACATATGCAATAATACATCCTCTTAGTACGTATATATACAAGAAACCATAAAATGAAATCTATCAATGGGAAATTTGAGAAAACCTTCGGGTGCAGCCGAGTAGATCTCCTGGGGCGGAGGACTTCATCAGATATAGTATCTTTTGCTGATGTTCTTGCAGTTCTTAAATTCACCACCATGCCACTATTAATTTCATCCTCATGTTGGTGCCTCTTATGCTGGATCTCCTCATTAACCTCTGGACTGTGAGATCTTTTGGGGTTTCTATCAGATGAATTTTTCATCTCCTTCACCGGAGTTCTTTTAACCTGCATGCAAAATCAAACAAGAATAAATCAATAGAGAGAGAAGGGTGTTCCACCGATTAAACTGTAAAATGATACTGGGAGGAAATGTCTCTTTTATATGTGTAGCATGTTCAACAAAACACAAAAGGCAACTCTAATGTATCATTCCTCTTCAGATACCAGCACATGTTTTTGACAAAGTTCTATTATACAAGGCTTTTCCACATCAAAAGTTCGTCTAATGTAGACACCCTCCGAAACAATAGAACTATTAGATGTGGGTTGATCTACAAATTCAATGTTGTCTAACCATTAATGTTAATCCATTGATAACTTCCCTGATATGTCAATTGCAATAACCACATACATTTAGAGCAAAATGTTTTTCAATCAACATGTAGTTAAATATGTTAAATCCTATCTCAAAGCAAAGCACTACAATCGTAGGCATAACCAAAAAGCCTAGTATTGAATATTTGGTGTTGCTTTTGGATCCTTTTTTTCTAGCCATTTCTATCAAAGGTGGAATATTAAGACAGGAAGATAAGTGTTTTGTTACAGATATCCAATCAACTGAAGGCTCAAAAAGAAAATAATATAGACATGTGAGTGTATGCTAAATCATAAAATAGCACAGAGGTTCATGTCTTATATGCTTATTCACTACTCATAGTGTTTATTCCCGGGGCGTGATTTTAAGATGAAAAACTGATTTTGGCAAAACTTCGAGGAAGGTGCACAAATGAGATCCCGGAGGATTCAGAAAAAACGAAATCAAATATAACACTTCGAAGAAGGCACAAAAGATTTCGTAGCAGCAACAATGAAAGCCCACAAACAGTTTCTGATTAGATCAGAAACGATCTCGTTCAGAACGATATACAAGTGAAAAAGATGAATGGAAGAAGAAATGAACAGAAGAAGACGATGGCATGCTGGGGGTGAAGGATCACCGTTGCTCAAAGCTAGATTCGTCCCACACGAATAGCTTCGAGGAACCAGCAAGTTCGATAAAGAACTTTGGAACACTCTGCTCTTCTGACTCCTCGGATGAACAAAGAACGCACAAAAGATTTCGTAGCAGCAACAATGAAAGCCCACAAACAGTTTCTGATTAGATCAGAAATGATCTCGTTCAGAACGAGATACAAGTGGAAAAGATGAACAGAAGAAGAAATGAACAGAAGAAGATGATGGCATGCTGGGGTGAGGGATCACCGTTGCTCAAAGCTAGATTCGTCCCACACGAATAGCTTCCAGGAACCAGCAAGTTCGATAAAGAACTTTGGAACACTTTGCTCTTCTGACTTCTCGGATGAACAAAACTCCATCTCTATTTCTCTCTTCACTGCTCTTAACTATGGAATTTCATAAGGAAATCGTAGTGAACAACTTGAAGAGCTGTGAGAGAGAAGAGAGAAACTTATATAGGTGCGCGCAGTAACCGTCCAGTATACGAAACGTTCGGGACGTAGAAGGAACCGTTTCCGAACGTTTCGTAACCGTTCAGATCAGACACAGACACAACAGCCAACTGCGCTAACCGCGCGCACCGCGCCAACTGCACTAACCGCGCGCCCCGCGCTAACTGCGCCAACCGCGCACACAACGCCAACCGCGCCAACTGCGCACGCGCGCACCGCGTACCCGCGCACAGCGCACGCTGCACGTATTGCGCACCAACTGACCTCGCGAACGGCAGCACGAACGGTCGTGCGAATGGTTCGCGCGAACGGGTGCGCGATCGACAGCGCAGAGGCTCGCGCAACGAGCGCAACTAAAGCACACAATGCGCCTAGCGACGATGCTGACGTACTAATTAAGCCCCTACGGGGCTTAGCTCCAAAGAAATAAATTCCAAGAGCATGACAAAAAGCATTAATGCTTCATTGTTGAGTTAGCCTTTTTTCCACTAGAAAAACACCCCCACATGGTACCCATGTACCCCTCCACACCACATGTGCATCTCTAAACACAAGCAAAGCTTATATATAGAGATACAAGTCATTTGGCCTAGGCAATGTGGGGCTATTTTTCTAGTTTTTAAGGCCAAACACCAACAATCTCCCACATCACTATATATGAGTTTGAGTGTTCTCCACAGTGACTGTCCATCATGCATTAGGATAGATGTCGCTGACGACTTGAATCTTCCTGCATGGGTTAAATAACAGTATGATACAAGAATGGACTAGGCCTTAAATTCTGCATCATAGCTGCAATTCTTTCCACTCACACAATATAGTCATATGTGCTTCTGGTTGTACATTAAAGTCCTTGTGCCAGCCTGATTTCGGTGTATGTATTTTGGACGTCTACAAGTTTACCCTTAAGAGATGGTCTGCTATCTCTGTTCATACACTCTAGGTGAGTTCTTTATTAAAGAGACATGGCATGAAGCCTTGCGCTTCCTTGCGGTGCTACACCGCTATGACATGGCTTAAAGCCGAGACTTTACCCCTACCTGGGTACCTCTTCGTGGTGTCGTGCCACAGTAAGATGAGGACATTGTCCCCTTTGTAGTGCTGTCTACAACTCTGTAATTTCATCATACAGCATTAGGCCATCTGCCTATTTGCAGTGCTACGCCGCTGTGACTCGGCTCGCGAAGCCGAGACATTACTCCTACTTGGGAACCTCATGGTGGAGTCACCCCACTGTAGCATGGAGTTGTAATACTCCTTGTAGTGCTGTGCTACCGTGCTTCCTATAAAGCATAACAGGCATTCACTCTGCCTGAGAACTCATTAAAGCGTTTAAGCCATCGTCAACACAGGATATGTTCTTCGCAGAAAATATATAGTAGACAACAGTGATTGTGGGTCCGTATCCCTTCCATTTCACAGAGGACATATACCCAATGTTCCTGATAATTTCCCACTTAGTAGTCCTCCCTTGAACCAAAAGCTAGATGCCTAGTAGATTTCTCTTTGAACTAATAGCATAAAACTTTATGATAGGATTACAATAACACAATATCAGAATACCTTCAAGTCATTTTACTTGATGTGTCTTCGACCAGCTGGCGTTTGAGGCCCCTTGTGAACGGATCCGCTAGGTTCTTCCGACTCCGAACATCAAATCAATTACTACAATGACACCTCTCTTAATGAGATCGTGCATTGCTTTGTGCTTTAGCCGCACAGTTCTCTTCTTCCCGTTGAAGAGGTCATTCGATGCCACCGCAGCAGTCGTCTGGTTGTCACAGTATATAGGTATTGCCGGTATCTGTGTCCTAACCAATGGAAGATAATACATGAGCTCCCGAAGCCATTCTGCTTCTTCTGTTGCGGAATCAAGTACAAAGAACTCAGATTCCATAGAGGAACGAGAGATCATGGTCCGCTTCTTCGACTTCCACGATATAGCAGCTCCACCCATGGTGAATATAAATCCACCTGTGGATCTCTCGCTCTCCACCTCTGAGCACCAGCTCGCATCACTGAAGACTTCTACTACTGGTGCCGATGTAGTGCAGTACATATGTCTGAGTCTTCTTGTGATATCTTATTACCCGTTTCACAGCTTTTCAGTGCTCAATGTCTGGGTTGCTCGTGAATTGACTCAGCATTCCCACGACGAAAGCTATGTCAGGCCTAGTAGTAGTAGTAGCATACATCAAACTCCCAATGACGCTTACATACTCCAGCTGCCTGACGCTTTTCCTCGAATTCGACTTCAGTTTCAGGTTACACCTGTAAGGCATATCGATCACTGGAAGATCATGATACCCGTAGCGTGTGATCATCTTCCCAATATAATGAGACTATGACAACGCCAGTCCAGTGTCCGTCCGGATGATCTTGATTCCCAAGATCACATTAGCTTCCCCCAAGTCCTTCATACTGAACTTGGTCGAGAAGAAATTCTTTGTCGCCATGACACATCCTATATCCGTACCTAGGATCAGCATGTCGTCTACGTACAGACAAACGATTACACCTCTTCCAACAGCAAACTTCGTGTAAACACACTTGTCCGTTTCGCTGACCTTGTAGCCATTTGACCTTATGACCTTGTCAAACTTCTCATGCCATATTTTGGGAGCCTGCTTCAAACCGTACAAGGATTTCACCAACTTGCAGACTTTGTCTTCAAGACCCTTGACGACAAATCCTTCTGGCTGTTGCATGTAAATCTCTTCGGTTATCTCGCCATTCAGGAAAGCTGTCTTTACATCCATCTGATGTATCACCAACTTATGTATTGCTGCGAGAGCAATTAACATTCTGATGGTGGTCATCCGGGCTACTGAAGCATACGCGTCGAAGTAGTCAATCCCCTGCTTCTGAGAGAACCCCTTGACTACTAGTCTAGCCTTGAACTTGTCAATAGTTCCATCTGCTTTCATCTTCTTCTTGAAGATCCATTTGCATCCGATGGATTTCGCTCCTTCAGGAAGATCAACCAACATCCAAGTGTTATTAGAGGTGATTGAATCAATTTTATTGTCGATAGTCTCCTTTAAGAAAACAGCGTATTTGGTCTTCATCGTCTCATCATAAGTAAGCGGATCTACTTCCACATGATAGGTGACAAAGTCATCTCCGAAGTCTTACGGTATCCTTCACTCGCTTAGTTGACGGCTCAGCGAGTTCTGATTCAACAATTATTTCTGCAACTTCTTCTTGGACTACGTTCTCATTGGAAATTTCAATTTCCTGCGCACCCTCAATATTCTCCGGAATATCCGCAAGAATAATGTTCTTGTCCCTTGCAAATTTATCTTCAAAGTATTCTGCGTCGCGAGATTTAGTGATATAATTTGATTCTATATCAAGAAATCTCCGAGCATCACTCTTCTCGGCATATCTCAAGAAGATCTGTCTTTGTAGTCCTTGTCCCGAGCTTCTGAATCTTCAGATCTGTAAACTTTATATATGCCAGACACCCCCACACTCGAATGATATTCAAGTTAGGCCTGACTTTAAACCAGAGTTCATGAGTGATGTCTGACGTTGCATACGGCACTCTATTCAGAATAAAAATGGCCATCAATACAGCTTCTCCCCAATAGCAATTTGGAAGACCCACAGTCAACAGCAATGAGTTTATCATTTCTGTCAACGTTTTGTTCTTCCTTTCTGCTACTCCGTTAGATTGAGGAGAATAGGGAGTAGTAGTCTCGTTAATGATTTCATGTTCTTTGCAGAATGATGCGAATTCATGAGAGTGATACTCTCCGTCTCGATCAATTCTTATTCTCTTGAGTTGTTGCCAGTTTGCCGTTCAGTTTCGGCCCTGAACTCTTTGAACTTCTCGAATGCTTTTAGACTTCAGCAAGTATACGAACACGTATTTTGAGAAGTCATCGATGAAGGTTATGAAATACTTCATCTCGGCCTTTGTAGAGAATTGTTTGAAGTTACAGATATCGGAGTGCACCAACTCCAGAAGATCTGTGCTACGATTAACCCGAGAAAAGGGTTTCCTTGTGATCTTCATCTGAGCACACACTTCACATTTCTCTACCTTACCTCCACATTTGGAGATAAGTCCTAGACTAGACATTTTGTTTATTCTTTTACAATGAACATGTCCTAGTCTATTATGCTACAACTCAAGAGTATAATTAGAACGAGCGATTGCATTAATTTCATTAGACTGATTTAGAAGCTGAAGTTTAAACATCCCTTCGATATAAAAGGCTTTCCCGAAGTATGTTCCTTTTATGGACATTACCATCTGGCTAGCATTGATGTCCATCCTTAGGCCTGCGTTGCAGAGTAGGCCTCCAGAGATTCTTTGCAATAGCAGGTACATGCTTCACGTCTTAAAGGGTCAGAGACTTCCCTGAAGTCAGCTTCAACACCACCGTCCCGATCCCTTGTACTTCAACTTGAGCATGGTTTGCCACCAAAACACTTTCAGAGGTTGGTTTGTACGTGATGAACCATTCCTTACTAGAACAAACATGGCAGGTGGCACCAGTATCTACCTACCAGTCAGAGTCTGCCCCCACCGAAATAACCTGAGCAATCATAGCAATTACATCAGTAACCATGGAAACCTTACTAGACTCACCTTGCTCTGATTGCTTGGGTTTGAATCTGCATTCACTCTTGTAGTGGCCCTTCTTGCTACAGTTGAAGCAAGTCACATGGGACTTTGGCTTCTGTTGTTTGAAAGAAGTCCCCTTCACTTTCAGATTAGTGAGGTCCTTCTTCTTGTGGTGGAAAGCCGCCGGCTTTTTCTTGGATTCCTTCGTGTGGACCAAGTTGGCCTTAGCCATCTGCTTGGACAAAGCATCTACCTTCAGTTGAGCCCTCATCTGGTCCTCAACATAAATTTTTTGTAGGAGATCTTCCAGACCGATCTCCAATTTCTTCCTATGCATATTCGTATAGAATGTGCTCCAACCAGCGGGAAGCTTGGAGACGATCTCTCTAACAACGAACTTGTCATTGAGGAGCATCTCCTCATCTTCTAATTTCTGACGCAACTTCAGGAACTCCTTCACCTGAGGCAGCATTGTCTTCTCGTCTTCAAAGAGCCATTTGTGATATTTCTCGACGATAAATATATTGCTCTTGTTCTTGTCATCTTCATATAGTTTCTCCAGAGACTCCCATATATCTCTGGCATTGGTCTTTTTAGAATAAGATTATGCCAGATTCCTCCATAGCATTGAGGATCAGAAGCCTACATAGGCCATTTTGCCTCTTCCATTTAGACAACTTGGCATTAGCAGCAGCAATCGCGGCTGCAGTCCCATTTTCTGGAACCTTCGGTTCTTCCTTAGATAACACGTGATCGACGTCCACGAGTTGAAGATTAAGGCTAACCTTCCTCTTCCAGACTTGGTAGTGCTCTCCATCGAATTTCTCTAACTTGTTAGAATTGTTATCGATGAGTTGAGCACGAGAATTTTTCATCTTATAAATCTAGCTTTGAGATTGTTATTCCCTGGGCGTAATTTTAAGATAAAAAACTGATTTTGGCAACACTTCGAAGAAGGTGCACAAATGAAATCCCGGAGGATTCAGAAAAAATGAAATCAAATGTAACACTTCGAAGAAGGCACAAAAGATTTCGTAGCAGCAACAATGAAAGTCCACAAACAGTTTCTGATTAGACTAGAAACGATCTCGTTCAGAATGAGATACAAGTAGAGAAGATGAACGGAAGAAGAAATGAACAGAAGAAGATGATGGCCTGCTGGGGTGACGGATCACCGTTGCTCAAAGCTAAATTCGTCCCACACGAATAGCTTCCAGAAACCAGCAAGTTCTATAAAGAACTTCGGAACACTCTGCTCTTCTGACTCCTCGGATGAACAGAACTCCCTCTATATTTCTCTCTTCTCTACTATTAACTCTGAAATTTCGTAAGGAAATCGTAATGAACAACTTGAAGAGCTGTGAGAGAGAAGAGAAGAACTTATATAAGCGCGCCCAGTAACCGCCCAATATATGAAACGTTCGGGACGTTGAAGGAACCATTTCCGAACGTTTCGTAACCGTTCAGATCGTGCACAGACACGACAACGCCAACTGTGCTAACTGCACCAACTGCACCAACCGTGCGTACCGCGCCAACTGCGCCAACTACACGCACCGCGCCAACTGCGCCCAACGCGCACCGCGTACCGGCGCACAACGAGCACAGCACGCGCTGCACGCACTGCGCACCAACTGCGCACCAACTGGACGCACGAACTGGCGCGCGATCGACAGCGTAGAGGCTCTCGCAACGAGCGCAACTAAAGCGCACAATGCGCCTAGCGACGATGCTGATGTGCTAAGTGCAAAGTGCGCCAACAAAACGCTACATTACGCCTCATGAGCCCGAGCCCGAGTCCGAGTCGCTAAGTCCCTATGGGGCTTAGCTCCAAAGTAATAAATTCTAAGAGCATGACGAAAAACATTAATGCTTCATTGTTGAGTTAGCCTTTTTCTACTAAAAAAAAACCCCCACATGGCACTCATGTGCCCCTCCACACCACATGTGCATCTCTAAACACAAGCAAAGCTTATATATAGAGATACAAGTCATTTGGCCTAGGCAATGTGGGACTATTTTTCTAGTCTTCAAGGCCAAACACCAACACATAGTTGATTGAAGAGATAAGAAAAATAAGGTAACTTTTTTGCATATAAAGAAATAGCTAATTCAATCTATAGTTTGCAGGGAGAGAGAATTACATTAGTAAGCAACATAAGATGTACTCAGATTGGTGCTGACTACCAAATTTTAATGTGTCACTGTGAATAAGACAAAAGATGCCCACTCGCTAAGAATAAATATATTTACCAATAAAAATTGAACAATAAAAACAAAATATTGGTCTTTGATGTAAAAGGAATTTCACAGGATATTGATTAGGAATCCCTTGTTCAAGTAAACTTTCGCAACTACAAAGGTTTACATGTAAAATTATGAAATAAAATTTATCAGTATCCTAGAAAGTCCTAACGTCTATATCAATTAATCTCATATTGGTATACAATTTTATCACCCTCAAAAGTTCGTAACATATTAGACTTAAAAGGGTTTAACATTTACAAGTTCATTTTCATAACTACCTGTATATCCCATGGGCTTGCAGGAAGTAAAGATACATACATACTTATCATCAGACACCAATATGTTCGTTAGGATTTTATAGCTTTATTGTTTGAAGTACTAGTCCAGACATGGAGTACTACTATATGATCTGTTTAAGTTGGATAATGTCTCTCTCTACTGTGTAGTGCCAAAACTAGACAATCAGTTTAGAATATCCAAAGAAGTCTAGGTAAAAGACAACAGGAATACCAGTCCATCCTTTAATGTTGCAACAGGATCCATCATAATAGGACTTCCATGGATACATGCATGAAGAGTGAGAAGATCGTCTGCTGACCCTGCATCTGATTGAGCTTCAGTCACTGAACAACCAAGTAGCAATTGTCCACCCAGTTCAGATGCACTTGGTGACCTACGGAGGCTACCTGCAACCTCGAATGAGCCATCATTAGGCTCAGTTTCTCCAGAGACTGGACAGGCAGCATTATCATTTTCAAGGTTTCCAGAAGTCAATATATGTTTCTCAGTTTCGCCATGTTTCAGAAGTTTGTTTTCCAAAAGACTACTAGCAAACGCGTGACTGAAAATGGCTTCAACATTATAAGAACCATCAACTGCATTGCTCAAAATGGTGCACTCCAGTTCTTTGGGCTTTCTTGTTTCTTCAAGACTCAATATACCAACATTGTCAATAGGTTTCACTGAAGTAGCAAGTAGCAAAGTATTGCACTTATCCATTTTCAAAGAAGCATCTACCATGTTCTGGGGAAGAGCATTAGCATTTCCAGGACAAGCTATAGTATTTGTTATGCTTTTCTGAACATTGGAATGAGCTGCACAATAGGAAGAGTTTGCTCGATTACCATCCAAACCACCTGACATTTCAACAGGGGGGCTGACCGATGTTAATACAGAGGATTCAGAAGATACAACTGTGGCATCGGGCTGACAGCCCTCAGACTGGTAAATCTCACTAACTGAACTCATGGTAGAAGTGGTACATCCACTGTTCCTCTCTCCATTACTTTGAAGGTTAATTCCAATATTTCCAAGTTGTGAAATTTTCAAACACCCATTAACTGATACTAATTCATCAGTATGGTTTGGAAGAATTACTGACTTATGAGGCCGTGGATCTAGAGTTTCAGAAACCCCATCCCTCAAACCACGAATCCATTCCAATGGGTTTGAATTCAAATCAACATGAAGATCAATACCCTCATCAGATGCTACAAAAAACTTAAAAGAAGGGGTGGCTTTTGTAACATTCCTCTTAGGTGACAAACTTCTACCTTCTGGGTAACAATCAGCAGCCCTTGGTTGACTGTTCCTAACCGATGCTAACTTATGAACTTTGCTACTAGGGACAGCATAATTGAGTAATTTCTGGCCATGCTTTATCAGCTCTGGCAATTCACATAGTTCACTGTTAGGCCTATCCGTATCACAATTAGAATTAAGTTGTCCATCCGTCACAGGGCATCCATTTCCATCTCCAGAAGTAGTTAAAGAAAACACATGTGGAGATTTAGTATTTGAACAGACAGCATTGACAACAATATTATACGCCTGCATCAGCACATAAAAGCAAAGTATTAGAAACGCATCTCCAATTTAAGATACAACCAACAGCCCCCATAAGCTAGTAACTAAAAACTACTGAATCAAAATTTCTCTCAGATTAGTTAAATGAACAATGTGAAGGCGAATCAATAGATATGATATGCATGAAGATCCATACATTTTCCACAGCTTGACCGTCCATGTGACCAATAATTTCCATCTGCTTCCCACTTGTGGAATGTTGCCTGCCCTCGCCTCCATTTCCTTCCATACAAGGGGCCACTTTATGATTATCTGAGTCTCCAATATTCTTTATTTCTTCATATTCCCCTACGAGATAAGTTCAAGGTTAATGAGCTATAAGACCTCTTTTTCCGTTGCATTTAACTCCTGCAACTAATGGTACCATTGTCATATATAATTTGACCTTCTTTATACGTATAACAAGCATACCTTTGTTGTTCATTTCTGAAGTTTCTTTTGATTTTGTATCTTGCACAAATGATTTGCTGAAAGATAACTCCATGGGACTATTCAGTCTCTCCTTTGAAGGAGCTGGGTGGACATTATTCTTCTGCATAAAAAGACCATGCTATCATTAGTTTTATGATAAAAGTACAGTCAAATAAATGAAGGAAAAAGTGACCAAGATGATACATTTGTTTCTTGATTGCAAGCCTGCGGTAAATCCAGAACACTTAATTACCTTGAAGAATGAAGCTAATGATTCGGCTAATTCAGTTTTACTTCTATTTCCAGGCAGATGATTACTTTTGCACAATCCTTGAAGGTCCTTGCGAGAAAGGTTGAGGTACATCTCTAAGTTTCCCTGGTAGTCCATTAATCCAATCTCAAAGTGCAACTCCAGATTCCACAGTGGTCAGCCAGTTCAGATTGAGCACTCGACTTGCTAGAAAAGATGATGGCAAGTGATGACATCAGTATGTTTGGAAGGGAAGAGCCTAAAGCATTAGAAAAACAAATTAAAGTTTTTTAATTTAAAAAAAGAAGCAAAAAATATGTGATTTTGTCTCACATACATGGATAAAAGTAATTATATACACCAAACAATTGTAGAGACCGTCATATGGGCAAGTAGCCATAAACCAACAAAACCTTTAGGACTGGCTTTGTGAATCATTTTCTTCTATTCAGCTCTCTCAACGTCATTTGTATTTGTAACTTCAACAAAAACCATATCCTTCTTTAGAGTCTCAATCCAAGTTTTCTTAGGCCTACTCCAAGTTCTAGCAACTCTTTTATCTAATAGCTTAGTACTCCTAAGCCTAGCTGATACATCTATTGGTATGCGTTGCACAAGTTCGAAACACCTAAGATAAATGTCTAAAACCTATCAACGTTTGGGACCACCTTCAACTTCCCAGGAATATACTCATTCCTTATCCTATCTTTTATGTATTGTCACTCATAAAACCTAAGTATTCTCATTTCAGCTAGACTCATTTTGTAACAAGAACAAAGCCTTTATCCCAAATTTTGGGGTGGCTATTTGATCTCCTCTTCCATGCAGATCTGTTGAGAGCAATGTCCACTGTAAGGCTCACTTTATGAGCATGTTTTTAATCGCCCAAATCTCGGAGACCATTAAAGCATGAATGTTCTATAGTCCTTCTATAGAATTTCTCTTTCAACTTCAAGGATATCTGCGATCACAACAAAGCAGTAAGAAACACTCCTCTATTTCAATTACATGTTTTATTTCTATAAACAACATCCTTTCCATCTCTCCATCTTATATATACTAGCATATGTGCACGTGCCTTGCACGTATTTTAACATTCTTTTAATTAACTTAGGAAGAATGAATCTTTAGGAAGAGCAAAGGGTAGTCTTTGTAATTACTAAGTTGTCCTTACTAAAATTAATGAACCATTTTTAATTAGTATAGATATGCAAGAGTATTTTTGGAAGAAAAATTTCACGGTGAAGCCTAACTTTTGACATTATATAGTAGAATAGATAATTGATCAAAAATACCAAAAATTATCACTCTTAGCTATCCTCCCTAGTTTTTGCACTTTTGATTAAAAGTCATATCATATATTCTATTTTCGCACTCCTAATTTCAAAACCTTTACTTCAAAGTCGCACTCCAAGAAATTATATTTTAAAAGATTAACTATTTTATATCTTATCAGCTAGAACAATATCATCAACAAACATCATACACCATGAAAATCATACAAATATGTAGTTAATTTCATTCATAAGTAACTCAAAGAGGTAAGGACTTAATGTTGACCAATTGTCCATATGTTAGTTGTAACTCTATACATGCATGTATCTCACTACTAGCATAAGAGAACATTCCAACCGGCTGATTTGGAACTATTATAACTTATAAAAGCATGTCAAAGTAACTTGCATTACGGGGCCTCAGCTTCCTAGTAATCTTTTACGCGATTTTCATTCTTCTAAGTTGAATATAAACAAAAAAAACACATGGTTCTGCTCAAAACATACCACTAAATAAGTAGAGGGTGCCATCTTAAGAAGAATGTTTGAGCTGACTACCCAAGCAATGCATCCCAAGCCCAACCATTATCAACTTAACCGTTTGCCACAATCATTTTTATCATCTCTCTGTTCTAAAGGATCCAAAGTAAACATTAAGTACCAAGGAACTAAAGAGTCGGCATATACAATCATTACTCAGCAAACAGTCATCTTGACAAATAGTAAGCACGTTAATAATGAATAAATCATAAATCATCCTGTTGGTCCTAAACAAGGCAAGGATTGGGCTGAGCGGGTTACGGTGGCAAAGGTAGTGCTACCAAGACACATGTCCATTTTAAGAGACATTGTTTGTATTCAAACATCCCTAAGCACTATACATGTCATTATTAACACAACACATTAAAGCTTTTCCAGCATCACATTAATGATCCATTTACTGGTGATTGGTTAAGTCATCTTTAATTTTTAACATGAAGATTGGTTTCGAGACATTTTCATCTTGTTGGTTGAAGATTGGTCAAGTGATCTTCAACTTGGGGTAAACATTTGTTTTGTAATTTGGGGAGGTCGTCTTTTCTTTACAAGGAAGAAAGAAACCTAACCTCCTCTATAACCAAGACCTTTTAGCTAGCATTTCCACGGCAAGAGAAGCCTCTCTTAGAGAAAACCTAAGCTATGGACATTTCAATCTACATTAAGCAAATCCATGGTCCTTTCCACATAGAGAACGTATCAACGTTTGCATCCATATTCATCTTTCGAGAAGACCTCCTCCTTCATTAGGTGTCCACAAACTTTACCAAACAAAACCTTTGGAGCTCACTCATGGTATCAATCCTAGTAAGCTTCGAGTCTGTAGCATTAGGTAAATTTATTGGACCATCTCGCAACATAGGATTTGCAAGTCTTATAAATATGTTGATATTAGAAAACCACTTTGATTCTTTACGTACTTAAAATTGTAAGTGCTTAAACTACAATGCAGGCAAATAATGTGAACATCAACGTGCTCCTGCACCCAACAATGGCTCCATGGTGCCGAAAGAGAGGGATATCGGGTCGAAGAAGAACCCGAATGAGCAGATGAGGTTGTAATTTTCGTACCAAAAAAAAAAGTATGCACAAGCACAAAATTCTCATCAAATTCCTATAATGGACAGTATGGGAGCATCAACCTTAGTTTTGAACAACTTTTAGAATGCTTTTCCTCAACTTTGGTCTTCGATTTATTAGCGAGCGAGCACCTCGTTTACCTACAATAGATTTTGATCATAATCTCCAATAAATATCAAGAACACATAAGTAGACCAATCCCAACAAGTAGGTCCAATTTCTCAGTACAATCCCAAAAATAAAAAAATAAAATAAAATTCACAAAAACCCATTACCGAATAAACCACGGATTACTCCAACAACTAACTGCATCTGCAACAAAAACCCCAAAAGTCCATTTAAGGGTTCAGAGAAAATGAGCAGAAAACTTCGTTAAACTGAGAAACTTCTGGAAGGAGGGGGTTGAAGAAGAGATGGTGGGGGTAGAAGCGTACCTATGGAGGAAAAAAAATCGTCGGCGTGGTTTGGATCGGAGACGATACTCTGCTATCTGTTTGTTGTCATCTATGGGGGAAGGAAGGCGAAATGGACAATTCTTGTTCGTCTCCTTTTTTTTTTCCACACTGTGGAGCTGAGCTGTCCAAAGTCCAGACAGGGTCCAACAACAATTAGAGCATCTCCAACCCTATTGTGTGTTTAGAAAAATTGGTTGCCATATATGAATGACAAACTTTCATTTCAAAAATTCTTCTCCAATGCAAATGTAGAATAAAACATGAAGTTGACATGACAAGAAAAACATGATGACAAACTTTCATTCCAAAAATTCTTCTCCAATGCAAATGTAGAATAAAACATGAAGTTGACATGGCAAGGAGAACGTGAAGTTGGTTGTCTAGATCTAGATAATGCACTTCACAATGACTTTATCTCCACATCAATTATGAATAGAAATATTTATAAAAAAGTTGAAGAAGTGGAGGAGTTGCCTTGGAAGTTGGAAAAAATATTTTTTATTGTCTCCTCAATACTTTTGCATTGGAGAGAGTTTTTCTATCTCATTGTCTTTTGAGATATAGTTTTGCCACATAAACAAGACATTGCCTTGTGACTCATGCCACATAGGAACCACCTAAGACTCACAACACTTAACAAGACAATGTCTTGTTTATGTGGTAAAACTATATCTCAAAAGACAATGAGATAGAAAAACTCTCTCCAATGCAAAAGTATTGAGGAGACAATAAAAAGTATTTTTTTTTTCCAACTTCCAAGGCAACTCCTCCACTTCTTCAACTTTTTTATAAATATTTCTATTCATAATTGATGATGTGGAGACAAAGTCATTGTGAATTGCATTGTCTAGATCTAGACAACCAACTTCACGTTCTCCTTGCCATGTCAACTTCATGTTTTATTCTACATTTGCATTGGAGAAGAAATTTTGGAATGAAAGTTTGTCATTCCTATGTGGCAACCTTTTTTTCTAAACTCACAATAGGGTTGGAGATGCTCGCTTTCGCATGACATACTCCTCCTATTGCCCAAAAGAAAAGAAAAATTATAAAGGCATACAAAACTTACTCAGGGTTGTCCAAAAAAAATTATTTACAAATTTGTTACTGTAAAAAATTACTTAGGACTACGTACTATATAAGTCAAAAAATAAAAATAAAAATTATGTCTTCTCCTTCCCATTTTCTCTCCCAAAATTCTAAATCCATTATTGTTTTGAAGTTGTGGTCCCAAGTCCACTCCAATTCAATGGAGGTGATTCTCCGACTAACATTCGAACTTTATTCGGTATGTTTTCAACGAAATATAATGATAAAAAATTTCAACTATTTGGTTCTTCCCAAATTTGAATTCTATCTGATCAATGTAGGAGATACGGACGAAACTCTATTCAACGAAGAAATCGAATCATCGAATCCATTAAACCATCATTCCTCTCCATCCGTTATAATTTGCCAAGAAAAGAAATAAATTTCTCTGTGGAGAAATAAGTTTAGCTGCGAGGTCGGACTCTTGTGGTGTGAAAGATTGAGGACCTTCTTTTCGGCCAAAGATGATTGTGTGATCCTATCCTCTTCTGTCTGGGACCGGGAAGTAAGCACCTTTTATGGAAGCAAGTCGATTTTGGGTATGGACGGTTGTCACCCGTGTGTGCAAGCTAACATCTGTGTAACCAAGTATTTGGCGAGTTCTTCGTCTTCCTTGGCTATCCCCTGCGAGCTTGGAGGTCAGGATGCTGTCTTGCGCAACTTGACCACCAAGGGTTCAGTCTGAGGTATTGACTTGCCTGTTGGATTGACACTTTGCTGCTGGCTCATCTTGGGAAGACGGATGACAATTGGCTCAGCAAGGGACTTTGTGTCTTTCGGTCGCCTTGGAGTGAATTTCGGAAATCGGATTACCATCGGTGTTATAGAGGGCCTTGCATCTTCCTGTTGCCTTTGATTGGACTTCGGAAGTCGGATCACCATTGGCCCTATGACAGGTTTTGGCTCCTGGCTGGATCTCGGGAGACGGATGACCATTGGTTCTAACTGCGTAGGTGAGGCAGGAGAATCGAGCACCTCTTTGTGCAAGGTTACGACAAGGGGTGCTGTCTTTCCCGGTTTGCGAGCCTGGAGACGGATTCTCAAGGATTCTTCTGGCCATGTGATGACCTCCGGTTCGTCAGTTATATGTTTTCGTCATATAGACAAGCCTCCGAAGAGTAATAAGATTCAACCCCTTTGAAGGGATCAATGTCGGCGAATTCAGTTTTCACGGAACCGTGGTTACTGACATACTTGAAACACTGGTGAAGGGTGGATGGCACGATCATATAGTCATGTATCCACGGACGTCCCAGGAGGATGTTGTAGGAGGTGTCTGCATCTATGACGTAGCAGGTAACTTCCGTCTTCAGGTCACCAATCTGGCACTTCAACCGGATCTTCCCTAGGGGATAACTTCTTCCCGAGTTAAAACCACTAATGGCAGTATTAGTTGCTGCTAGCCGATGCATAAAGATGCAAAAAAGTTGGAGCAGGCTTTTCGGGATGATGCTAATTGACGAGCCAGGGTCGATATGCATCCGATCTACCTTGATATCGCCTATGTATCCAGTGTAGTACAAGGGGCGATCATGCAAATTGGACTTGATCAACATGTCTTGTGGAGTAAATACGATGTTGGATATTGCATCTGTGCTATTGCTGTCCTGTAGATCTGTTGGCGGGTCTTCCTTTAGAGGCTTGACCTGAGCTAGGTAGGCGTCAGCATTTTGGAGTGCTTCGCTTAATGCGACACAAAGATCCTTGGACAGCCTTAGGAGCTCGTATAACGACAACTTTGTTGGCGTATTAGCCAATTGTGCTAATATGTCGAAGTTGTAAGGTCTTTCCAGTCCCTGAGGTACATCATTGCGGAGTGGCCTGTCGAAGCGGGTTTTCTTTGTCTTGGACTTATCCGCCAGTGGAGGCTGAAATGGCCTTGGAACATCAGAGGGAGGTAACGTTGCCGGCTGAGGATCTTCGGCTGAACTATCCCATGCAGGCTAGACTTGTGCTCCAGACCGGGTAACAACGACTGCAGCTTCTTCGGCTGAAATTGTGTGGCAGGCTCTAGACTTCCTGCCCTTTTTCTTGGTGGTAGGAGATAACACCCCCTGAGTAACTTCGGGCACCAAGTCTGGATGCACCTACATGATCTCTCCTCGCGATGTGGTGAGGGGTACCAATCCAGATGTCAGGCTACGGACGGGTGGAACATTAGTAACCTCCATCGTTGCCCGAGGGACAGGTATGGCCCCGTCTGGAGTGCTTGTTGGAGGAAAGTTGCCGAACTGAATAGACACAATGTTTGCCGCCACGGTAACCTCTTCAAAGTCTATCGACAGAGCTTTGGAGTCGATGAGACTCTAAATGTACCGCTTCAATTGGAAGCAATGATGAGTGGCATGATGGACATAGCGGTAGAAGTGACAATACTTTGGGTCCTCCATTTCTGCTACTCGGGGCTCGCGCCTTGATGGAGGGAGATGGATCCTATCCCCTTGTAAGAGAATATCGAAGATAGGTTTGACATGACTATATTCAAATGAGTAAGTAACCTTGGGCCACGGACCTTCTGCCTATTTTTGTTCGGGTTTCGGAGTCGCATCAGTGACCATAGCCTGTTTTCCCTTATTGTCTCGGTTGGTGGTGGTGCCACTGTTGTTGTTACTGGAGGTGGAACCAGGATGTCTGTCCTTATCTTCTCCGTCTGGGATGTGTAATTCTAACTGGCGATCCTTCTTCAATTTTGCCTCTGCATTGGTAGCACTTATGATGAAGGTCGTCCAATCCCTGAACTGATTATCACCCATCCAGAGGCTAATTGCAGGGAGCAGCTTCTTTTGGCAGATTTCAATCAAGGAGCTCTCGGGATTGCCTTGGGGCAATCTCATTGCGGTTTGGCGGAACCGCTCGATGTAGTTCCTTGTTAGCTCATTTTCTCCCTGAACGACGTCCATGAGAGACGACATCGTTACATCATGCCCCACTTCGTAAAATCTTTCCAGGAACATGTGTTTGAAGCCGTCAAAAGAATGAATGTAGTTGTCGAGAAGGTTGTGGTACCAGTCGAACGCGATCCCCTCCAATGCTCCAATGAATAATCGCGTGAGGATGGCGTCATTATGCGGCAAATGGTCGGTTGTGACCTCAAAGTAAGTCATGTACCGACTAGCAGAGGTCTACTTTCTATCAAAAGAAACGATATGGAACGGCTTGTACCATGGTGGAAAAGGCACGTCTCTCTATGCAACGGGATATGGCTGTCGTATTCTGAGGTCCCGAGAGGAATCTCGGGTATTGAACATCGCTCGAAGCTCCTGGACTTCCCTCCTTGCCTCCTTGGCTTCATCTGCAGCTGAAGGAACGGATGCTGCTAAGGGATCATCACCCAAAGGAGGGGCGGTCGTATTGGAGTCCGTATTGACTGCGAATCCCAGGCTTGTTTGTCCGGGCGTCCTTGCTGGTTGAGTTGGCAAGGCAGCTTTGATCTCGTCCACAGACTTGACCAAGGACATGAGCATGGCTTCCAGCACTTCTAGCCATTGTCGATCAGAAGGCGCTTCATGAATATCGTCAGCCATAAAGATTGTCCTCACGTGGGTAGAGGTGGAAGGGATTGTGCAGAGGTACTCTCTGTGTCGTACCCTTGTATAGAGAAATCGTCAGGGAATGTCGGAATATCATCTTCCTCTGACTCGGAAGGGGTGCTATCCCCTGTGCAGGAAGCCACATCGTCTTAGTAAGGGTGGTGGCCCTCAGGGAAATCCAAGTATGTTGCACAGTTCTGGGGGACCTCTACCCCCTGTATGTGCTCTTGGTACACCGGGTTGTCGCATACATTGAGGGGACTGCCACCTCCAGCTTCATCTACTATCAAAGAAGCGGAAGGCGCACCCCCGGGTGCCGAAAGCTTCTTTTTGGATCGAGTGCCTAAATAGACACCCCCTGTGGTTGTCGATGGGAACCCTCCAGATGAGGGTCTCCTTGCATTACTGGCTGAGATGGTCGGGCTGGAAGAGCCTATCTTCTTTTCCTCCCTTGCCAGGAGAAACCTTTTTAGTTGAATTATAGGAGGCGAAAGGAAACTCCTCGCCCCCTAGAATTTGCACATGTTTCTTGAGTTGTTGTCGGACAGGTGCTGGCTGTTGTAGTCGCTGGAAAACTGACTGCAGATCTTCGGGTGCTGCTGATTTGTCGCAGCAGCAGTTGATGATGACTTTGGTGCAACGACATCCTGAGAGGGACTCATTGTATGTCGATGCTGCCATCTTGCGTTTGTGAGTAATCACGTCACGTAAGTTGGTAGGAAGCTGCTCTACCTTTGTACCAAACTTGTGAACTCGGGTATCCCGAGCGCACGGGTGCTTAGGTATCATGTTTGCTCCTTGATCCGTGGCTAGTAAAAGCACTTGCTCTGGATCTTTAGAGGGAGACTTTAAAGACCCACCCTGTCCGTTAGCCCTGGGGGACTGGACGCGGGTGGTTCTGTACAACTTTCTATCAGGAGCCCGTGTAACAGTCAACGGGGCCCACTGACAGTCAGCAACTTGGACAGTTGACTGGGCTGGTTGGGCCTGCACTGCCCTAGACTTTTTTAACTTAGCGCCCGAAGGCGCATAGTAAAAAGAGTCCAGATTGATAAATCCCATATCCTCAGTAGGTCGTATGGCGTCGGGCCTACATGAGAGGCGGTCGAACACAGAGCTTCTGACAGAGCCGCATGAGACATCCTGTCTGAGGCCAGGATTGGCTGTCGCATGGGCTACCTTCTTGCGGCTAGAGCTGGCTGTCGCATGGACCATCTTCCTGCGGCCAGAGTTGGCTGCCGCATGGACCATCTTCCTGCGACCAGAATTGGCTGCTGCATGAGTTGTCTGTCTGCGACCAGAGTCGGCTGCCGTATGGATAGACTATCGATCTCCTCTATGCGGCTTCTTCTTTGTCCGTATGGATTTCCCTTGTGCCCCCAAAAACTCAGCATCGTAGTATTTTTCTTTACTGGATTTGGGGACAGTGGGGTCCTCTGCGGTCGGAAACAAAGCCGCAGGAGAGTTCTGGTCACTGTCTTGGGCTGTCGAAGGAGCTTCTTAGAGAACTTGGTCGGGGGCAACAGTTTTGTGCACCGACGTCTTGCGAGTCCTCTTTGGGTTGGCTCGCTTCTGAGATGGCTGGCGCTCCCTTCAGAGAGTATTTCTTCGAAGGCATGTTGGTCGAAATGAACCACAAGCATTTGCTGCGTAGAGCCGATCTTGGACGCGTCAGATTGCGTCACCAACTTCTCATCAGAAGAGAAGGACATATCTCCAGCGAAGTCGCCATCATGTTTGCCATAAAAAATCAAAGACAGGTATTACAGAACACTGAAATTGATTGCAAACTCGCTTGTACAAAGAAAAGCCTAGAAAGAAATCCTAGGAAATAATCTAAGTACAATTGTTTAGTTTTGATTCTGGGGGGTGACGGTGGATGTAACACCCAGTTTTCCAGAAGAGGGTAAATTTGAATTTTTGTAATTATAATTATTATTTAATGGTATTTATTTCATGTTATGATTTTTAGTAATTTTTAATTATTTTTAAACTATTTAAATTCATGACTTATGATTTGGTGTCTTGCTAGTGTTCATTTCCAGACTGAGGGGTATTTTAGTCATTTTTGTAATTTTAAGAATTATTTGGGATTATTAATTATTATTTAAATTTATTAGAATTTATTGGAATTTATGGGAATTTTTAGGAATTATTTTAGAATTGTTTGGACTAGGTTGACTTTGACTAGCTTGACCCTAGTAGACCAACCTAGAAGCTAACCCTAGTTAGTATGGACTTGGTTAGGTTATATGACTCTAGTCTAACCTAAGCTAATCCTTGGGTTGGTCATTAGACTCTAGTTAGCATTAGGATTTAGAAAGTCATAAGTCATGGCTTATGATTTAGAGCCTTTGGTTAATCTTTTAACTCAAAGCTTTGTAGTTTGGCCCAAAGCCCAAGACAATTTCCAAAACCCTAGCCCTAGACTTAAGTGGCCAGCCACCATATCCTCCTTGGGAACACCACCCTATAAATACTCTCTTAGTTTAGGGTTATCTCTTTCTTAGGAAAACTCAAGTCTAGAAGGAAAGGTTTGTTCCTACATCATTTAATCCCTAGAACTCCATCCCATTTTCTTTTTCATTCAAATCTCTTCCATTAGGTTTTAATACACCTATTCTTGCTGTTATTGAAGTTTCATTTCAGTTTATTGTGGATTTGTTGGATTGGGACATCAAGGAGAAGAGCTCTAGAGAAGGGGTTTTTCTTGAAAGTTCAAGTATAGGTAACTTTCTCATTTCTCTATGGTTTTTCGATTTCTCTTCATGGTTAGGAAACCCTAGGAGTCCCCTAAGTGTCTGTATAGGTTTCGTGTCAGGTATCATAGGCTTCGTGTCCGTTCTGGACACATATCAGAGCCTAGGCTGTAATATTTGTCGAAATGCCTCAAAGGACATTTCGATTTTATTCATGCAATATTTTTGAATGGAAAATTGTAATTAGGTGTTGCTTATATGTTCCTGTTGATTTGGTATTGATTTGGGGTCGTGTCGAGCTATTTTGGACACGTGTACACGCTGACACGCACGTGCGCGCACTGCCACAGCAGTCCCCTGCTACTTGGGGGCAAATCCTCCTTGGACACGACACTTAGACACGAGATATTCGACACACACGTTGGGGCAGATACTGACATGAGGCTCCCCAAGTTGCACGAGTCCTCGTGTCGTATCCGACACGTATTCGTGTGTGCACTGGTTTTGCACTATGCGCGCACAGTTCGATTTCGGGTTCGGATACGGCTTGATAAGTCGAACACGGCGACATGTGGGTCCAATTCAGGGTACTAGGCCCCTAGTCCTACCCTAGGCGAACCCACATGTGTGATCACGAGATCTAGTTCGTGTCGTGTCATGTCCTAGACTGTCTGGAACGTGTGCACGACACTGTCTGAATGCAGTTTTATGCTGTGAGTGTTTAGTTGATTGGACACGTCTGTGTCGTATTTATTGGACACATTATTTCTTGTGTGACAGGTACACATATCCACAATGTACTACCAACCATTAACCTTACTTATTAACTGATAATTCATGTTGAAATGGGCAATCCCCTATTTTTCCTGATACTGTTAAGTATCAGTGAATATATTCACTGTTTTCCCATTTTCAAATCACATTGGATGTTATATCATGTAAATTAAAATGGGTTGGTTGCTGTTATAAATGAGAATCATGCTAAGATTTAGTTTTGAAGATTTAGTTGGATGGTTGTGACCAATTCCTATTTCTGAAACCTAATCCCTGTACTGCATTCCTATTCCTGTCAAGTTCAATTCTTTAACTCACTGTTTTCTTTTGATTTGAAATTATATATTAAGTTCCTGTTACATTTAGATACCATGTTAGGATATAGGATTTTATGTGTTGTGTTAAATGATTTCAGGGTTATCGAATTGAATAGAGTACCAGTCTTTTGAATGAACATGCATATATGTGAGATACACTTGATTTTATTCAAACCTTTTTTTAACTATGACCTTGCTGTTAACCTGAGATTGGGCATGGGATGGTTATTGTATAGGTTGTTTACTGTAACTGAACTGAGATTGTTACTCTGGCTTCCTGAGAATCACAAGTATTAGGCCACACACCAACTGAGTATAATTGTTGGTTTCATGTGGAGATTGGTTGGGGTTTTGAATGAGAACTAGTGGTGAATGTTGTACTTCGAAATTTCCTTGTATATGTTTGGAGTTACATTGCTTGAACTGTCAAATTGGAATTTAAAACCTGAGAACACTGCACACAAGTTTACACTCTCACACACATTCACCCTCCTATCACTGTTACAATAAACACACACACACACACACACATACACAAAACAGAAAACCCACAAGCTCTCATGAAGACACACATATATTTCACTACTTTAAATTTCTGAGAACACATGCTACCCCTTTTCCTCCCTGTCACACTACAAATCTCATATACACACAGGTTTTGAAGTACACACTATTTTCCTTTCCGTTTACCTGTTTTATTTTCCTGAGATTTGGTTTTCTTTACAAACTGAAAACTGGGTTTGAATAACTGAACTGAGATTTTGTAACTTGATTTGTGGGTTATCTTGATTGTGTTTCATGTATTAAATCACATACCCACACAATTGAGGCATTTATCATTGTCAAACCTGAGATTGGGATAGGTTTGATGTCAAAACAGTGGACATGGTTACACTGTTTTTTCCAATTTTGATCCACCTAGTCTTACACATTGCTGTCATGTATGCCAAAATTTATATACACATTTCACACACTATGTATGCTCACTGTTTTCCTTGTTACACTTCATTCACTGTCACACTGTGCACTCACATGACATATACTGCTCTCTCTCTTTCACTATTTTTTTGGTAATTCCTGCACATTGTTTTACCACACACACACACACAATTTCCTATACACACAAATCACATGCCACCTAATCTAATTCCTGTCACATGTTGCACACACAGATGCACCCTCTCTCTCATTCCCTCTATATAAATTCCTAATCTTCATAAAGTTAAGTTTATGTATGTGATAGGTATACATATTTAATATATGTAATGTTGCCTATATATATATATATATATATATATATATATATATATATATATATATATATATATATATATATATATATATATATATATATATATATATATATTAGGGTTGTGTATCTTTTGGGTATCTAGTATGGATACCTACTTGGATGAATAGGTTATACAAGTATCTGTATATGTCTCATATATATACACTTGTGTGTTCACTATATATATGAATATATGTATACATGTGTTATGTGTAGGCCTAGATGTAAACTAGGGAGGGTGTTGTTGGTTTGACTTGTGTAGTATAGGCTAATGTGGACTAGTGTAGACTAGATAGCCTAGTTTATACTTGGTTAGACCTTGTTGACCTAGTTTGACTTCTAGGGTTGACCAGAGTTGACCAAGAGTTGACTTTGGCCTAGATTGACCTAGAATCATGTAGAATGCATAGTAGGACTTCATTTTACCATTTTGGACTTGTTGTGACTTGTGCTGTTCTGATTAGGAGCCAGACACTACTCCTCGGACAGTACTTTCATATCGGACACTCAGATACGAGGCGAGTACATTCTCTGATCGTTTTATACTTGTCACGATTTATATTCTCGCTCTAGATTACTTTTACTTGATGCTGTCACGTTATCATCACGGATTGGTACTATATGGATCTCTTTTTGGGATGTTATCCCCCTTAGCGGGCGCATCGGATACTTTATGACATGTGTTTCATGTACATCATGTATTCCTTGCTTCTGCGTTATTCATGTACACTCATATTCTCTCATGTTCTTACATGTACATTCACGTACTCTCATGTTCTTTCATGTACGCTCATGTTTGTCCATGTGTCACTTGTATAACCAAAATATCATGTCCGTAACGTAACTTGAATAGATCCTTGTGTATTGATTGTGGGTAGGGGTGAGTATAAATGGTCATGTGATTTACCCATCATGTACACTCTGTTACTTCCATGTTTTATCATGTACAACCTAAGCCAATTATATGCCATCTCGTACTCTAAATCACTAGTCACTTACAGTTCTTACTTATCATGTATATATTTCCAGTTATCAAATATTTCTCCTATTTTTATGTACATCTTCTTACAGCGTTTCATGTATCTTACTCTATTGCCTGCTTTATATTTCCTGACATGATATGAACTGCATGAGATGTATTGTGCTCGCTGTCACGACCCGTACCCAGTGTGAGGGCACGAGAAGTAACGAACGCCCAGCCTACGCCGCAGTGTCGGCGGTAGAACGCTGTCCTGAGTCACCATATCTAACACAATCTAACCAAGCTATGAATAGAGTAAAAATAATACGTAACTCAATCACAATACTAAGATGGAATAGAAGGATAATCTCAAGAAAGTCACAATAAAGGTATAGGTGTAAACCACCAGAAATATCTCAAGTACAACTCATAAAAGTCTCAAATAGAAAATACAAATAAAGTACTAAGTCTCAGCTAGACTATGGGCAAGTCCTCAGCGACTGTGGGATCCTCCTGTGGGTCCACGTCGCCAGTGTCATTTAAGCCAATGCCATAATAATTAGAACAGTACTCCTCATCATCACCTGTAAAATTTTCAACATGCCCAGTCAGGACGGAACGAGCACATATCTCTCACAACAGTTCATATCAGGAATGGACATATAAAGCAAGCTATAGAAAACTATACATGAATCACTGTAAAGAGAAATCAACAGGAGAGAAGATATAACTGAGATATAAATATGATAAATAAAGAATATAACCTTCTACGTGAAACAGAGCATGAATTGGTTATGTAAACAGCTTGGGTTGCACATGGATACAACTACGGAAAGAACATGGATAACAACTACTGGGGATAATAATCACATAACCAACTACACTCTCCCTGCCCCCAACCAATACACAAGGATCGAAGCATGTTATGTTATTGCACATGGATAACAACTACTGTATACATGGAGCTCATATGGTCATGAGTGTACATGAATAACATATGAGTGCACATGGATAAATGTGAATACATGGAGTACATGATGAACATGATAAAGTACATGAAACATGACATACTCGATGTATCCGAGGGGATAACATCGCATGAAAAGATCCAGAGGGTACTGATCCGTGTCAACGTCATGTCAGCATCAAGTATACTAGTCTATAACAAGAGTATATATCCAAAGAAGCATGAAAAGATCAGAGACTGTACTCGCCTGGCAATCCGAACTGCTGATGATGAAAAGTGACTGGACTGGAGTAATAAGATCCTATTTAAAACAACCACATGTCATAACACAGTCTAAAATATCACAAGGAATACCTTTAATGCAAATTCTACATGATTTGGGGTAATCTAAGTCAAAGTCAACCTTGGGTCAACTTTGGTCAACCAGACTAGTCAAACTAGGTCAAAGTTGGTCAACTAGTCTACCAGTCAATTCTCAGGTCACTACCAACCTAAGGCACCCTCACATTGAACACCTATACTAGGCCAAGGCCTGTGTTGCTACTGCCATTGCAGTTGACCTATTCTCTGAATTTCCCTCACAAAATACCCTTTATTAGCTCACCCTATCTAACTCAATACATACATACACATATACCTCTAAAAAAATATAGATTCTATCCTACTCTTAAAGCTATCACAATAATTCTAAACTTAATCAATCAACTAACTACTTAGCTAAACCTAACTAAACTTGGTATCACAAATTCCTAACTAAACTAAACTAACAATAACTAACTTAGTATCCTGAAATCAATATTTTCCAATAACTCCTACATCAAACCAAGTGTCTAATCCTACTAGACATAACCTACTCATTATGCAACTTGTAGGTATTCTTAGATAGGTCTAATAGGGTCTAAAAGGGTCTGTGTGTTCTTTTTTTTTACACAGGGACATACATCAAAACTGGAAAACATTTTCAGATAACTGAAACATACAACTGGGATTTAACCCGAGCACCTATGGCTACCCAAATTCAAATACAACCTATTCATGATACAAACTACTAGGTAACTCAAAGGTGAGGAATGTAGGATTTGCAGGTTTGGTTAAACAGGAATTCAATGGAAATCTGATGGGAATCCAAAACAATTTCTGAAACCAAACTGGAACTAGAAACTGGGTAATCCGATACTCAAGCAAACCCAAATTCAAACACAATTCGATTACATCCTATTCCCTATGATGCAAATAGTAAGTAATCACTTTATGTGGGTCAAAACTGGGTCCTGTAGGTTTCAGTTGTATAGCAACTAGCATGAATTTGAATTTGTAACAGAGATTCAGTTCCATGAACATCAAATTCTGAACTGTTAATGAAGACTCAAATCTATGTGTCAACCCAAAAATTCGATCAAGGCCTTAACTCCCTGTAAACTAGTAAGTAAACTCAAATATAGGTCAAGAAGGATCTGTGGGTTGAGTCTATACAGATTCAACATCGAAAAACTGATGGAAACCAATGTTCAGATTTCTGAACATTAACTGGGACATTCAAGAACCCGATACTACACAACTATCCAAAATCGGATACAGCTCTATCCTTGATGCAAATTACATGTAATCACCTGGAGGGGTAAAATATGGTCTGCAGGTTTGGGTTTACATAACAATTACATTCGAAATCAGATGGGAACAATCAATCTCTGAAAACAGAAAATTGGAACTTCAAAACTGACCCGATACACAACATCAAAACTCGAAATCAAACTCTCGATGCTACAAACTAATAGGTAATCTCCTAGATATGGTATTTTGATCTGTAGGTTGAATTTACACAGAAAAATACATGGAATCGAAACTGGGAAGAACAGGATTTACCAAACAGTAAAGGATTGAACTTACCCGATACATCAAAATACAAAACCTATCTTGACCTAAACATTCTCGAAAACCTAAAGATAATCAAGGACAAACGGTTGGTAAAGTGTCAAGGGTTGAACATGAACTACAGGTGTCATCGTGTCCAAGAAAATAGGACACGAAGTGTCCTAAACACTCGTGAACCCAAAACTGAACCTAATCCTCGTGCACGCGTGTCGCTCGTCCTAGGGCTCGACACAGAGCGAACTAGGACACGTGGTTACTCGTACACGTAGCCCAACTATAGGGCTACACATCCACGTACCTGCACTGGCCTCTCGCCATGTGTCCGTGTCGCACGAAGTGCGTATCGGACGCCGCATTCTCACGCGCGTGCGACAGTGCACGCCCCGTGCCGTGTCGATTTCTCCTTCGATACTCTACGAAACCTCACCAAACTTTACGAGCACCCTGTCAGTCATTGCCTCTACCCACAGGCTAAAAATCATGCGTCGAGTCGTTGTGTCCAGCGAGAACGGACACAGCAGTAGCAGGGCACGCGCGCGGCCCTCGTGCGCACGTGCGTGTCCTGTTTTGGGACACAAAATCGTCTCGATACAATCAAGAACCTAGGGTTTGGGATCCCTACATCTAGGGCTATCGATTCATGAAGTTAGTTTGCAAAAATAACAGAATCGAATTCTAAGAGGAAAATCATCGAACACTTTTATCCCTAAACCGATACGTGTCCGATACACCTATCAAACGGACACGAAACTTAACCAAAATTTATGGGTAGTTCTAGGGTACCTAGATGCATGCTAATATAAAGAAAAATCAGAAGAAACTATGGTGTTTGGGTGTTTACCTATTGAGAGTTGAAGTATCAAAGAAACTGATTCCTCGATCGATGAAACGACCAGTTTCCACCGAGCAAACGCCTCCAACTCCTTGCTAACAATGCTCCAGCAAATTCTCCTCCTTCCCACGATCACAATGCACTTCGTTTGGGGTGAAACGGAGGTCGGATGAAAAAGTTAGGGTTTTGGAGAGCTGGAAACTAGGGTTTTGTAAAGGGGGTGTCTATTCCAATGCAATGCTTATATAGGGGATGGGGGTTTCCTGTTTTGGCCGGCCATAGGAGTCCTAATAGGGTTAGGGTTGGTTCATGGGTCCCACTCCTCTATTTAAGTTGAGTTTAAGCTCAATTAACAAAAGGCTAAAAAGGCCCATTAATTAAATAGCCTAAAAATAGCCAAATGGCTTCTAAATTACACCAAAGCCTAAAAATAAAATCTAATTAGCTAGATACTCATCATAGGTCATGGTTAGTCTCTAATGTGGGCTTTTTAAAGTTAGACCAAAGGCTAAATCAATCCCAAGTCAAAAATATCTAGAAAATCATAAAATGACTAAAATAACTAAAATGACTAAAATACCCTTATTTCAAAAAGTGGGTGCTACAAGTCTACCCTCCTTAAAATAATTTCGTCCTCGAAATTAAAATGATCCTACTCTTTCTAGGTCAAAACTCCAACAATCATGGTCTTAAGAAATCTTATCTAAATCATGCAGTTGAAAAGAAATCATACAGGATTATGGCAGGCAATCAGTCTGGAGTCTCGTCTAACTACTAAGGTCATACTAGATCAAAAGTAGTCATAAGGTATCAAGCATACAAACATTATGGTAGGGTACAGTAATCATCAAGTTAGGATAAGGTATGGGTCAAGAACTCACCTCTACTAGGTCTGGTAGCTGGAACTTCTCTCTCCTGGAGGTAGGCCTCGTCTAGGGGCAAGTGTAGTAGGACAGTCTCGTATCTTGTGTGCAGCTGACCCACAAAATAGGAACAATCCTAGTCTCTTCCTACAGTCCTTCCATTCGTGCCCAAGCTTCTTACAGAAGGCACAGGTAGACACTCGCTCAGCTGGTCTCTGCTGGACAGGAATCTGAACTGGATAGGCTGGTCTAGGCTGAAAGCCTGGGTACTCCTGAGGCTCTGGGTATAAACTGCTCCTTGCTCTCTTGGGACTAGGCTCCTCCTTCGAATGCATGTAATCCCACAACAGTTGGATACTGAGACTCTGCTCTCTCATAAGCTCAGCCTGAAGTCTCTGTACCTCCCGCAAATCCTGAAGAAATCTGTGAATATGAGCTTCAACAGGAATGGCATGGGGTACCGCTCCAGGAGGCAAAGGAAGGCCCTCAGTCTCCGGCTGAACTGCAGTCCCCTCCTGAAGGACTGGAGATGGAGGGAAATTCTCCGACGAGGCTGCTAACACCTTCTGAGCAATAGAAGGGAGAAGTACAATCTCGGTCTCATCCGGAATTGCAGCTGTGCACTGGGGACAAACTCTGGTCATGGGTGCCATTCTGGAAAAGATAAGGATAAATAATAAATCATTGGGCTGTAAGGCAGTATATCATCCTTATATAAATACTGGTGATTATAAAAAACAACTGAAATTAACCATAAATCATTAATATTCTAAAGATGATCAAAAATCGAAAGTTTAAAGCACGACTGTCAATAACACTGAAATCCAAGCACACAATATATATATATATATATATATATATATATATATATATATATATATAGAAATTTTAGTCTTGATATGATCTAAGTTGATCAAATCCAGGATGAATCGAGGTTTGGTCAAGATGGAGAACGAGGTCGTTGAAGTCTCGGCACGAGTATCCAAGATTTGAAATCCATGTCACAATTGAATTAATTCAATTGAATAAGGTTCCAAACATTGGACGATAAGGGAATGACCAAGTCGACTGGTCGCGATCAAGGGTTTAGAATTCAACACTATTGTAATCCTAAAAAAATATTGCGAGGATATGGAAATAAGCCACTATCCTCCCTAAAATAAGGAAGCTAAACGTGATACTCTGGGTTGACCTATTAAGGTACAGTGCCTTACCTTTCTGAAATATGTGAAAGACAAAAGCAAAAGAGTTCAAAGACGATACTATTGAGTACAATACGTGGTTCATAGACGACGATAATAGTTCAAGGAGAATTGCCAAACTGTCGTGGATGAGACAGATGCTCTAGAGTCTCATCTACGTAGAGTAATATATAAAAGTGAACCAAGTGCACTAGGTTGATCAGACCATCATACACCGGTTCTGATTAGACAATATGTTAGTGGGTCGCGACCCAATAAAATATGTCATGATCAAGCTCAAAAAGGGATAAGCTTGCAAAACTAAGGCTAAATTAGCAACATAAGGTAGTCAAGTATAAGTAAGGGAGGTAATGATGAAGAAGAAAAGAAATAGTCCAAGATCCTTAACTAAGCTGGTCAAGCAATCAAGATAAGGTGCAATGTTAAGCATTTAAAGAACAAGAGGAACTCCATCCCATGTTGGGTCGAAAGAATTGAGTCATGGTTGAATCTCGAATTTAAGTCAGAACTTAATCTAGTATCATGGTGAGGGTACATGAATAAAGAAAAATCAAGTTGAAGCATGAAATAAATTTAATTAAGAATCCAGTGAAATAATCTAGGGACACAATACTAAAGGCGAATACTGCTAAGGAATGATCAAATACAAATGGTTAGAAGTCATAATAAAAGATCTAAATTTGAGGAAGGTTGAGTAGGTCAAGATTTGAGATACAGTCCCATAGTTTGGCAGACGACTAACAACACTGGAGTATATACTACTATCATAGTCACGAGTGATATGGCAATTAGTGTGGAATACTTCTATCTCATTAAGGTTACCTTGGTGGCCTACCTTTACATTCCTTTAAAAAGAAATTCCAAAAAATAACTACCTCAATTTGTATTCACTCTAAGCCTTCCAATCTAACCACGACTAACATTTAAATCCTTTTCATAAATCTCATAATAACTTTTATCTCGTTACTACTAACCTTTCCTAACTTTTCGTTTCAATCCCACTTTAAACTCCAGAGTTGATAAATCATGAATCCATAAAATTCTATATCACTTTCTAAAATAAAAAAAAAACTCCCCAATTTGTCTCAATAATCCTCAAGATAGATACTCAGCTTATCACGACAATCTAGCAGTTACAGCTCAGTATTTTAACGCGCTTATCAACCATAAATTTTTTTTTCTTCTAAGTCATTGAAACATAATCACTACTTCTTAAACCAAAATCCAAATAGATTTTTAAATCTTTAATCAATTGACATGATTCCAAAAATTTCTTCCAAAACAATCGTTTTCATATCTTCCCGATCTTCTAAACCAAAATTTTTAATATCATTGCTTCCACTTAAATTTGAAATTCAATATATACATCGCAGCTTGTACGACTCAATTTAATAGTTCATACTGCCACCCCCTTTTTTGATCATTCAAACCAATCTATATACGTAAGGATGTATAATCATAATCCAATAATTCATGAATCCCATCAATTCCTGAAATCAATTTATTTAGATTCTAACTAATTTCCTCCGGTATCAAGATATAATTTTATAATCCTCTGGTGATTACTACTTAGAATCTTCAAGATAAATTTCCTTGGTAATATCCCAACTTACAACTACTAATCATTAAAGCATCCATTTAGAAAAATGCCCTTATAACTTAATCAAAATCTCCGTGTATCCCAATTCTTTAATGTAATCCTCCTAGCCATGCGTCTGACAAATGAGTATATAGCAGTGTAGCCATCTTTCTAACCATTATTAAACACAAGAAAGTAAGCGTATTGGTGAAAAGAGTTCAAACAAAATGCAAGAATCGAACGAGGAAGGTGGACTAAAGTAAGGGAAAAGGAATTTAAATCGAAGCTCAAAATGAGATTCTCAAGGGTCGTCCCAGGAATCTCTCAGGAATTCCTAATAGTGATTGAGTACCTTAACTTATATCTTATATCCTACTGCAGGTTGTAGTGATACTCTAGTTCGAGTACCACTACGAATCATACTAGTTGTGATCGAGGACCTGCATAGGCCACCACTAAAAACGTGTCACGACCCGCACCCAGTGTGAGGGCACGAGAAGTAACGAACGCCCAGCCTACGCCGCAGTGTCGGCGGTAGAACGCTGTCCTGAGTCACCATATCTAACACAATCTAACCAAGCTATGAATAGAGTAAAAATAATACGTAACTCAATCACAATACTAAGATGGAATAGAAGGATAATCTCAAGAAAGTCACAATAAAGGTATAGGTGTAAACCACCAGAAATATCTCAAGTACAACTCATAAAAGTCTCAAATATAAAATACAAATAAAGTACTAAGTCTCAGCTAGACTATGGGCAAGTCCTCAGCGACTGTGGGTCCACGTCGCCAGTGTCATTTAAGCCAATGCCATAATAATTAGAATAGTACTCCTCATCATCACCTGTAAAATTTTCAACATGCCCAGTCAGGACGGAACGAGCACATATCTCTCACAACAGTTCATATCAGGAATGGACATATAAAGCAAGCTAAAGAAAACTATACATGAATCGCTGTAAAGAGAAATTAACATGAGAGAAGATATAACTGAGATATAAATATGATAAATAAAGAATATAACCTTCTACGTGAAACAGAGCATGAATTGGTTATGTAAATAGCTTGGGTTGCACATGGATACAACTACGGAAAGAACATGGATAACAACTACTGGGGATAATGATCACATAACCAACTACACTCTCCCTGCCCCCAACCAATACACAAGGATCGAAGCATGTTATGTTATTGCACATGGATAACAACTACTGTATACATGGAGCTCATATGGTCATGAGTGTACATGAATAACATATGAGTGCACATGGATAAATGTGAATACATGGAGTACATGATGAACATGATAAAGTACATGAAACATGACATACTCGATGTATCCGAGGGGATAACATCGCATGAAAAGATCCAGAGGGTACTGATCCGTGTGAACGTCGTGTCAGCATCAAGTATACTAGTCTATAACAAGAGTATATATCCAAAAAAGCATGAAAAGATCAGAGAATGTACTCGCCTGGCAATCCGAACTGCTGATGATGAAAAGTGACTGGACTGGAGTAATAAGGTCCTATTTAAAACAACCACATGTCATAACACAGTCTAAAATATCACAAGGAATACCTTTAATACAAATTCTACATAATTTGGGGCAATCTAAGTCAAAGTCAACCTTGGGTCAACTTTGGTCAACCAGACTAGTCAAACTAGGTCAAAGTTGGTCAACTAGTCTACCAGTCAATTCTTAGGTCACTACCAACCTAAGGCACCCTCACATTGAACACCTACACTAGGCCAAGGCCTGTGTTGCTACTGCCATTGCAGTTGACCTATTCTCTGAATTTCCCTCACAAAATACCCTTTATTAGCTCACCCTATCTAACTCAATACATACATACACATATACCTCTAAAAAATACAGATTCTATCCTACTCTTAAAGCTATCACAATAATTCTAAACTTAATCAATCAACTAACTACTTAGCTAAACCTAACTAAACTTGGTATCACAAATTCCTAACTAAACTAAACTAACAATAACTAACTTAGTATCCTAAAATCAATATTTTCCAATAATTCCTACATCAAACCAAGTGTCTAATCCTACTAGACATAACCTACCCATTATGCAACTTGTAGGTATTTTTAGATAGGTCTAATAGGGTCTAAAAGGGTCTGTGTGTTCTGTTTTTTTTACACAGGGACATACATCAAACCTGGAAAACTTTTTCAGATAACTGAAACATACAACTGGGATTTAACCCGAGTACCTATGGCTACCCAAATTCAAATACAACCTATTCATGATACAAACTACTAGGTAACTCAAAGGTGAGGAATGTAGGATTTGCAGGTTTGGTTAAAACAAGAATCAATGGAAATCTGATGGGAATCCAAAACAATTTCTGAAACCAAACTGGAACTAGAAACTGGGTAATCCGATACTCAAGCAAACCCAAATTCAAACACAATTCGATTACATCCTATTCCCTATGATGCAAATAGTAAGTAATCACTTTATGTGGGTCAAAACTGGGTCCTGTAGGTTTCAGTTGTATAGCAACTAGCATGAATTTGAATCTGTAACAGAGATTCAGTTCCATGAACATCAAATTCTGAACTGTTAATGAAGACTCAAATCTATGTGTCAACCCAAAAATTCGATCAAGGCCTTAACTCCCTGTAAACTAGTAAGTAAACTCAAATATAGGTCAAGAAGGATCTGTGGGTTGAGTCTATACAGATTCAACATCAAAAAACTGATGGAAACCAATGTTCAGATTTCTGAACATTAACTGGGACATTCAAGAACCCGATACTACACAACTATCCAAAATCGGATACAACTCTATCCTTGATGCAAATTACATGTAATCACCTGGAGGGGTAAAATATGGTCTGCAGGTTTGGGTTTACACAATAATTACATTCGAAATCAGATGGGAACAATCAATCTCTGAAAACAGGAAACTGGAACTTCAAAACTGACCCGATACACAACATCAAAACTCGAAATCAAACTCTCGATGCTACAAACTAATAGGTAATCTCCTAGATAAGGTATTGTGATCTGTAGGTCAAATTTACACAGAAAAATACATGGAATCGAAACTGGGAAGAACAGGATTTACCAAACAGTAAAGGATTGAACTTACCCGATACATCAAAATACAAAACCTATCTTGACCTAAACATTCTAGAAAACCTAAAGATAATCAAGGATAAACGGTTGGTAAAGTGTCAAGGGTTGAACATGAACTACAGGTGTCATCGTGTCCAAGAAAATAGGACACGAAGTGTCCTAAACACTCGTGAACCCAAAACTGAACCTAATCCTCGTGTACGCGTGTCGCTCGTCCTAGGGCTCGACACAGAGCGAACTAGGACACATGGTTACTCGTACACGTAGCCCAACTATAGGGCTACACATCCACGTACCTGCACTGGCCTCTCGCCATGTGTCCGTGTCGCACGAAGTGTGTATCGGACGCCGCGTTCTCACGCGCGTGCGACAGTGCACGCCCCGTGCCGTGTCAATTTCTCCCTCGATACTCTACGAAACCTCACCAAACTTTACGAGAACCCTGTCAGTCATTGCCCCTACCCACAGGCTAAAAATCATACATCGAGTCGCTGTGTCCAGCGAGAACGGACACAGCAGTAGCAGGACACGCGTGCGGCCCTCGTGCGCGCGTGCGTGTCCTATTTTGGGACACAAAATCATCTCGATACAATCAAGAACCTAGGGTTTGGGGATCCCTACATCTAAGGCTATCGATTCATGAAGTTAGTTTGCAAAAATAACAGAATCGAATTCTAAGAGGAAAATCATCAAACACTTTTATCCCTAAACCGATACGTGTCCGATACACCTATCAAACGGACACGAAACTTAACCAAACTTTATGGGTAGTTCTAGGGTACCTAGATGCATGCTAATATGAAGAAAAATTAGAAGAAACTATGGTGTTTGGGTGTTTACCTATTGAGAGTTGAAGTATCAAAGAAACTGATTCCTCGATCGATGAAACGACCAGTTTCCACCGAGCAAACGCCTCCAACTCCTTGCTAACAATGCTCCAGCAAATTCTCCTCCTTTCCACGATCACAACGCACTTCGTTTGGGGTGAAACGGAGGTCAGATGAAAAAGTTAGGGTTTTGGAGAGCTGGAAACTAGGGTTTTGTAAAGGGGGTGTCTATTCCAATGCAATGCTTATATAGGGGATGGGGGTTTCCTGTTTTGGCCGGCCATAGGAGTCCTAATAGGGTTAGGGTTGGTTCATGGATCCCACTCCTCTATTTAAGTTGATTTTAAGCTCAATTAACAAAAGGCTAAAAAGGCCCATTAATTAAATAGCCTAAAAATAGCCAAATGGCTTCTAAATTACACCAAAGCCTAAAAATAAAATATAATTAGCTAGATACTCATCATAGGTCATGGTTAGTCTCTAATGTGGGCTTTCTAAAGTTAGACCAAAGGCTAAATCAATCCCAAGTCAAAAATATCTAGAAAATCACAAAATGACTAAAATAACTAAAATAACTAAAATACCCTTATTTCAAAAAGTGGATGCTACACTCGCTCCTGTCCTGACTGGACCTGTTGAAAATGTTACAGAGGACGAGGAGGAGGCTGGTCTGGATACTTACTACGGGGCAGCCTTAGATGACACCTATGAGCTGGACCCTCAGGAGGACCCAGCTCTAGCTGAGGATATCACCCAGATTGCCTAGATTAGATTAGTTAGGCTTAGTTTCTTTTATGTAGTCTTGAGGCGTGTTTAGCTAGACTTTATTCTGAGTTTAGAGATGTATATTCTTTTATTCTGTATCTGAGACCATGTACTTCTGGATATTTGCTGAGATTATCTTAGACTAGTTTTTATCTATTTGTTTCCTTGAGTTCTATTTCATATCGTGCTATCTCTTTCTTAGTTGTGATTGAGTTTATTACTGCTATGTCACCCCCATTCGGGGAGTATTAAACTATTTAGAGATATTTTGTTAGATGTATGTTGACCTAGGACAACGTTCTACCGCCGACACTGCGGCGTAGGCTGGACGTGGTTACGTTCTCGTACCCTCACAGTGGGTGCAGGTCGTGACATGTTTTTAGTGGTGGCCCATGCAGGTCGAGTTTATGTAGTGGTATTCAAACTAGAGTATCACTACAACCTGCAGTAGGATTAGGATATTTTTTTGAGGTACCCAATCACATTAGGAAAAACTCTTATCTAATTCATACCATCTCAGTTCTTGCTGATATTATTTTCTTTTGAATATAACTGTCCTCCTTTGCTATTTTGACTCGTTCTCAGCAATTATTTCTCTTGATCTGTCTCCAGGATGGTTGAGATAGGATCACCTCGCCAGGGCCAGGGGACATCGATGGGAGGACTGCCACCTCTCATACCCAACAGCTAGCCCCTGGTGTCGCAGACCCACTCATGCTAGTTGGGGTAGACGTTTCAGCTGCGATTGGAGGAGCCCCTCCACCAACAGCAGGGGGTATGCCTCCACCAGATCGGAGGCAGGACCCGGTCATTCCAGAGGATCCCTTCCAGCAGCCGCCTCCAGAACACGTGGATGCAGCACAGATGTTCGCATACTTCCAGTAGTTCATGGACTGACAGCAGGCTCGACAGGACAGAGGTATGGAGTTGGCCGTCACGACAGCCGCAGCTCGACCAATGGTTCAGCAGCCGAAGACACCGGGGATCGAGCAGTTTCAGAAGATGAGCCCCAGAGACTTCCTCGGGACGGAGGGGATTATATACGCTGACGAGTGGATCGAGCATATAGAGGAGATCTTCCGCCTGGCCAGGATACCAGCAGATCTTCAGATCGAGGCCGCAGCTAGTCGGATGCGAGATCTTGCTCGCACCTGGTATCAGTCAGACCCCAGGGTGGAGGTAGCTGGGCAGACTTGGGAGCAGTTCAAGGGCTTCTTCAAGAAGAAGTTCTTCCCAGATTCAGCACTCAGAGCCTTGGAGAGAGCCTAGTCCAGGGGAGTCTTTCAGTGGAGGAGTATGCGGGGGAGTTTGGCCGCCTCGGGAGGTTCGTAGAGGGCTTGAGCGAGACGGCGAAGGCCCAGAGATTCTGGAAGGGTCTAGTCAAGAAGGTCAAGTCCTTGACCAAGGGCAACCGGGATGCCACGTTCTAGGAGATCTTGACAGGAGCCTTGTTGGCAGAGGATGATCTTGAGCTTAGGCTCAAGAGGGGGCGAGACCCAGTTGGGGGCAGCAGCAGCGGAGGCCAGGCCAAGAGGCCTCACCTTCAGCACCAGCAGCCAAGACAGTTCTAGCCGCAGCCGTTCCAGCAGAGACAGCAGCAGCAGCAGAGACAGCAGCATGTTATCTTTTGCCCCTTCTGTAAGAAACCAGGGCACGATTGGGGTGAATGCCGGCTGAGGCTAGGCAAGTGCCTACTCTGCGGATCGTCAGATCATCAGTTGAGAGAGTGTCCCAAGTCTGCGGGACGGACAGCTCAGGGAGCAGGAGCTAGGGCTCCGGCGGGACAACAGAGAGGACCAGCATTGCAGACTCAGCAACAGAGGTTCGTACAGCATCAACAGCAGGCCAGGGGAGGCCAGCAAGGACGAGCTTACGCCATGACACTTGAGGATGCTCAGGCAGTAGGAGGGGTGCTTGCAGGTTCTGATCTTCTCGATTCTATTTCCATCTTATCTTATTATACCTATCTTGAAATTCAGTTCTACCTATTCCTATCTGTCTCCTCATTGTTGATAAGTTTGATCTGGTGTTTCATTATAATTTAATTTTCTTCGGAGATAATTGTATGGGCTAGGTCACCTCGATTATGAGATTTTAGAATCCTCTAGGGTCATGCTAGCAGGCAGGCATAGTGAGGACATATAGTCAAATTATGGACGTATTTTTCGGGTGTGGGAATTTAAGGTTTTTGCTGCCAAGTGTGCGGTAATACGAAAATTTTAAATACCATAATTCTAGAGGTATGTACCATAGTTGAGGACTCTGTGATTATCGTAGCCTTGCTCACTGGCATGACAGAGATTCTGAGAATCATGGTTTTGGACAGACGCATATGATTATCTGACGGTATGTTTGAGACTCTGATTGTGGGGTGTTTGACCTAGAAGGACTACTACTATTTTAATTTCGAGGATGAAATTTTTATAAGGTAGGTAGGATTGTAACACCCAGTTTTCCAGAAGAGGGTAATTTTGAAATTTTGTAATTATAATTATTATTTAATGGTATTTATTTCATGTTATGATTTTTAGTGATTTTTAATTATTTTTAAACTATTTAAATTCATAACTTATGATTTGGTGTCTTGCTAGTGTTTATTTCCAGACTGAGGGGTATTTTAGTCATTTTTGTAATTTTAAGAATTATTTGGGATTATTAATTATTATTTAAATTTATTGGAATTTATGGGAATTTTTAGGAATTATTTTAGAATTGTTTGGACTAGGTTGACTTTGACTAGTTTGACCCTAGTAGACCAACCTAGAAGCTAACCCTAGTTAGTATGGACTTGGTTAGGTTATATGACTCTAGTCTAACCTGTAATGTCCCAAATTTGTGATACGTATTTAGTGTATGTATACGTGTTTTGGACCCATATTTTATTTATTCATGGTTAGTTATCTTGGTTTATTTTGCACTGGCTTGGTTTTATTGGTATTGATAGTTTAATTGGTTTTAATGGTTCATTGGTTTATTTGGGCTTGGTTTAGTCCTGGGTTGGTTCGGCTTGGTTTGGTTTGCTTGGTTCATTATGAACCATAGGGGTAAACCCCCTACCTACCACCACCATTTCCCTTTATAACCCACCTAACTTTTCTCTCTCCTCCACTTTCTCATTAACTCTTCTTTCTTCTCCATTAAACTCACCACCAACCAAGAACACCCCTTAGGCAAGTGCAACTTGCTTCCATAAAAGAGCTAATTTTTATTGTTCCATTAGCTTCTCCTCATGTTTCTAAGACACATTAGAACTTGTCATTTTTCATTTTGAGGCTTTAATTTTTGTAGATCTAGAAATTGGTTATTTTCGAATTTTGGTGGTTTTAATCTATCAAACTTCTTTGTTTTCAAGTTTTGATGGTTCCATGTTGTAGAAAATTTTATTCTACCCAATTTTGACCTTTGAAAAGTTGGATTTGGACTTGTTTTGACCAAGTTATTGACTTTTGAAGCTTTGGGTTCAAACCATGGAGTTCTTGCTGATTTGGAGAAGACAGTGGGCAGTGCGCGAGCTTTTAACTTGCGCCACTGAGCTGTGCGCGCTCTTTAGCGCAGCACAGTCTGACTCATATGCTGCCTTTTGGAGGCGTATGTCTTGCATACGCTGCCTTGACAAGGAGTCGTATGGACCTCATACGCTACCTTTTGGAGGCGTATGTCTTGCATACGCTGCCTTAACAAGGAGTCGTATGGACCTCATACGCTGCCTTGATGAGGAGTTATATGGAGTACATACGCTGCCTTTTGGAAGCGTATGTCTTGCATACGCTGACCTGAGCGTAGCCTGACTTGAGCGTAGCCTGGCCTGATCGTAGCCTGACCTGAACGTAGCCTGATTACCCTGGATCTTCTATAGCCTTGTATATTGATATTTTATTAGATGTTTAACGTCCATTTTATATCTTTACGCCTTTTGTCCTGAACTTGATAATCACGAATTTACTTGATATATTTGTAATTGATAATTGAGCATGACGTGATAGTGACCCGTAGTGGTGAACTCCTGACATAATAACCTGACATGACCTGATAGTGGCCCGTCGTGGCGCACTCCTGACAAGTACACTTGGCATGATAACCTGACATGATTATCTCAAATAGCTGTTACGACGGCTACCTGACATGACATGACCTGTATAATTAATCTGGACACCGTGGACGATTGTGTTTGTATAAATAAACCAGTCCTGTCTTGCATCATGTCTAGGACAGGGACTCCTGAGTACCACGGTCAGGAGTACCTACTGAAATGGACTAAGGTTAATGACTAGTATAATTCATTAGACATGAAGAGATGTTCCCCAGTTACAGGCGATCCCGTTATCCCGGCCGCAAATGTTTGGACTTGTAGCCTGCCGACGAGTTGGGCACATTTCTAGCCCACTGTTATGTGGGGCACCCACCATTGTCACTTAAATGATTGAACTCTATTATCACTCTAATGCATTATACTCTCTAAATTGTCACTATAATGATTGCCTGGATAACCTGGATAGCTGCAGGGCCTGTGACTACTTAGAGCATCTCATTGCATCTTGCTAGTAACTAGGATTGTGATAACCCTAGTTAGTTAATGTAGAAAGCCGTAGGCAACGATTGGCCGTGATTGCTTGGATGGAGTCTAGTCCAGTATAGTATTGTCTAGAAGTGATTGATTGCAAGATTGTACCAGAATGATTGAATGATTATCACTCCAGATTGTCACTATAATGATTGTCACTCCAGATTGTTACTATAACGATTGTACTCTATTGTCACTCTAGCGTATTGCACTCTTCATTGTCACTTTTATCATTGTACTCTCTCCTTTTACCTTAATGATTGGCACCTTTAGCAATAAATGATCAGAGACTAAGTTCTGTTCAGGCGAAGGGTTACAATCTCGGTCCTTGTTTGGTTTAAGGATTGTAACTTGGCTTCCGGAATAGTACCTTCATTTTCTCTTCATATATTGCCCAGCTATATTTTATTTAGCATGATTCTCCAGTTCTTTTATGTCAATGATGCTTCTCTTAATTATTTCTTCTGATTGGGGCAAGTGCATTGGTAGTGCACAAACCTCAATCTGTGTTACTTATTGTTATTTTCTTACATATTGAATGATAATGATTTATTGGTTTTAGTTCTTAAGTGAAGCCTCCTTTGTGGCACTTGCTCTTTCTGGGGTCTGACCCAGCTGGTTTTGTATGGCCAGATACCGGAGCAGCACCAAAGGATCTCCCTGCTTTCCAGCCCGATGGTGGTCACCAGGCGTAACCAGGGCATCGAGTGGGTTTCTTTTGTTCTCCCACTGTAATATTGTAAATTATTCTTTGAGGTGTTTAGCCGACGAACAAGTGTTAGCTCGATTGTACTTACTTACTGTCCGCCTACGGGCTGTAACATGATTGACAAGCCCCGGGGATTGATCATGTATGACTGTACTCCTGCTAGTCCTCACATTTTGTAACGACTAGCTTCATGATCATTCCGAATATATAATGTATGAGACGCCTTACTATTGTGTATTTGGTGGTCTGACATCTTGTAACTATTATTAATTGGTTGAGATTGAGACAATAGGCTATTTTATGACCTTAAAAGACTGATGGATTGTAGTGAAACCCTCACATATCTAGACAGTCGTAACCGTATAGCGGTGTGGATTCCATTTCGTTATACGTAGCTGGCTATGTCTGCCCCCGCTTTCCAGTATTCTGGTTCTGGGGCGTGACATAACCTAAGCTAATCCTTGGGTTGGTCATTAGACTCTAGTTAGCATGAGGATTTAGAAAGTCATAAGTCATGGCTTATGATTTAGAGCCTTTGGTTAATCTTTTAACTCAAAGCTTTGTAGTTTGGCCCAAAGCCCAAGACAATTTCTAAAACCCTAGCCCTAGACTTAAGTGGCCAGCCATCATATCCTCCTTGGGAACACCACCCTATAAATACTCTCTTAGTTTAGGGTTGCCTCTTTCTTAGGAAAACTCAAGTCTAGAAGGAAAGGTTTGTTCCTACATCATTTAATCCCTAGAACTCCATCCCATTTCCTTTTTCATTCAAATCTCTTCCATTAGGTTTTAATACACCTATTCTTGCTGTTATTGAAGTTTTATTTCAGTTTGTTGTAGATTTGTTGGATTGGGACATCAAGGAGAAGTGCTCTAGAGAAGGGGATTTTTCTTGAAAGTTCAAGTATAGATAACTTTCTCATTTCTCCATGGATTTTCGATTTATCTTCATGGTTAGGAAACCCTAGGAGTCCCCTAAGTGTCTGTATAGGTTTCGTGTCAGGTATCATAGGTTTCGTGTCCGTTCTGGACACATATCAGAGCCTAGGCTGTAGTGTTTATCGAAATGCCTCAAAGGGCATTTCGATTTTATTCATGCAATATTTTTGAATGGAAAATTGTAATTAGGTGTTGCTTACATGTTCCTGTTGATTTGGTATTAATTTGGGGTCGTGTCGAGCTGTTTTGGACAGGTGCACACGCTGACACGCACGCGCGCGTACTGCCACAGCAGTCCCCTGCTACTCGGAGGCAAATCCTCCTTGGACACGACACTTGGACACGAGATATTCGACACACACGTTGGGGCAGACACTGACACGAGGCTCCCCAAGTTGCACGAGTCCTTGTGTCGTATCCGACACGTATTCGTGTGTGCACTGGTTTTGTACTATGCGCGCACAGTTCGATTTCGGGTTCGGATACGGCTTGATAAGTCGAATACGGCGACATATGGGTCGGATTCAGGGTGCTAGGCCCCTAGTCCTACCCTAGGCGAACCCACATGTGTGATCACGAGGTCTAATTCGTGTCGTATCGTGTCCTAGACTGTCTAGAACGCGTGCACGACACTGTCTGAATGCAGTTTTATGCTGTGAGTGTTTAGTTGATTGGACACGTCTGTGTCGTGTTTATTGGACACATTATTTCTTGTGTGACACGTACACATATCCACAATGTACTACCAACCATTAACCTTACTTATTAACTGATAATTCATGTTGAAATGGGCAATCCCCTATTTTTTCTGATACTGTTAAGTATCAGTGAATATATTCACTGTTTTCCCATTTTCAAATCACATTGGATGTTATATCATGTAAATTAAAATGGGTTGATTGCTGTTATAAATGAGAATCATGCTAGGATTTAGTTTTGAAGATTTAGTTGGATGGTTGTGACCAATTCCCATTTCTGAAACCTAATCCCTGTACTGCATTCCTATTCCTGTCAAGTTCAATTCTTTAACTCACTGTTTTCTTTTGATTTGAAATTATATATTAAGTTCCTGTTACATTTAGATACCATGTTAGGATATAGGATTTTATGTGTTGTGTTAAATGATTTCAGGGTTATCGAATTGAATAGAGTACCAGTCTTTTGAATGAACATGTATATATGTGAGATACACTTGATTTTATTCAAACCTTTTTTTAACTATGACCTTGCTGTTAACCTGAGATTGGGCATGGGATGGTTATTATATAGGTTGTTTACTGTAACTGAACTGAGATTGTCACTCTGGCTTTCTGAGAATCACAAGTATTAGGCCACACACAAACTGAGTATAATTGTTGGTTTCATGTGGAGATTGGTTGGGGTTTTGAATGAGAACTAGTGGTGAATGCTGTACTTCAAATTTCCTTGTATATGTTTGGAGTTACATTGCTTGAACTGTCAAATTGGAATTTAAAACCTGAGAACACTGCACACAGGTTTACACTCTCACACACATTCACCCTCCAATCACTGTTACAATAAACACACACACACACACATACACAAAACAGAAAACCCACAAGCTCTCATGAAGACACACATATATTTCACTACTTTAAATTTCTGAGAACACAGGCTACCCCTTTTCCTCCCTGTCACACTACAAATCTCATATACACACAGGTTTTGAAGTACACACTATTTTCCTTTCCCTTTACCTGTTTTGTTTTCCTGAGATTTGGTTTTCTTTACAAACTGAAAACTGGGTTTGAATAACTGAACTGAGATTTTGTAACTTGATTTGTGGGTTATCTTGATTGAGTTTTATGTATTAAATCACATACCCACACAATTGAGGCATTTATCATTGTCAAACCAGAGATTGGGATAGGTTTGATGTCAAAACAGTGGACATGGTTACACTGTTTTTCCCAGTTTTGATCCACCTAGTCTTACACATTGCTGTCATGTATGCCAAATTTTAAATACACATTTCACACACTATGTATGCTCACTGTTTTCCTTGTTACACTTCATTCACTGTCACACTGTGCACTCACATGACACACACTGCTCTCTCTCTCTTTCACTGTTTTTTTTGGTAATTCCTGCACATTGTTTTACCACACACACACACAATTTCCTATACACACAAATCACATGCCACCTAATCCAATTCCTGTCACATGTTGTACACACAGATGCACCCTCTCTCTCATTCCCTCTATATAAATTCCTAGTCTTCATAAAGTTAAGTTTATGTATGTGATAGGTATACATATTTAATATATGTAATGTTGCCTATATATATATATATATATATATATATATATATATATATATATATTTTTTTTTTTTTTTGATAAAACATAACTTTATTGAATGAAAGAGCCAGAAGTTAAATTACAGCAAAACAAAGCCTAAGAAAAAACCAAAGGAATCTGCATCTGGTGCTTGCAACGAGATAGCGCCTTCAACACTTGCCGTATAACTTCACTTTCCACCTGAATAGCCGTAAATTTGTATTCCTCGTACCGCCATTTATTCCTATTCTTCCACAAGACCCACATGATAGCGCCAACAACATTATACATACATATATATATTTTATATATATATATATATATATATATATATATATATATATATATATATATATATATATATATATATATATATATATATATATATATATATATATGTATGTTGAGCTATTATGTGTGTGTATATATATATATATATATATATATATATATATATATATATATATATATATATATATATATATATATATATCTATATATTAGGGTTGTGTATCTTTTGGGTATCTAGTATGGATACCTACTTGGATGAATAGGTTATACAAGTATGTGTATATGTCTCATATGTATACACTTGTGTGTTCACTATATATATGAATATATGTATACATGTGTTATGTGTAGGCCTAGATGTAAACTAGGAAGGGTGTTGTTGGTTTGACTTGTGTAGTATAGGCTAATGTGGACTAGTGTAGACTAGATAGCCTAGTTTAGACTTGGTTAGACCTTGTTGACCTAGTTTGACTTCTAGGGTTGACTAGAGTTGACCAAGAGTTGACTTTGGCCTAGATTGACCTAGAATCATATAGAATGCATAGTAGGACTTCATTTTACCATTTTGGACTTGTTGTGACTTGTGCTGTTCTGATTAGGAGCCAGACACCACTCCTCGGACAGTACTTTCATATCGGACACTCAGATACGAGGCGAGTATATTCTCTGACCGTTTCATACTTATCACGATTTATATTCTCGCTCTAGATTACTTTTACTTGATGCTGTCACGTTATCATCACGGATTGGTACTATATGGATCTCTTTTTGGGATGTTATCCCCCTTAGCGAGCGCATCGGATACTTTATGACATGTGTTTCATGTACATCATGTATTCCTTGCTTCTGCGTTATTCATGTACACTCATGTTCTCTCGTGTTCTTACATGTACGTTCATGTACTCTCATGTTCTTTCATGTACGCTCATGTTTGTCCATGTGTCTCTTGTATAACCAAAACATTATGTCCGTAACGTAACTTGAATAGATCCTTGTGTATTGATTGTGGGTAGGGGTGAGTATAAATGGTCATGTGATTTACCCATCATGTACACTCTGTTACTTCCATGTTTTATCATGTACAACCTAAGCCAATTACATGCCATCTCGTACTCTAAATCACTAGTCACTTACAGTTCTTACTTATCATGTATATATTTCTAGTTATCAAATATCTCTCATGTTTTCATGTACATCTTCTTACAGCGTTTCATGTATCTTACTCTATTGCCTGCTTTATATTTCCTGACATGAAATGAACTGCATGAGATGTATTGTGCTCGCTCCTGTCCTGACTGGACCTGTTGAAAATATTACAGAGGACGAGGAGGAGGCTGGTCTGGATACTTACTACGGGGCAGCCTTAGATGACACCTATGAGCTGGACCCTCAGGAGGACCCAGCTCTAGCTAAGGATATCACCCAGATTGCCTAGATTAGATTAGTTAGGCTTAGTTTCTTTTATGTAGTCTTGAGGCATGTTTAGCAAGACTTTATTCTGAGTTCAGAGATGTATATTCTTTCATTCTGTATCCGAGACCATGTACTTCTGGATATTTGCTGGGATTATCTTAGACTACTTTCCATCTATTTGTTTCCTTGAGTTCTATTTCATATCGTGCTATCTCTTCCTTAGTTGTGATTGAGTTTATTACTGCTATGTCACCCCCATTCGGGGAGTATTAAACTGTTTAGAGATATTTTGATAGATGTATGTTGACCTAGGACAACGTTCTACCGCCGACACTGCGGCGTAGGCTGGGCGTGGTTACGTTCTCGTACCCTCACAGTGGGTGCGGGTCGTGACAGTGGAGGCTCGGGAAAGTGCTATCAACTCTGCCTTACTCCGTGGGCTATCTGACGCAGTCTTTAGATCTTGAAAAAATTGCCTTCTTGAAGGTTGCCAGCCTTTTGCAGGGGTGTGGCACCCTGCTATTTATAATAGGATGTATGTTGAGCCGTATAGACGGCCTGCGACCACGTGGCTGATTGGCACGCGAAGACCCGCTCTTTGGCTATCATCTGTCGATTTATTGGAATTTTATTGAAGCAAATCTAGGCAGTTTAGGACTTGGTCAGATTGCCACGTGTCTTGTCGCAGGGATCATTTTTTTAGCCGCATAGATCTCTCAGTTTTCGACCATGTGGGGTCGCATGAGAATCATGCGGCTTAGGTCACAGACTTCCTTAGCCCAGACATAGCTTGAGGATTTTAAGCCGCATAGATTCTGTATTTCGGCCGCATAAAGCTCATGCGGCTTGGATCACTGTTACTTTTGGACGCATGAAGTTCGGAGACTTTAGGGCTGCATATGTCTGAACTGCATAAGGTTCATGTGGCTTAAGTGACACTCCTTCTGGCCGCATGAAGGCGTACGAACCTTGCTTTTGGGTGACGCCTCACGTCTTATCATTTTGTCGAAGTGTAGCTGTCATTTTTGTCAGTTTTGTCAGGACTTGTCAACTTTATCAAACGAACTGATCATCTTGGCCGCATATCTTCCTTCTGCAGCTGGTTGTCGACGGGCCGCATATGTCATTGAACCAGTCATGCGGCTTTCCTTTATGTGGACCTGTTTGGCCCAAAGTACCTATGCGGCAATTTATAATCCGCATAAACCCCATATTTTTCATGCTTCTACACTAACATGAATCCCAAACAATGTGAACTTAATCTCAGGCATAGTATATGTTCTAACATTATAAATTTAATCATCTAACAACAGTAAAAACACAAATTGGAATCTCAGGAAATAATTTGATAGAACATGTATCAGACTTAGGAAGAAAATCACAATTTTGAATTCGAATCACAGTTAATATTTCAATTATTTGGTTGGTAAACATTAGTGCATATGTGTATGTGTCACACAAGTGATATGGTGTCCATAAACTGGACACAAACGTGTCCAATATGAAAACTAATACACGAGCAATCAGAAAATAGTGCACTACCTCGTGCACAAGTTCAACACGTTCGTAGACACGACACACGACACGTGTGTCCACGTGGTCACGTCCACATGTAGCCTAGAACTAGGGCTATATACTGAACACAACATGAGGTGTCTACGTGTCCCCGTGTCGATGTACGAGAAGCGTATTAGTGCGTGTCTGTGCGCTTGTACGAGTGCATGTAAATCCAGTACACGAGCAAGAACGTGTACGATACGACACGATACTTCGAGACACTTGGGTGTCTGGTTCGCAGACACTGCCCCCACGTGTCCTTGTAGTATTGGGTCGAACAAGACTGTGTCGTGTCCTACATCCCAATCGAACAGCAGGGGAAACCCTAGCTCTGCGCGCGAGCGTGTTCGTGTCTTCGTGTGGACACGACACGACTCGAAAATCAAATCAGAGTTTAGGGAAAGCAAAGAGCACATCAAAATCAATATTTACAATTAAAAACATTTCAAAAATCAGGTGAAAAAGTTCTCAGAGGCATTTCCACAAACACTTGCAAATGAAGACTGATACGTGTCCGATACGGACACGAAACCAATACAAAACTTTACCAAACACACACCACAGCTAGGGACACCTAGATCTAGGCAACCATGCAAAGAAATCAAGATTTAATTATAGTTTGAGGTGTTTACCTATAGAGTATCAAACTCAAAGAAAAAGCCCCAGATAGGAAGATTTTTCTTGCAAGTCAAAAGCTCCAAATTGTACAAAATCTGAGATTTCTCTCCATGAATAGCAAATAGTGTATGATTTGGTTCTATTGCAAGAGACTAGAGTCAAAATAAATATAAATGAAGAAGTTATGGATTAATGAAGAAATGCCAATACCTCTTTCTTGCCAAAAGTTGATGTGATGTAAAAAGAGACAAGAACTAGGAAGAGACATTAAATAGGAGGGGGGATCCCTAGGGCCGGCCATGTATGGAAGGAATTAGGGTTAGGGTTGATGACTAATGGGCTTGGGCTAAGTTTAAATGCTAAATGAATCAACCATAAGTCAAAAGTCCATGCACCTAAATTACTTAATCTCTATATGAAACATGATTCAAAATAACTCAACTTGGGTCGACTTAAGTTAGACTAGGGTCCCACCATACTAATCAAGTCACCATAGCTAAAGTCAACATCTAGGTAATTAGTCTCCATAGTCTCAACTAGCAAAGGTCAAAAATAACAACCATCACTCCAATAATTCAAAATAAATCCCAAATTTTCAAAATGACCAAAATACCCTCAAGCTAAAATATGGTAGTGACAAGCATCCAGATGGCTCTCTATGAGTTACTTTACAGGAGGAAGTTCCGATCTCCGATTTGTTAGGACGAAGTCGGGGAGCGACAGGTGCTCGGGCCATAACTAGTCGAACAAGCTGTTGAGAAGGTCCGCATGATTCGAGAAAGGCTCCGTATTACTCAGAGTCGACAGAATAGTTATACAGATACTCATCGACGATCGTTAGAGTTCTTGGCCGAGGACCATGTGTTTCTGAAGGTGATGCCAATGCGGGGCGTCATGCGATTCAGAGTAAAGGGCAAACTAAGTCCGAGATTTGTAGGCCACTTCGAGATTCTCGAAAGAGTAGCGGCAGTTGCTTACCGGATTGCGCTACCTCCTGTCCTAGTTGAAGTGCACGATGTCTTCCATGTCTCCCAACTCCAAAAGTACATGCATGAACCAAGTTATGTGGTTAGCTTCGATCAGTTGGAGCTGCGCGTCGATCTATCATACTCGGAGGATCCCGTACAAATTTTGGACCGTAAAGAAAAGATCTTGCAGAGCTGATCGATGTCCTTAGTTCGCATACTCTGGCACAACCATTCAGTTGAGGAGTCGACATGGGAACTAGAGGCAGAAATGAAGGAGAAGTACCCTTCACTTTTCGTCGACGAAGGTCAGACCCTTGTTCTTAAGTTTCGGGACGAAACTTTTTCTTAGTGGTATATTATGTAGTACCTCGCTCCCGTTTGTGCGAAGCACTATGTAATAGACTCGTGGCAAGTCAGACATGGTCGGGAACATAGATGGCTAGCCTGACTCAGCGACGAGTTTGGTATTCGAAAACCATGACATCAATAAAATCGATTTGGACGAATGATATGAGTACCATTCCATCTAATGGATCGACTACTGCTCGAATAAGTCCTAGATGCAGTGGAATGTGTCTTGGCAAATAAATTCTAAAGAGAGCGACACAACCGATCTGTTGTTGGTTTTCTTGGCTTTCTGAATAAATTGTTGCTTGGGTTTGATAAGTGTGCCTTCGCGTCGATTTTTGAATACGTCTTTGGGAATTTCGAAGGAAGGATTGAAGGAGGGATTCTAATTCGATGCTTGTGCCATTGCAGAAGTTCGTGTAACTGACGCTTGATCGTCACGAAGCGATCTCCTACTCTCGATGCAATCTTTCTAGGTGAGTGGTTCTTCGGCCCCTTCTTTTCTACTCCTTCCCGTCAACAAAATTCTTAAAGTTCAACATTCAAATCGATGATGCTAACTGGAAATATATTTTGCCACTAATATCCAGAACTTGGGATAATTATATCAACTTAGAGAAATTAACTCCGAATTTATAAGTTTCATACTAAAAAGAGAAAAGATAAAGTTCTAGGAAAGAGATACAATTAATTCATGTTCTGCAAAACATAATAAAGAAACTTTGGTTGCGATATATTACGCATCAGAGAATTTGGTGCCTACAGGATTCTAAATCGGAACGTACAACTTCGGGGAAAAGAACTCTTGCATGAGTAGAAATAATTTTTTTGGTTTAATAATGTTTGCGCTATGCAGTTTACTTCATACATATTAAACTGTTCATACATTCGCATGGTCATGGACGACTTGTGCACAAGGTAAGCTTTCCTCGAAACGGTACCCGGGGTGCTGGGACCGAATCGACCTAGGAGAAAATTATGGAATCGTGCTTCGGCGCGAGGCATTACTAGACCTCCAGTTAGGCTCACAACCTGGACTGGTAGGGCGCATCACAATGGTACGTAATCGTCCTTCATGGTGTCGATATCACCAATGACCGCATGTAAGATAGATTGCAAGCTCACCTATTGTCTTGTGCAGGTGGTAAGTATTATAGCCATTTTGTGCAGGAAAGAAGCATGACCGTGGTAAGATAAGTTGAGATTGGTTATGTTGTTTACTGTTTAAAATGTGCCTTCGATATGAACTGCAAATCATATAGTTCTAACTAGAAAGATCACTTCATATACTAGAATCCTTAATAAGCAGTATCGATTTAGATGAGTGGGTTCGTCCCATCCACTAGCAAGTGTGCTAACCCCCAACTCTCCAGGTGACGAGCGCGCTGCGGGAGCTTGAGACTAGACTGAAGCTGAAGAACGGGAGGCGGCTCAAAGCTCTCCTAATTGAAGTATTTTGAAGCCCAATTCAGATCGAAGGCTTTTATTCAAATGTATAAAGGCGCATGAATGTATGGAACGACAAGAATTATTTTATGGCAGCTTGTCGAGAGTTTTCTTTTGTGTTTTCAAAGATGTAGCCACAACGACATATGTAATGCACAAATGATCTTGTACATACATTGCAAGTTTTATGAATGAAAAGCTAAATTTCTTCCTATTCTGCGTCTTCAATTCTCTGTACTGTTTAATTTCAACTCGTCGTCTCAAAAGAAATTTCAAGTGCACATTCTTGCCTTGTACAAGTCCAATAAAGACTTGTATGGCATCACGTCCTGACTCATGGGATCGATTTATCTCGAGTCAAGACGATGACGACCGATTTGGCGAGTCGGGGCGTGACAAGTTGTATCAGAGCACGGTTCACACCTCGGACCTTTCAAAAACATTTTCTTTTAGATGTTGTAATTTTTCAAAAATTATGCTTTTGACATATGCGGCATGAAATAATCGTTCCATACAGATAAGCCCGTAGATATTTTGAGAATACTGACGGGTTTGCTCAATTTTGTAGGAATGCCGAAAAGAGTGGGTGTCCCCGCTGTCAATGCCACGTTGATCAGCACAGATAGCATCAAAGACGCAATACCTAGCAAATTTGCCATAGAGAGATTATTACGTCTCTTGGAAGTCCAACAACGCCAGGCGGAGATACAGCAACGAAGGCTACAAGCACAGATCCAGGCCCAAATTAGTGCCCAACAAAAGCAGATGGAGGCCCTGACCCGGATCGTAAGAACCATAGCGACCCAACATAACTCGACGACCGTCGCATCAGAAGAAGAAGTACAACCAGTAACGATGAAGCATATGTCTTCCTCTTCTCTGTTCAAGGCGACCGAATTCAAGAAGATGAGCCCGTCGGACTTTAACGGCCGAGAAGAGCCTGACGATGTCATGGAGTGGCTAGTGAAGATTGAGGGCCTATTCAATCTTCTCAACATCAAGGGGTCCAAGAGAGTTGGGTGTGAAGCCTTGCAGCTAAACTTGAGGGCCTACGACTGGTGGGAGGCGAAGAAACAGGAGCTCCACAAAGCCAACCTCGACGCCAAGATCTTGTGGAAGATGTTCAAACTAGCCCTCCTCGAGCAGTACATTCCTCGTATCGTTCGTCAACAGAAGGAAGAAGAATTCATGTCCTTGAAGCAAGAAAATATGTCAGTCGAAGATTAAGATGCAAAGTTCGCAAAACTTGCGAAGTTTGCCGGGGCCTTCCTGTCGAACAAGGAAACGTGGTGCGAGCGATTCCAACAAGGCCTGAATGACCATCTGCTTCGGGACGTCATGAACCAAAGATGTCAGACCTACAGGGAGTTATACAATATCGCCCTTGATAGTGAGCGGATCTTTGGTCGAGCTTCACAAAGGACCGGGTCAGGCGTCCGTAACAACTTCAACAATCATCCTCACGACGTAGGAGGATCTGGTGTGCCAAAGCACCAGAACACGTTCAAGTATCGGGGGCCTCACCCCGGATTATGGTTCCATTGCGGCAAGATGGGACATCTGGCGGTCGATTGCCAAGGGAGATGCTTTAACTGTGGCCAGCTAGATCACATGGCAGCAGATTGTCGAATGGGGAGGGCAAACCAATATCCACCAAGGAACGTCCAAAATTAGAATAGGGTGCCTCCTGCCTATGGCGCAAACGCAGTGCCCGTGATCCCACAAAATCGCCATGGGGCGCATGACCGAGTCTATGCACTGACTCGGGATGAAGCATCCGCTTCCAACACTATTGTGAAAGGTATATTACTCTATAAAAATATGTTTGCTAGAGTACTGTTCGATTCGAGTGCTACATATAGTTTCATATCTGCCGACTTCATAGAAGAGAATAAATTGTCCATGCAATTATTAGATATGAATCTTAGCATTAGCACTCCATCGGAAGTGTTGTGTGTACAACTGATAGAGTGTGGGGTGTATAGAAGATGGTATCAACATGTGAGGCTCGATATCAGTTGGGGTTTGGACTCTGGCATTTATAACAAGAAGGGTTTGAGATGTGTGTTAGTAACAGCATATAGGGGTTAAGTACAGTGAGCATGTTTTATGGGTCCCTATGCAGAGAACTGATACCAAGTATCAGTAAACACTTGTGTAGGAGTTCTAATGTTAGAGAGGAACAACAGTATCTACTGATAGGATATGGTAGATAAAAGAGAGAGGTAAGCAGTAAGGAAAGCAAGTCAGGGGGTCATGTGACAGCAAGAGGGACAAGGCAACAATAGCTTAGTGCAGTAGCACGTATAAAGAGGGACAGCAGTAGAGGTAAGTGTGCTGGCTTGTTAGCATAGGACAAGGAGGAGGGTTCAGGTAGTGTATGAGAGATGAGGGAAGAAATAGAATCCTACTACATGTATCAGTCAGATGACTGATACCTGTGAGTGTATTAGTCATTGGTTAAATATATGGATAGATAGTTAGTAGTAATGGCATTGAAGAGTGAATAGAGGGGATATATAGGGTATTCGCATAGGAACATAAGGATACTCATAGGCATCTAATAGGATAGATGTGTGTATCCTATAGATTAGTCTGTGGGTGAATAGGTAACAGATGTGGGGACTTGATGTATCTGTGTGCTAGTATTAGAACCATCAGCTACAACAACAACATTAGGAATGGGTCAGAGTTTGGTCTGTTCAAGGGATGACAGTAGGCTACCAGTTAGGTACAGGGGCTTAAGGGAAATTTAGATGTAGTTACATGTTCCAATGAAGTAACAACAACAAGTATTTAGAGAGATATCGGGTAGGAGGCCAATGGTGTAGTGCATGGGCTAAGTACGGTAGGGTGTGAGTATAGAAGAGGCAAAGGATTAGGGGCCAATCTATTCCAGGTTGGATGCAGGGAATTCACTCACAGGAAATTGGGTACTCGAGTTGTCAAGTGACCAATAGAAGTAGTAACAAGCTGTTATTAGTAGCAGTTCAGAGTAGCTTTGTGACCAATAGAAGTAGTAAATGAAGAGTCACCGACGTTTGATGGTTGTGTGACCTGGACTAGTCCCCCACGAGGGAAACCACGTTAAAAATGACTATGTTTGCGTATGCTCTCTTGATCTTTTTATTTTTGCATTTACTTATTTACTGTTGGTGAAAAGAGTTTAAGTTTTATTTGGCTATTATTGTTATAAACTCTATTTACCCCCTCCAGAGTTGCCTACCTGTTCTTTAATTGGTATCAGAGCTCTGTTCTCTTAAGAAGGACTAACATCCTAGAGCTGATCCATGGCAACTACACAACCTATGTTTTCTAACCATGGTGAGGGACAGTCCACTCATAGGCCACCCCTATTTGATGGAACCAACTACACCTATTGGAAAAGTAGGATGAGTTTTTATCTCAAGTCTTTAGACTTCGACCTATGGACCATTATCACTGATGGTTACAAAAAGCCCGCCAGAATAGTTGTCGAGGGAGATCTTATCGAAAAACCCAACGACAAATATTCTGATAAGGAAAAAAAATAGGCCAGTCTAGATGCTAGAGCTATTAATGCTCTTTTTTCTGCAATAGACATGAATGAATTTAACAGGGTCTCGACATGCACCACCTCGCACGAAGTATGGAAGCTTCTGGAAGTGACACATGAAGGAACCACTCAAGTCAAGGAATCTAAGATCAGTCGTCTTACTCAAGAATACCAGGCATTCAAGATGAAGCCGAATGAGATGATCATCCAAATGTTTACAAGGTTCCTTGACGTCATTAATCCTCTGTCATCTCTTGGCAAACAATACTCCAATCATGAGAAGATCCACAAGTTACTTAGGGGGCTACCGAAGATCTGGAACCCTAAGGTAACAGCTATTATAGAAGGCAATGATCTCACCAAAATGTCTATGGAAACTTTGATGGAAAAGCTGATGACCCACGAGTTCGACCTCAAAGACTTCGACGAACCTGCTCCAAAGGCAAAAGAGATTGCCCTAAAAGCTCATCGTCGACGGGCTGATCCTGAAGAGACTGACGACGACAATTCTGAAGGTGATGATCAAGCTCTTCTAGTCTGCAACTTCAAGAAGTTCCTTCATTTCAATCGAAGGAAGAAAGAACAACAAGAAGACGACGAGGAAGAACCAACTTGCTACGGCTGCAAAAAGACTGGACACGTTCGAAAGGACTGTCCCTTCGCAAAGAAGGGTAACAGATATGAGAAGCCCTACAAGAAGCCTTCTTCGAGAAAGCATGCCAACACTAGTATTTGGCACGAGAGCGAAGCCAGTAATTCTGAGGAAGAAGATGACTCTCCTCGAGACACTGCTAATTTTTGCCTAATGGCAACATCCGAGAAGGTAACTAGCGAAGCTCTTGATGACTTTACTTTTGATAAACTTGACAATGCGTTTAATGACTTACTAAATGACCATAAGAAAGTTATTAGTAAATATAAGCATGCCAAGGAGAAAATCAAAGGCTATGAAATAGAGATTCAAAATCTTTCTTCTTTACTTGATAATGTTAGAGACACTCCACCCACGGAAGTCACTGATGAGGTGTCCAAGCTTAAGTTAAGCTTACATGATGCCGAAACACTTATTGAGAAGCAAACACGTGAGATCTCAGCAGTCAATAAAGAGCTTGCTGAAGAAAAAACAAACACAAGATCTCTATTGCTAAGATTGATGGTCTAAATGCTAAGTGTAATGAACTGAATGTTGTCTCTAAGAAATTAGAGATTAGATTGGGAAAACAGGTTGCTCAACCTCAAACCCAATCACACAGTCACAAAACACACACAAAACACAAGACCACTCATAATAGTAAAACACGTCACCAACATGCAGTACGTAACCATGCTTATATGTACACATACTCCCATACAGCACGTAAACCACATGCACGTAGACATCATTCTCAATCTACTCATAACTATTATCCTGCTACTACACATAGTCACTATCCTGCTAACAATCACCATACTGCACATAGACATAACTATTATCCTGTTGTTACATATAGTCGCTATCCTGCTGTTCCACACAACTATCACCATACTGCATATAGACATCACCATCAACCTGCTCCTAACACAAATAGGCATGCTACTTGCACATACTGTGGATTACATGGTTATATCTCATGACAGTATAGAATTAGGAAATTAGTTGATATTAATCTATATGCATGGGTACCAAAGTGTAACTCCTCTTCCCGAATTTTTAAATTTTATCCTTTTATTTTTCGTGTTTCGGAAATAACTCCTCTTTAAAAATTTTAGGCATTATTTTGAAAACCAGTTTAAAATCATACTTTGGAAATACTATTTAAATTCTAATATTTATTCTTGAATCTTATCATTTGAAATAACAAATGATATTGATCAATATTTGTTGACTGCAAAGGATTAGTTTCAAAATGGTTTTAAAGTCATTAATATTATAATAATCAGTTATTTGATTATATTATAATTTATTTAAATTATCTTGATAAAGTATCGATATACTTCAAATTATTTTAATAAGATAAAATATGTTTTTAAATACTCATGGTGTCTATTGGTGGCACTGAGAACTGCCTAAAAATAGTTGGAAATATTAATTGACTTATGTGACGATTTATCTTAATAATTGATATTTAAATTTGTATGATTTAAATTATTGATAATATCAAATTTATATTTCAATATTTATTGATAAACAATTATTTAATTTCAAGTTTAATTTATATGATTAAAATTATTTGATTATGTTGGAAAATTGATTTAAATTAGTAATTCTATCTATTAAAGCATTACGATTAAATTAAATTATTTTAAACATTTATTTAGTTTTAAATCAAAGGGAAGGAGTTATCTATTAGGAATTCTACGCCTTATCGAATCAGGAGTCCCAACTCCTATATAAGGAGAGTTCATCTCTGCCTTTTTCTCAATGCCCTCCCACATTCCATAACCATAACCAGTGTTCATCACCCACGCCCATCTTTCTCTGTCCCGATCCATCCCAATCTCCTTCCAATCCCCACAAATAGCCATCAACCATCATCGTAGACGTGATGTGTATTGTGTCTGTGCCTACCAAATTCTTATTCCATTATTTTATATATACATTTCTTTCTTGTGCCCGACAACCCCGGACACGTACAATCAAATCTGAAATCCAACCCAAACCTGAGACGTCCCTGGCCGATATCTTCCTTCTACCAGCAACATCACCATCGCCACCATACTCCTTCTCCGCCACTCCTCCCTGACTTCGACTGCAGCCTCCTTCAACTCCACCACCAACACCCAGCGACCTAGCCTAACCACCTAACACAAGTCTGGCCAAACCCCTGTCGCCGTCTCTTCGGCACCACCATGAAAATACCTCTGCTCGACTTCTCCTCCAGCCGCCCCTGTCCTGGCCAACCTATCGTCATCCGCAGCCACCACCTTCCTCCATCACCAATATGTTTACACCAGCTCAGGCCGGTGCGCCACCACCAGTCCGTCCATCCATCACCAAACTACCATCGACCACCATCTCCGGCGTCCCTCCACCAACCACGACCAACGATCCCAAACCACCATCACCATCTTCCCCAACCCCGGGCATCCCGACCACTACCCTCTCCGCCCAACATCATGACACCACCCTCACCACCATCAAAATAGAACAAAAATAAATAAAACCCTAACCTCTGTGCTGTGGCCGAGCCAGCCTCCAAAGCTTATGCCGCCCTCGCTAGAGCAACCCAGCCTCCATCCTAGTCCTCCAGCCCCTCCCGTGCTCCGAACTTCCCTCCCGCGACCCTAGCGCGTGCCCTCTCCTCCGCTCTGAGCAACGCCAACCCGCTTTACCGCTTGCCCACGATCCGTCGATAATCGTACCTTCCAAGCCGTGCATTGTCGTGATGAGCGTCGTCCGCCACCCTCTTTTCTCTGGTACTACCTCCGGGATGCGATCTGCCGACAAGCTTCCATTGTAAGACTCCCTCTCTCCTTCTCACTCTCACTCTCTCTCTCTCGTTCTCTGCAGAACACTCTAAGAGTGTTCCCTTTTTTTCCTGTTTGTCTTCTCCCGCTTCTTCTTCTCATTGTTAATTTTGTTTTCCTCTTTCCTCACTAGAGAGAGTTAAGGTCGGGTAATGGGCCGTCAGCCAATGGGCCGGCATTGGGCGGAGTAGTCATGAGTTAATAAAGGAAAGAAAATATGAGCAAAGGAAAAATAAGGTTTTGTTATTATTATTTAGTACTATTGTCTGTATTAATATACATATACTTATACTATTATATTATTATGAATTTTTATATTAAATACAGTATTATATATTTAATTATTATTCTTCGCGTCATTATTTTATTATTGTTATATATAATAATTAATATTTCCAAAATTGTATAGTGATAAATAGAATTGGGCTTAAGCCCATTAAAGTAAAAGAGATTAATTAATGGGCATACATATTTTAGGTGCTGAGGTCAATATATATAACTTGTTTTGGTTTTATTCTAAATATGTGTATGGACTCTATTTTATATTTTTGGCTTGGTATATATGATTGTTTTTGGCTTCTAAATAAGTTGACTATTATTTTGGGTCTAAGCCCATAATTTTTCATATAAATTTTGGATAAATCAAATTATTATTATTTGGGCTTTATTGTGTAACTTATAAATATTATTATAAGAATTTTATATAAAAGATTCTAAAACCAAATTTATTTAAATATATTACTAAGAATAAATTTGGGTTTATATTCCTAAGTGATTTATTTGGTTTGGAAGATTTCTAAAATAGGTTATAACTACCTTCTAAAACTATAATATAATAATGAATTATTATATTTCTAGTATGTTTATTACTATATATATATATATATATATTATTATATTAATATATATAAATATATATATATATATATATATATATATCTATATTATATCTATAATATATATATATATTTCTATATATATATACAAATATATATATATATATATATATATATATATTCTAGAATATATATTTTTAATCTATATATATATTTCTAAGAATATAATATATATATATATATATCTATATATCATATATATATATATATATATATATATATAGATATATATATATATATCTATATATATATATATATATATATAATATATATATATATATTTCTAAGAAGATTAAATATATAACTTTCTTAAATCAATTCGTCTAGATTAGAAACCTTGATCATAGATAATCGTTCATATTTTCTTGCCACTTGGGAATTCCTTCATAGCGACTCTAGCTAACCGGACTATTCTGGACCTAACGAGATGGTTTGTTTCACCAGCTAAGGACCTCAGGCAAGTACATTTTCTGATTGTTTTTCGATTCATAGTAGCCTATACATTTCATGTTTATACATATGTCTTGCTGCTTGTTGACACGCTCGTCACACGGAGTAGTCGGGAGGGGAAATATTTAGTAGATATGTGGACTACCCAAACTATCCCCATGATATCTATTCGTGAATAATAGCATCTGCACACGACACGTGCAAGTGCCGGATTTACCCCATAGCCATCACATGTCGAAACGGATATTTCAAATCACATAGGTAGTTGTATTTTATTTATTTTTTGTCTTCTCCACCACTTGCCATGTCATTAGTACTTTCCAGCTTTCATATCTCATATGTTATTTTCATGCCTTGTTAATTCTATTGTGTTCTCGCATTGTCGTCGGTTTGTGTGTTTATTCCATTTCTGACTGGAAACCAACATTTTTCAGGTTAGCCGTGTATTCACTTAGCTTTGGGAGATACGGGTGTACTTGCAGACTAAACCTAAATAGATAGCGGTGGCATTATTTTCATTAAATGTGTAAGAACATGTATTTTCTTTCCAATATAAATCTTGTAATTGTTGTAATAAATCTTAGAAATGTGAATGGGCAATAAAATTATTATTTTGTGATTTTGAGCATCATGGTCGTGACAGCGTTCTACCGCCGACTCTGCGGCGTAGGCTGGCTTGGACATCTCGTATCCGAAAAAGCGGGTACGGGTCATGCAAGTTTTTGTGGTGGCCCATGCAGGTCAAATTTCGTAAATGATTGCGAACTTATGGTAGTACTTAAGTTAGTTGTACTACTGCAAGCCTGCGACTAGGAAGTGCTCATTCACAACTAGGAGTAAATCAACTTTAAGAGAATGGTTAGGACTAGGAGTCCCTAAAACTAAATTGACATTGGGTAGTTAAGGTGCTACATAGGTCTCACTAGATGACTTTCATAGAAGGATACACTATCGCATTTTGATTCGTCGGTATTTCTAAGGAGGGTAGACTCACAACATCTTCCCGAAAATTTGAAATAGCATTTATCCCTTTTATTTGAATTAAGATGTAATTTTGAATTTTTATAAATATTTAATTAATTATTATTATAGAATGTCTTAGTCTCGGTTAAATTTTGGAGCACCAAAAGACTAGAAGTGATGGCACAGATAGCACAATGGCATGCTTTGACTAGCGTATTAGCTATAGTAGAGAAGACCGAGTCATAGGTGTATACTGACTAGGAAAACCAGGCCAAATCGTGACATAACCCTAGGAATAATTTAATTATTCATTATTAAGATTATTTGCTTTTAGAAGACCTGGTTTTCCAAACTAGCCCGAACCCAACCCAAGTCCCGGTGGTCATGTAGTGCGACCAACGTCGTCCATGTAGATATATAGATGTGTATATATATTGGTAGTCCACTTCTAGTATTGTGAATAATTTCTATAAATTATATATTGAATAAATATATAAATTATTGCTGTTTAAATTTATATTTACTTGGAAATAGGAAAACCTTCTTTTAGAATGATATTTTAGGATTTACTTAGGCTATACATATATACTGGTGTATGAATATATTCATAATAGGTAGACATAGTGCTTTATCCATATTTTTTCCTCGACCATGAATATTAAAGAAATATAAATTTAAGTTTATATTCCTTTGCCTTCGGTCATTTTCTTCCTAAACATGATCGTTTGTACAACTTTATCTTATGCCTTTTCTAAAACATTGCCATATCATAAGTTTATCACTTATATTTTTCCTTGGACCTAAGGAATTATTTTAAAATAACTTCTCACTCCATTATCTATTAATCTCGAGTTAAGTTTTTGGATTCAAAAGCTTCCTCTTAATCGTTGAATATTGAATATCCATGAAATAAAGATTATAAGGATTTACTTATTTTGACACCGATCATTATCATTCCTAATCAATTGTTTTTCTTTTCAAGAAGCTGATCTTATACTTGAAGAACAAATACTTACACTTTTTCTCTCTTTAACAACTTGTATGATATTTTAAACTCCTTTGATACTCTTGAGGATATAGTTGGAATAATTTTGACGACTTGCGAGGACAAGACAGCAGCACACTGTCGTTACTTATTTGAATTATCGAGACTGCGGGTCCACTACAGCCAGCAGCGCACTGGCGTGGCATGACCCATATGTTGAAATAATTTTAAGTAAGCGTGGGTGATCGAATATTATTAAAATTATATCTTGGTCATCTTTTTCATCTATGAGTCGTTATGTCAAGATTAGATAGAGTTGATAGGGTATTCGTTACCGCAATATAGCTTGAGTTGTGGAACCAAGGGTTTAATGCAGCTAGCTGTACACTGGCGAGGCATAAATTCTCGGTAAAATGGCTTCGATTATGTTTTGAGTTTCATTTACCATAGAGACTACGTCTTATTGGCATATAAATATTAAGTTTTCAAATTGATTTGTGCTTATTCCTAGTCACAATCTTCTCAATAAACCGGTAATTCTTCCTTCCTTTCTTCCTTCTATTTTTCAGATTGTCATCTTTTAATGTAATCTCGACTGGATTCATAAACTTATCTAGATTTTGATTCTAAACTCGTGCCTAAATAATTGCGGATAAATATTTTAAGCATATCGAAACAATTTTGGATTTGATCATCCTTGAATAATTTCGATCATGACTAGACTCCTTTTATTATATTTCGATCGAGTCAATTCGTATCATTCCCTAGGTTTGATTCTATAATCATGCCTAGACAGTTTTGCTTCACTAATTGATCGTTCCTAAACAAATTTGATCATGACTAAACTATTTTGACTATAATCATAATCGTGCCTATGTTTCAAAACAATTATTGCTAATGATAGATTTTTATTCCGCTATGATCATGACTATTTTGACCCCGTTCATGTTTGTCCTAATTTCTTTTTTTATTTTGATAATGCTTGGGTGAGTTGCATGCTTAAACTTGATTGTGACTGCATCTTAGTTGCATCTAAGTGATTCTAACCAAGTTTAGACTTTGTCTAAATTTTTATCATTGACCATGTCTATATAATTCCAACAGTAGTCAATCGTGCCTAACATTTTTCTCGTTTAGCAAATCATCTTTCAATTATATCCTTGACCATTGTGACTAGACCCTTTGACTATACTCGTGCCACGTGTTATCTTTTCTTGAAGTTCAATTATATTCACGATCTAACCCATTTTGATCAATGATCGTCTCATTTCTTATATCCTTAATCAGGACTAATCGTGCCCTTCAAAATTTTGAGAATAATATTTCTAAGGTGGGTAGAGGCTTCCACTGATGAATTGTACTTGAGGTCATTATTAGCTTGTGTTGAATACTTTTTTAGAACACTTAGAACCTTTTATGAATCAAGACCACAAATCCTATCTATTTATTTATTATTATTTTTCCACTTCCATCCTTTGATCAATATTTTTTATTAAGAAAGTTTTCGTTACCCTTGATCTTACCTTATTAATCAATACCAATTTTGTTAAAATTTTGTTACTACAGTTCCCTTCGGACCTATCGAGCCTATCTATCCTAGACATTCCTTAAATTCGAGGACAAATTTATTTCTAAGGTGGGTAGATTTGTAACTCCTCTTCCCAGATTTTTAAATTTTATCCTTTTATTTTTTGTGTTTTGGAAATAACTCCTCTTTGAAATTTTTAGGCATTATTTTGAAAACCAGTTTAAAATCATACTTTGGAAATACTATTTAAATTCTAATATTTATTCTTGAATCTTATCATTTGAAATAACAAATGATATTGATCAATATTTGTTGACTGCAAAGGATTAGTTTCAAAATGGTTTTAAGTCATTATATTGTAATAATCAGTTATTTGATTATATTATAATTTATTTAAATTATCTTGATAAAGTGTTGATATACTTCAAATTATTTTAATAAGATAAAATACGTTTTTAAATACTTATGGTATCTAATGGTGGCGTTGAGAACTGCCTAAAAATAGTTGAAAATATTAATTGATTTATGTGACGATTTATCTTAATAATTGATATTTAAATTTGTATGATTTAAATTATTGATAATATCAAATTTACATTTCAATATTTTATGATAAACAATTATTTAATTTCAAGTTTAACTTATATGATTAAAATTATTTGATTATGTTAGAAAATTGATTTAAATTAGTAATTCTATCTATTATAGCATTACGATTAAATTAAATTGTTTTAAACATTTATTTAGTTTTAAATCAAAGGGAAGGAGTTATCTATTAGGAATTCTACGCCTTATCGAATCAGGAGTCCCAACTCTTATATAAGGAGAGTTCATCTCTGCTTTTTCTCAATACCCTCCCACATTCCATAACCACAACCAGTGTTCATCACCCATGCCCATCTTTCTCTGTCCCGATCCATCCCAATCTCCTTCCAATCCCCACAAATACCATCAACCATCATCGTAGACGTGATGTGTATTGTGTCCGTGCCTACCAAATTCTTATTCCATTATTTTACATATACATTTCTCTCTTGTGCCCGACAACCCCGAACACGTACATAATCAAATCTGAAATCCAACCCAAACCTGAGACGTCCCTGGCCGATCTCTCCCTTCCACCAGCAACGTCACCATCGCCACCGTACTTCTTCTCAGCCAGTGCCACACTCCTCCTCGACTTCGGCTGCAGCCTCCTTCAACTCCATCACCACACCCTGCGACCTAGCCTAACCACCTAACACAGGTCTGGTCGAACCCATGTCGTCGTCTCTTCGGCACCACCATGAAAGTACCCCCACTCGACTTCTCCTCTAGCCGCCCCTGTCCTGGCCAACCCACCGTCATCCGCAGCCACCACCTTCCTCCATCACCAATATGTTTACCACCAGCTCAGGCCGGTGCGCCACCACCCGTCCGCCCATACATCACCAAACCACCATCGACTACCATCTCTGGCGTCCCTCTACCAACCACGACCAGCGATCCCAAACCACCATCACCATCTTCCCCAACCCCGGGCATCCCGACCATTAGTAAATCCCCTCTCCGCCCAGCATCATGACACCACCCTCACCACCATCAAAATAGAACAAAAACAAATAACCCTAACCTCCATGTGTGGCCGAGCCAGCCTCCAAAGCTTGTGCCGTCCTCGCCAAAGCAACACAGCCTCCGTCTTAGTCCTCCAATGCCACCCGTGCTCCGAACTTCCCTTTCGCGACCCTAGCGCGCGCCCTCTCCTCCGCTCTGAGCAACGCCAATCCGCTTCACCGCTTGCTCACGATCCATCGATAATCGCGCCTTCCAAGCCATGCATCATTGTGATGAGCGTCGTCCGCCACCCTCTTTTCTCTGGTGCCACCTCCGGGACGCGATCTGCCGACGAGCTTCTATTGTAAGACTCCCTCTCTCCTTCTCACTCTTACTCTCTCTCTCTCGTTCTTTGCAGAACACTCTAAGAGTGTTCCCTTTTTTCCCCTATTCATCTTCTCTCCTCTTCTTCTTCTCATTGTTAATTTTGTTTTCCTCTTTCCTCACTAGAGAGAGTTAAGGTCGGGTAATGGGCCGTCAGCCAATGGGCCGGCTTTGGGCGGAGTAAGTCACGGGTTAATAAAGGAAAGAAAATATGAGCAAGGAAAAATAGGGTTTTATTATTATTATTTAGTACTATTGTCTGTATTAGTATACATATACTTATACTATTATATTATTATGAATTTTTATTAAATACAGTATTATATATATATAATATTATTATTCTTAGTGTCATTAGTTTTATTATTGTTATAATATATAATAATTAATATTTCCAAAATTGTGTAGTGATAAAATAGAATTGGGCTTAAGCCCATTAAAGTAAAAGAGATTAATTGATGGGCATACATATTTTGGGTGCTGAGGTCAATATATACTTGTTTTGGTTTTATTCTAAATATGTGCATAGACTCTATTTTATATTTTTGGCTTGGTATAAATATGATTGTTTTGGGCTTCTAAATAAGTTGATTATTATTTTGGGTCTAAGCCCAATAATTTTTCATATATAAATTTTTGGTAAATCGATTTATTATTATTTTGGGCTTTATTGTGTAACTTATAAATAAGAAATAAATATCAATAATTAAGATAAATCGTCACATAAATCAATTAATATTTCCAACTATTTTTAGGCAGTTCTCAATGCCACCATTAGACACCATAATTATTTAAAAACGTATTTTATCTTATTAAAATAATTTGAAGTATATCGATACTTTATCAAGATAATTTAAATAAATTATAATATAATCAAATAACTGATTATTACAATATTAATGACTTTAAAACCATTTTGAAACTAATCCTTTGCAGTCAACAAATATTGATCAATATTATTTATTATTTCAAATGATTAGATTCAAGAATAAATATTAGAATTTAAATAGTATTTCCAAAGTATGATTTTAAACTGGTTTTCAAAATAATGCCTAAAAATTTCAAAGAGGAGTTATTTTCGAAACATGAAAATAAAAGGATAAAATTTAAAAATCCGGGAAGAGGAGTTACAAATCTACCCACCTTAGAATAAATTTGTCATCGAATTTAAGAAATGTCTAGGATAGATAGGCTCGATAGGTCCGAAGGGAACTGTAGTAACAAAATTTTAATAAAATTGGTATTGATTAATAAGATAAGATCAAGGGTAACAAAAACTTTCTTAATAAGAAATATTGATCAAAGGATGGAAGTGGAAAAATAAAATAAATAAATAGATCGGCTTTGTGGTCTTGATTCATAAAAGGTTCTAAGTAATCTAAAAAAAGTATTCGACACAAGCTAATAATGACCTCAAGTACAATTCATCAGTAGAAGCCTCTACCTACATTAGAAATATTATTCTCAAAATTTTGAAGGACACGATTAGTCCTGATTAAGGATATAAGAAATGAGACGATCATTGATCAAAATGGGTTAGATCGTGAATATAATTAAACTTTAAGAAAAGATAACACGTGGCACGATAGTCAAAGGGTCTAGTCACAATGGTCAAGGATAAATTGAAAGATGATTTGCTAAACGAGGAAAAGGTTAGGCACGATTGACTACTGTTGGAATTATATAGACATGGTCAACGATCAAAATTTAGACAAAGTCTAAACTTGGTTAGAATCACTTAGATGCAACTACGATGCAGTCACAATCAAGGTTAAGCATGCAACTCACCCAAGCATTATCAAAAAAAAAAATTAGCACAAGCATGAACGGGGTCAAAATAGTCACGATCATAGGGTAATGAAAATCTATCATTAGCAATAATTATTTTGAAACATAGGCACGATTATGATTATAGTGAAATAGTTTAGTCGTGATCAAATTTGTTACGGAATGATCAATTAGTAAAGCAAAACTGTCTAGGCATGATTATAAAATCAAACCTAGGGAAGGATACGAATTGACTCGATCGAAATATAATAAAAGGAGTCTAATCATGATCTAAATTGTTCAAGGATGATCAAATCCAAATTGTTTTGATATGCTTAAAATATTTATCCGTAATTATTTAGGCACGAGTTTAGAATCAAAATCTAGATAAGTTTAGGAATCCAGTCGAGATTACATTAAAAGATGACAATCTGAAAAATAGAAGGATAAGAAAGGAAGGGAGAATTACCGGTTTATTGAGAAGATTGTGACTAGGAATAAGCACAAATCAATTTGAAAACTTAATAGTTATATGCCAATAAGACGTAGTCTCTATGGTATTCGAAACTCGTAAACATAATCGAAGGTCATTTTACCGAGAATTTATGCCTCGCTAGTGTACAGCTAGTTGCATTAAACCCTTGGTTCCACAACTCAAGCTATGTTGCGGTAACGAATACCCTATCAACTCTATCTAATCTTGACATAACGACTCAAGGATGAAATAGACGACCAAGATATAATGTTAATAATGTTCGATCACCACGCTTACTTGAAATTATTTCAACATAGGGGTCATGCCATGCCAGTGCGCTGCTGGTTATAGTGTACCTGTACTCTCGATAATTCAAATAAGTGTGACAGTGCGCTGCTGTCTTGTCCTCGCAAGTCATCAAAATTATTCCAACTATATTCCCAAGAGTATCAAAGGAGTTTAAAATATCATACAAGTTGTTAAAGAAAAAAGTGTAAGTATCTGTTCTTTAAGTATAAGATCAGCTTCTTGAAAAGAAAAATAATTGATTAGGAATGATAATGATCAGTGTCAAAATAAGTAATCCTTATAATCCTTATTTCATGGATATTCAATATTCAACGATTAAGAGGAAGCTTTTAAATCCAAAACTTAACTCGAGATTAATAGACAATGGAGTGAGAAGTTATTTTAAAATAATTCCTTAGGTCCAAGGAAAAATATAAGTGATACGGACTTATGATATGGCAATGTTTTAGAAAAGACATAGATAAAGTTGTACAAATGATCATGTTTAGGAAGAAAATGACCGAAGGCAAAAGGAATAAAACTTAAATTTATATTTCTTTAATATTCATGATCGAGAAAAAAAAATGGATAAAGCACTATATCTACCTATTATGAATATATTCATACACCAGTATATAGTATAGCCTAAGTAAATCCCAAAATATCATTCTAAAATAAGGTTATCCTATTTCCAAGTAAAATATAAATTTAAACAACAATAATTCATATATTATATTCATATATAATTTATAGAAATTATTCACAATACTAGAAATGGACTACCAATATTATACACATCTATATATCTACATGGACGACGTTGGTCGCACTACATGACCACCGAGACTTGGGTTGGGTTCGGGCTAGTTTGGACCAATCAGGTCTTCTAAAAGCCAATAATCTTAATAATGAATAATTAAATTATTCTAGGGTTATGTCACGATTTGGCCTAGTTTTCCTAGTCAGTATACACCTATGACTCGGTCTTGTCTACTATAGCTAATACGCTAGTCAATGCATGCCAATGTGCTAGTGCCATCACTTCTAGTCTTTTGGTGCTCCAAAATTTAACCGAGACTAAGGCATTCTATAATAATAATTAATTAAGTATTTATAACAATTCAAAAATCACATCTTAATTCAAATAAAAGGGATAAATGCTATTTTCAAAATTTCGGGAAGATGTTATGAGTCTACCCTCCTTAGAAATACCGACGAATCAAAATGCGATAGTGTATTCTTCTAGGAAAGTCATCTAGTGAGACCTATGTAGCAACCTTAACTACCCAATGTCAATTTAGTTTTAGGGACTCCTAGTCCTAACCATTCGCTTAAAGTTGATTTACTCCTAGTTTGAATGAGCACTTCCTAGTCGCAGGCTTGCAGTAGTACAACTAACTTAAGTACTACCACAAGTTCGCAACCATTTGCGAAATCCGACCTGCATGGGCACCACAAAAACTTGTCACGACCCGCACCCACTTTTTTGGATATGATACGTGTCCAAGCCAGCCTACGCCGCAGAGTCGGCAATAGAACGCTGTCATGGCCATGATGCTCAAAATCACAAAATATAATTTTATTGCTCATTCACATTTCTAAGATTTATTACAACGATTACAAGATTTATATTAGAAAGAAAATACAATATTCTTACACATTTAATGAAAATAATACCACATCTATCTATTTCTAAGTTTATGTCTGCAAGTACACCCGTATCTTCCAAACCTAAGTGAATCCACAGTTAACCTAAAAATGTTGGTTTCCAGTCAGAAATAGAATAAGCACACAAACCGACGACAATGTGAGAACATAATAGAATTAACAAGATATGCAAATAACATATGAGAGATGAAAACTAGAAAGTACTGATGATATGGCAAGTGGGGGAGAAGACAAAGAAAATAAATAAAATTAACTACCTATGTGATTTGAAATATCCATTTCAACATATGAACGGCTAGGGGTTAAATCCGTACTTGCACGTGTCGTGTGCAATGCTATTATTCATGAATAGATATCATGGGATAGTTCTGGGTAGTCCACATGTCTACTAAGATATTTCTCCCTTCTGACTACTCCGTATGACGAGCGTGTCAACAAGTAGCAAGACATATGTATAACATGAAATGTATAGACTACTATGAATCGAAAAGCAATCAGAAAGTGTACTTGCCTGAGGTCCTTAGCTGGTGAAACAAACCATCTCGTTAGGTCCAGAATAGTCCGGTTAGCTAGAGTCGCTATGAAGGAATTCCCAAGTGGCAAGAAAAATGAACATGATTAGCTATGATCAAGGTTTCTAATCTAGACGAATTTGATTTAAGAAAGATAATTCATATTTAATCTTCATAGAAATTTATATATATATTATATATATTTTTATATATATATATATATATATATATATATATGAAATATATATATTATATTATATATATATATATATATATATAATATATATATATATATATATATAATAAAAACATATATATATAATAAAAACATAATATATATATATATATGTATATATCTATATATATATTATATATATATTATATATATATATATCTATATATATATATATATATATATATATATATATATATATATAATATATAATAAAAACATACTATTATCTATATATATATATATATATATATATATATATATATATATAATATATATGTATATATATATAGTATGTTTTTATTATATATATATATATATATATATATATATATATATATATAATATATATATATAAATATAAATCTATATAATAGTATGTTTTTATTATATATATATATATATACTATATATATATATATATATATATATATATATATTATATATATATATATATATATATATATATATATTTTATATATATAAATATATATATATATATATATATTTAATAAAAACATACTAGAAACCGTAATAATTCATTAATTATTATATATAGTTTTAAAAGGTAGTTATAACCTATTTTAGAAATCTTCCAAAAGCCATAAATCACTTAGGAATAGAACCCAAATATTATATTCTTAGTAATATATTTAAAATAAAATTTGGTTTAGAATCTTTTATATAAAATTCTTATAATAATTATTAATAATATCAAATTTATTTTCAATTTTATGATAAACAATTTTAATTTCAAGTTAATTTATAATATTAAAATTATTTGATTATGTTGTAAATTGATTTAAATTAGTAATTCTATCTATTAAAGCATTACGATAATTAAATTGTTTTAACATTTATTAGTTTTAAAATCAAAGGGAAGGAGTTATCAATTAGGAATTCTACACCTTATCGAATCTGGGTCCCACTCCTATATAAGGAGAGTTCATC